>OU343225.1:230490154-230655927 GCA_910596185.1 Chrysanthemum makinoi | reverse complement strand
GTAAACACTAAGTTATATATATATAAATATATAGTATAAATATTCTTATATAAGTTCATCTCCACTTAAGGTAATCTTATGCTATAAGGTTCTTACTATTAAGCCTTTGGTTTTTACGCTAAGATTAAGTTCTACCCAAAGTTTACTTAAGCATTTACTTAAGCTCTTGTCTCCACGTAGTTAAGGGTAATTTTTCGTAAGTTTTCATTGCCCGCAGCCGGTTTTCTACACCTAAGTGTACTTCATCAACAAGTTTCATATCCCTACTCACAACAAAGATCATCATCAACACAAGTTTCAAGATGTCTCAACCACCATACTCACTACTTCTCCTCTGAGTATTCCTCAACAACAACAACAACAACAATATCAACAATATCCTCCACCATCTCAACAACAATTGCAACAATTTCAACAACAATATCAACCACCATCTCAAATGTACTTTCCTCAAGGAGCAAACCCTCTTCCACCATAGATGCCTCAACCAAACCCTCGTCAACAAGTTCAACATTATAACTACTTCCAATATCAGTTTCCCGCTAAGAATGCTATGAATGTTACAACGCAAAAGGAACCTTCTTGGTTTGCAAAGATGTGAAGTAAGCGTACCAACAATCCATTCATGAAGTGGATCCCTTGATAGACCTCCAATGCTCACTCGTAAACTATGATCAATGGGTGATAAGGTTTTTAGGTTTTGTGATCTCAAGAAACCACATGGTAAGTTTTTGAAGAAGGTCATACTTGAAGGTCCTTTTCTGATGCCTACTATCACTATACCCGAGATCCAATGCTAATCCACCAAGAGATGATGTTACCAACGTTGTCGATCAACTTACTAATGATCAAATTTTTCACTTAGAAGTCGATGAAATTGCAATGCAATATATCCCGTCTACCCAACCCGATACTTCGTAGTGTTGATGCTCTAAGATCGCTAAAGCAATGTGGGAGCACATTCATCTTCTAATGGAAGGCAATCACCTCAATCAAGAAGACATGGAATCCAAAATTTACTTAGCATATGAAAACTTCATGATTGAACCTTGGGAGTCATTAGAGTCATACTATCATCTCGACATCATCAATGACTTGGACAAACATAATATCATTATGCCAAGGATTGCAATCAACACAAAGTTCTTGAGCTATCTTGGTCCCGAGGAGTAGTACGCTACATTCATCCGCAAGCAAAGAATCTTCATCAATCTACTTACGGATTGTTGTATGACTATTTGAAGCACCATCGAAGTGAAGTAGACAAAGACAATCATCCGTGGAGTCCTCGCTCCATCACTCCCGGATAATCAAACTCTTGCTTTGTACACTCAAGCATGTTATCCTCAATTTCCGACCTTGTCAACTGTCTACACAAATCCTCCACAACCAATTGCTCAGATTACACCATATGATCCATCACAAAGAACAATCACAAGAAACTCAATTGGTTCCATACAACAACAACAATGATCAAGAACTCTATAGTGAATCAAATGAGGATGCAGAATCAAGGATTTGTCATGATTGCTAGAGCCTTCGGGAGATTCGCAAAAAAATCCAACAATCGCATTCGTAGCTCCTCAAACACAAGAAATCAAGCTGTTG
Organism: Chrysanthemum makinoi; assembly: GCA_910596185.1. Classification (NCBI taxonomy): domain Eukaryota; kingdom Viridiplantae; phylum Streptophyta; class Magnoliopsida; order Asterales; family Asteraceae; genus Chrysanthemum; species Chrysanthemum makinoi. Next base: position 230,654,319 of record OU343225.1, on the reverse strand, counting down.
TTAACAATGGAAGAGTTGAGGTTCAGAATCGTGTAAATGGTCGTCCGATGGGTAGTGGTCAAGGGTTTAATGTTAATGGAAGAAATAACATGGGTGCTCCACAACAACGGGTTCAAATGGTTGATCAGGGAAATGCTCGATGGGGTTAATGGTCTTCGATGCTACAACCGCGAACGAGAAGGGTCATCCGCTAATGCATGCCCAAAGCCGAGAACAAGAGGCAGCACTTATCACAAAGAGGCTCTACTCTAGGCTCTCAAGGATGAAGTCTTGAACACTTACCAACAAGGAACAGAGCTTCATGGTCGATGCAGATTCGATGATGACATGGAGGACTTGCAAGCTAATGCAACTGTGATGTCAACGCAAACATGCAAGAGCTCCACATGAATGACACAGCCCAGCAGCGACACGATGGCTTGTCTCGTGTACGGATCCTAATATACTAATACATGATCTGATATCTCCGTCTGCATCTGCATCCGACGAGGCACAGAGTGTTCAACATGAGCCCTCTACATCTCATTACGACGATAATCAAATGGATCCCGTAGTTACATTTAACGATCAAGATGACCTAATGGTTCATATTGATAATCAAGTTGACTCCGTGGTTATATTTGAGGATCTAAATAATGATTATGTTGAGACTCAAGTTGAACAAAATGAACCTTTGTCTAATCCAGATTCGGAACTCATGACCTTATGTCAGACCACCCTATCTAAAATGGAAAAATGCAATGAGATATAAGAAACTACAAGATAAAATTGCACTATTAACTAAGGACAATGAATGCTATAAGTTCCAACTCAACATTTTTGAAACTAAAGAGAAACGTGAGCAAAGTTTGAATTCGCTTTTTCAAAATCTTACCAAAATGAAAAATATTTGGAAAAACAGATATGTGATCTAGTTGAATCCAAGAATGCATTACTTTCTCAAATAGAACAACTAAAATTTGATCATAAACAACAACATAACGCTCTCACTTTGGAAACTCAAAAAGCCAAGTCAGAGTTGTGAAATTGTAAAAAACAGTTTTGTGAATACAAAAAGCATTCGAGGAGACAAATAGATGAGTATCTTGATGAAATTGTCGATTTACAAAACAAAATCAAAGAGTTTCAAAATGTTGTTTACAAACATGGTGAGTCAATCACAACAATTCAAAAAAGTTTTAAACCAAATCCGGATGGATATGGACCAATCTTCCGATTACAAACCAAGTTTTTCACATAAAGCATTTAAACCAAATCCTCAAGTTTATAGTGCAGAACATAGAATTGATGATTCAATTATGAGTGTTGTTGAATATAATCGAGATGAGGAAACAGATGTCTTTGTCGGAGTCGATTAAAATGGAAAATGTTGAATATAACAAACCATTCGATTACTTAAAAATCATACCGCTTTGTAAAACAACAAGATCATACTAACACACCTTGGGTTATCACACCACTTCCTCGACCTCTTCTAATGATGGTCCCCACATAATGTTGCACAAGTAAATGGTCCTTTACCTTCCTTCACTGAAGTAAAATCATTACCCGAACGATGTCAAGTTCTTAAATATTTTGATACATTCATGTCCGACATCAAACTTTTGGAACATGAAATTGAAGTTAATTCATAAAGCTGAACATTTTCAATCGCCACATGCGCGAAATCAACGAGATATTTTTCAGAATAGACTTTTACCCCATGTCCGAAATCTCAAAATGTGTGCAATATATTGGGAACGGGATCTTCAAAAGGAGATTGGACTTATGAAAACAGTTTTCGAGAAAATAGAAACATCGATTTCAAATACTAAACGCAAAAAGAAAATGTTACGAAATCATGTTGATTGACTCTTGGAAGATTTTATATGTGCTGATACCATTAATGTTGTATTGTTACATACGGTTGCATATGCATTTGACTATATTGCTGTTGACACTGTTGATAATGTTGAGAATATCGATAATGTGCCGCAAATCAAGTCTTTGAAAATTGAAAATGAGCGTTTGTTAAATGAAATTTCAAATGCAAAATGTCGTCTTCAATGGTGTCAAAAAGATTGTCAAAATCGAGAACTTGCTTTGCAAAACAAAATCAACCAGTTGCGTGAAACATCTTTTGATCCAAAACTTGAACAACTGGATGATGACAACGTGTCTTTAAAATGTCAAATTTCAAAATATGAACAAGAAATTGCCAAAATCAAAACTGAATATGGTGTTATATTTGATTTGCTCAAAAAGACTCTTGCTAAGGCATCACAAGAACTTGATAACCATCTTTCATACACTAAAGAAGTCTTAAACGTTAGTGGAAACGTTCGCTCTGAAAATCAAGAATTGTTGCACACTATTGTTGAGTTAAAAGCAAAGTTAGGGAAGTATGAACAAGATAAGTCTAGTAACACGAATGTTCTTGCACCTGGAATGTTTAAAATTGACACTAGAATGCCTAATGACAAACCACAAGTTACTAATGTGCTTCCTTCCACTGATACGTGAATAGTTGCCTCTTTTCCCAACGTTAGCACTTCACAGCTTAAGAGCAAAAACAGGAAGAATAGGAAGTTGCAATGTAAGAGAAGAACAATAAAGACCTCTGAAGTAGAAGAACACGTTAGGACTTTGAATAAAACTCATGTTGCACCTACTTTAGACATTTCGTTAGAAAAATGTAATAGAAAAAGTGATGTAACGAATGTTGAACCTTTACGTACTTTGAATGTTACGTTTGAAGCATCTTGTGTTGGTTGTCGTAAAAGCATGTTTTCTGGTTGTCATGATAAATGTGTTGCTAAATCTATCTTATCTCATAAGCGGAATAACAGAAAACGGATTACCTCTAGGCCCACTAATGCTTCTAAGTCTGTGCTAGGTAAACCGCCCTCTAGTGTTTCCGCTACGATCATTGATGTACCTATAGAACCCACTACACCTCCTAGGAAGAAAATATCACCTAGTGCATTCACTAAGACCAAAGGAAAAACTAGTTGGACTTGGCAGAGATGGTTACAAAATACACCTGGATTTAAATGGATTCCTAAAATCATTAACATGTGTGTTTCAATCAGAATCGTAACGAACCCTCTAACTTCTTCGGTTCCACCTCTACTTCTCTTCCACATGTGTTGTCTGGGTAATGCAGGTGATACAGATCATCCTTTGGATTTTTGATAGCGGAAGTTCCCAACACATGACAGGAAATCTCAAACTTTGTCTCAAAGTTCATCTAGCATCGTCAGTTCAGAATGATCACTTCGCCTATCATGGGCTTTAAGATTACATCAATGGGAACATCGAAATTAGCAAGGTTTATTATGTGGAAGGTCTTGGTCACAATCTCTTCACGTCGGTCAATGTTGTGATGGAGATTTGGAAGTTGCTTTAAGGGAGAAAACTTGTTTCATTCGTGATCTACAAGGAAACGATCTTATGTCTGGAAACCGCACATCAAGTCTTTACAAAATCTCAATGCAAGACACGATTGCTTCATCTCTCATTTGTCTACTTTCTAAGGCAACATCTACAAAATCTTGGCTGCGGCACCGTCGTCTTTCACACTTGAACTTTCAAACCATAACCAATCTTGCACGATACAAACTTGTTAAAGGTCTTCCAAGGTTCAGATTCTAAAGATCATCTATGCTCAGCTTGTGAACAAGGGAAAATCACTCGTGCTCATTTTTCGTCAAAGGTGGAACACAGCTCTTAGCATGTGCTTCATCTCCTTCACATGGATTTGTGTGGCCGACGCGCAGTGCATCGATTAATGGCAAATGCTACATTCTAGTAATTGTTGATGACTACTCAAGATGGACTTGTGTTTATTTTCTTCGAAGTAAATATCAAGCTCCATAGATGATCATCACCTTTCTCACAAAAATTCAAGTTCAGCCCGAACATAGTCCCACAAATCGCAATGCATGAGGAACTGAATTTGTGAATCACACTCTTCGGGAATATTATGAGAAAGTGAGAATTAAGCATCAAACATCCATTGAACGGACACCGTAACAAAATGGAGTTGTTGAAAGATCTAAACCGTGCTAGTGGAAGCTGCAAGAACGATGTTAATCAATGCAAAACTTCCAGATTACTTATGGGCGAAGCGCGGTCAACTGCATGCTACACTCAGAACCGTTCTATGATAACCAAGCGCCACAATCAAACACCTTATGAGCTTATCCATAACCGCAAACCGAATCTCAAACACTTTCATGTATTTGGTGCTCTCTGTTACCCGAATAATGATCGTGATGACTTTGGAAAGCTCAAGGCTAAAGCTGACATTGGAGTCTTCGTTGGATACTATGAAAACTCAAAGGGATACCGGATTTGGAATTGTCATACAAGGGAGATTATGGAAATGATTCAGGCTAATTTTGATGAGCTTATAGAAATGGGTTCTGAGCAAAATAGCTTGGAACCCAGACATAACCGTCTAAACTTCCCCCAAATCCCATCATCAGCTGAACCAAGCTTACAGCTTACTCGTCGTCAAATGGAAACGTTATTTGCTCCTTTGTTTAGTGATGATATTTACCAATGTGCTCCAGGTGTATCAAATGTTTCCGCCGCTCAACCTGATAATATTCCAATCCCTGATACACCTGAAACAACAACTACTATTGTTGAAGCACCTCCAATTGATTCTACAACAACAGTCGAACAAACCGAATCCAATGACGCTAATACAACTGATGATCTTCTGAATCAAGATGTACCTGCACCCGCGGATTATGATCCAAATGCTCTTTAACCCTTTCGCTAATGAACCCGCAACTTCGGATGTTGCGGAATCATCTACAAGCCATTTGAATCCACCTAATCTGCATAATGTATATCAACATCAACCCTTCACACATCGTTGGACTAAAGACCATCCTCTTGTGAACATCATTGGAAACCCGAATCAACCGGCCAACTAGACAACGCCTTCAGACTGACGATGAACATTGCATTAATGCACTTACCGTTTGTCAATCTGAACCCAAAAACATTAAAGAAGCAATGACATATGACAACTGGATTGAATCCATGCAAGAAGAACTAAATCAGTTTAAACGTCTTGAAGTATGGGAATTGGTTGAAAGACCAACAAGGGTCTATGTCATTGGTCTAAAATGGATTTGGAAAAACAAGTTAGATACTGAAGGTACGGTTATCAGAAATAAGTCACGTTTGGTGGCTAAGGGTTATAGACAGGAAGAGGGGATTAACTTCAAAGAATCATTCGCACCGGTAGCTAGACTTGAGGCTGTATGGATTTTTCTGGCATTCGCGACTCACATGAACATCACGGTCTATCAGATGGATGTTAAAACCGCTTTTCTAAATGGTAAACTGAAGGAAACGGTATATGTTAGTCAGCCAGAAGATTTGTTGATCCAGAGTTCCCAAATCACGTCTACAAACTGAACAAGGCTCTCTACGGTCTCAAACAAGCCCCTCGGGCGTGGTATGATGAGTTGTCCTCCTTTCTCCTTTCACATAATTCTGTTAAAGGATCGGTCGACACAACACTGTTTATACAATATCACGGGGCACACATTTTAATCATTCAAATTTATGTGGATGACATCATTTTTGGGTCAACTCATAAAAAGTACTCAAACGCTTTTTCAAAACTAATGAAAACACATTTTGAAATGTCAATGATGGGTGAACTTACGTTCTTCTTAGGACTTCAAGTTCATCAATCACCCCGTGGTATTTTCCTAAGTCATTCCAAATATGCTCTTGAAATTTTAAACAAACATGGAATGCAAAGCTGTGATACCTATGCCACACCAATGGCAAATACCAACAAACTGGACGCTGATTTGCATGGGAAATTGGTTGACCCTACCAAATACCAAAGTATTATTGTGTCTCTCATGTATCTAATGACCGAGAGACTGACATTGTATTTTCAGATATCTTTGGTCCCGTTATCTGCAAGACCAACTGAAAGACACCTCACTGAGGCAAAAAGAATCCTCCGATACGTAAAGGGAACCATTAATTTGGGGATCTGGTATCCAAAGGATTCTGGTTTTAAACTAATAGCTTTTTCAGAAGCTGATCATGCAGGATGCTTAGATTCTCGGAAAAGTACTTCAGGAGGTTTGCAATTTCTTGGTGATAAACGGGTGTCTTGGCAATCGAAGAAACAAGATTGTACATCGCTTTCCTCAACCGAAGCAGAATATGTAGTGTAACACCCCCAATTTCGTGATACGCAGCAGAATTCAAACTGGGTGTTACTTCATGGCACAACAGTCATAACAATAGAAAACGAACTCTAATGGAGTCATTTTAAAAGGATTTATCATTCGATTTATATAAATATCAGAGTTTACAAAAATGAGGTCCCAATTGGTTCCAAGGTTTACAAAATACATTAAATTGGTTTCCAAATGATAATAAAATTTATAGCCATATTGAGTACTCGTGCCCTTCCTTTCCATCCTTGCCAGCCTCGTTCATTATGGACCTGAAATACATGCTTAAAACTGTCAACACAAAGGTTGAGTGAAATTCATAGAGTTTAGAAAATCAGTTGAACACAATGTTCGTAAAGTGAGGTAATTAGTCTCACATTCATAGTTTAGAAAACAAAACAGATATTATTGCACTAAGCTCATGACACCGAAACGTTAACAGCTGTGATATAACAGTAACAATTGCCCTAATAGGTAATTTGCCATTAAACCTATGGATCTTCAAATAGAGTGCGTTTGTTTGCCTACCCGGTCAACACAAACGGGATTTGTCAATCCCGATAGATCTATCCACAATCGCGTTCACTCGCAAGTGATTAATGGTTCATGATAATAGGGACTTTGGCAATAGTAGTACATAGTGCAAATAATACATTCAAGTATAATTTCAAAGAAATGTGTTCTATTGAAAATAAAGCATGTATTTCCCCCAAGGGTTTATAAAACAATTAAGTAATAGAAAGTGGGGCTATGAACTCACCGAGAGTTAATGATGTTAAGTACTTTAACGGATGTGATGGATAAATCGGGAACTTCTACGTGCAACCTAAAAATGGAATGTTGCGACTTAGGTTTGGAATAATGTTTTTAGGAAAACATAAACCATCCTATATATGTCTCTATGTTGATCATGATGTACTCATTTATAGTTTGATGTTTATAGTAACATTTTTAATATGTGAAAACGTATTTAGTTTATAGATATCGTACTACCGTTCGGGCCATCACAATTCAGAGGTCATGTAGTAAACGTTCGAGGAGCTAGGACACTTTAAATCGTAAATCCATCAAACTCGTCGATAAGTTTTACCCAAATGAAACCCCTCACATGAAGCTCCCTACTATTGTAGCACTTTTAGTAGATAAAATATATAATTTGAGTGGGGATTTATTATATTATAAAGTTTTATTATGTTTTAACAAACATTTAGTTTTTACAATTTCTCAAAGTTTACAAGTGGTCATAACTTATTTAATATAGTCAATAATGAAATTTTAATAACAATTCAATATCTAAATAGTTATAAAAATGACATGTTTTTATTTTATTTTTTTAACTTGTAAAAGTCCAATTTTGCCGATAAAAACTGTTTTACAAATATTAGGCAGTTAATGATATCATTTTGTCTTTTCAGGCCGAGTTCCCTCGCGAGTAGACGTAAAACATCGTTCCGGACAACTTTCATGTTTTAAGTTTTCGATGATTCGGAACAAAAGTACCACTTATTTTAAAATAGATTCAGCAGTAATGAAAATAGTCATTTCTAGGGTTTTCTAACTTCTTTTTACCACAACTTTTGACTCGTTTGTCCGTTTCGGGTGATTCAAGTTGCTATGTTTACCTTTTATTTTTTCCACAGTAGTATGTAAGTTACAAAGTCCATATATAGCTGTTTTAAATATTTAAAATATGACTAGTTTACTAGTTTGTTAATTTTATGACAATATGTGAATTAAAACATATGTTTGAGTATATGTACATCATGAATCAACATAGTAACCATATATATAGTATGTATTTAACAAGATTAGTAATAATAAACATGAGACAATGGAGTGGTGGTGGTGATGAGTTTCTTACAACTTTTGGCTTTCAAAAGAAAGGAGTAACTATTAAGGATAGGACTTTGATTGATCAAACTTTTCACACCTTGGTACCCTTCTACACTTCTTGTAATAATGAAGGATTGGTGTTAAAGTCTTAAGTGACTTGAGTGGATTTAAACTCAAGAAGATCACTTAAACTTGTTAGAGATTTGATGTAGTAACTTGTTACTTGCAACTTTCTTAGCATCAACTTGGAGTCATGAATCAAAGCATGAGATGTATGTTGGTGTTTTGATAAAAACAACCAAGAGAGGGGAAGATGAGGGTTTTGTGAAGTCTTTCACTTGCTATTTATAGGAGGGAAAGTTTGGTTAACCATGTATTGGGTTAGATAATAACCATGGTTGAATTAAGGACACATGTATGAGATTGCATGCAAAATAGATGAGATGATACCAACACTATGGTGAATCACTTCATATGGGCTGAGATATTGAGTGAGTGGGATGAGATATTATGTGTTGATAATATCTTGGTGTTATGATGTGTTTTGGTTCCGTTAAATGCCAACCGTAATTTGTTAAGCCATAAAACGTAAAACCGGGTATCGTAAAAATACGAAACTTGCAGGAATGATGAAACTCATCATTATACTCTATATAAAAATATAAAATGGGTGATAAGTCTCATTGGGTGCTAAAACGCTGTTTAGAGCTGGAAACGCGGGTCAAAAACGCGTAATTCACGCAAAACGCAGAACTGGAAAACGAAAAATTCCAAAACTTGTGGAATTGTCGTGAAATGGTAAAATTACATATTTTTAATGTTTATAGTATTTTATGGACATAAAGGGATGCCCGAATGACGTATAAACTCTAAAGTAGTTTTCAGACACGGTTTTATGAAATCGGTTCTGTATGGATTCAACGTACGTCGTCAGGACGACTTGTAGAGTTTTATTTATCTTGTCATTACGGTAAATTAAAAATAAATTTTTTTACGGGATGAATAGTAAGTCAAATAGTTAAAAGTCAAAGTCAAAGGTCAACTTTAAAAAGTCAAAGGGTAAAATAGTCATTTTACTTTATGAAAAATTACGGGTTGTTACAGTAACCATGTTTGCGTGTTCTGCTCAGGTCATTTGGATGAGAACACAACTCAAAGACTATGGTTACATATTTGACAGAATCCCTGTGTACTGTGACGATCGAAATGCTATTGCGATCTCGTGCAACACTGTTCAACACTCAAAGTCAAAGCACATCAATCTTCGATATCATTTCATAAAGGAGCATGTGGAAAAGGGTACCGTTGAATTATATTTTGTAGGTATTAAACACCAACTGGCGGATCTTCTCACCAAAGCCTTGGCTCCTGCTAGGTTTACTGATTTGATCCACCGGATTGGCATGGGGTGTTTGACTCCAGAAGAACTGGATGAACTTTTAACACATTTTTGAAAACAGTCAAACACCAAAACCTCTTTTGTAAATAAACTTTTCAAAACCAAAATAGAAAAATATAAAATCAGATAAAATACAAAAATATTCTTCTATCCAAATTCTTTCATACACTGCAAGTACAAATCTTTCGTCAACACTTTGATCCATCAAACCTTTCATTATTTATCCCGAACAAGTGTTGAGGGGGAGAATGTAAATCAATCTCATAAAACCTTGTACTTGCATGTTACCATTAAATGTTGTTTCTTCTGAAATGGTGGATACGTTTCTGGTTAAATACTCTCTTCGAACTAAAATATTTTGAAATTTTATCATTTCTAAAGTCGAGGGGGAGTATCGTCAAGTTTCTTTCCAAAAATGTTGTTTTGCTAAACCAAAGTGGAAGTTATGGGTCTTGGTTGAAAATTGTTATGGTGGAGGGGCCAAACTTGTCAAAATTATAAACTCATTTGAATAAAACTCTTCCACCTAAACACATTTATTACTACATTTAATTTTTCTACCAAACTCATCCACGCCTAAGATTCAAAGATCAAATCCGTGCTTCACACTTGAAATTTGTAAGTGGAAAACGTTTCTAACAGTGATTTCTAACATCGGTTTTTAATATTTTACAAATCCAACGGTTAGATTTCTCAAAATGGGTGATTTGAGGGTTTACGCGTATGCGTATAAACATGATCTTGAAAATTTGTGTTTTTGTGTAATTGGTTGTGTTATAATGTTTTAATATCAATACTAAACCTATTTCAATCAACAAAACTCACCCAGAAAACTGTTTTAATCACTTTCAAAATTTAGGGTTTATGTTAGGATTTGGGCGTTTCTTCGTTTGGATGTTTTAGCTTAATTGGATGATTAGGTTATGTTAGTTACATGTTTAATTGATCATTTACACCATTGAATCATGCCCAGAAACAACAAAATTGGTGAATCAAGTTTTAGGGTTTAAATGTGCGTACAATTTGGTACTCTTTGATTCAGTGTGTGTTTGATGTTAAAACCTATTGGAACTTACTCCTTTAGCATCTAAGATAACTCAGAATTTGTTTGGATGATTTCCCATGGTTGAATCTCTTACTCGTAAGATTTGAATTTAGGGTTTAAGCTTATGCCTAAGATATCATATGCGTAACTGATTTGAACTTGATATGCCATGTAATCTTGAAAGTAATTGGAATACATGTTAAGATGCTTGTTATGTTTAATTATTACAGGCTTCTACGCGTAAAGGAATCAGAATCAAGGTGTTCTTGGCTTACGCTTAAAGATCACCTTATGCGTAGATGTTACGCATAAGAGCAATCTTATGCATAACACTTACGCGTAAGGGTCTACAATGGACTACGTGTATCCTGTGAAGGATATGCGTAAACTGGGACTCCTACGCCTAAGGGTTACTCTTACGAGTAAACCTTACGCATAAGTCCTTAACTTAAGCCTACGCTTAAGCCTTTATGCTAAGAGTCCACTTTTACGCATAAGTCTTTCTTATGCCTAAGGTTTTCTCCTACGCATAAACTTACGTCTACGCTTAAGGTTGTAATGTTTACGCATAAGCTTACATGCTTACGCCTAAGCCAATTTGTAAAATTATTTTGAAATGTTACGCGTACAAACTTGTAATAAGTTACACATAATGTCACAAAACCAAAATGTCACTAATAAGCTACAAAAAGTTAAAACGTTGTGTGATTAAGTAAAATTTGGACTTTAAAACTCAAAATTAACATACTCACGTAACTTATCACGTCAACTTTGGACTATTGGACTAAATGTGACTTTGGACTCGTAACATTCATAAACATAACAACTTCAATAATTGGACAATAAAATCAACTTTTGACTAACAATGTCTTTCGATATGTTGGTTCTCTTGTCTCAATATCTTTCAGATCACGAAATGGACGTCAACATGGAAACTCTCAATGCATCCAACGAACTCATAGTGGAAGATATCTTCCCAACGGGTTACAGCAAATCAATTGGAAAGAACAATCTCAGGGTCGATTTTGAGAACTTCACCTGCTCGGAATCATCATGCAGAGTTGTTGTGGATATCCTCAAAGTTCATCCCTACAGTAATATGCTAACCAACTCAGCAACAGTACCTGAAATCTATATCCAACAATTCTGGCACACAATGGAAAAGATTGATGGTCAAGATGCTGTCAAAGTGACTCTCAACAACAAGGAAGTCACTGTTACGGTAGCATATCTTCGTACTATTCTTCTTCTGCCTGCAATTCAGCCTGCTGACTATGTACCAAGTCCGAATGAAGAGGCCATAATGCAATTCATGGTCGACATTGGCTATGATGAAGTTGTCGGAGTCATCACCAAACACTCCACTGTCGATCTGAAGAACATTCCTCAACCTTGGAGGACATTGTACATCATGATTGCTAAGTCTTTGTCTGGAAGAGACAGCGGTCATGAGCATCCTAAACTCGTGCACCTGCAAACTTTGTGGGGAATGGTCAACAAGCAACACATTGGCTATGCAAGCCTGATATGGGAAGATATGATGCAGCATCTCAAGAAGCCTGGGTCAAAGGTTCCCTTTATCAGATATACAAAGTTGTTGATTCAGAACATTCTCGGGCAAAATCGGGACATCCCCATGAGAATTAATGACCCCAAGAATCATTCCGTGTTATATGAGCCTACATTGAACATTGTCAGATTTAAGGACTCATCAACAAAGAAACAAGGTGCAGTGTTACTTGAATGCCTTCTCACTGACGCAATCAAGAGTCTTCCATCGTATCTTCGATACCAAGAAGTGGTGAGTGCAGGTAAATTCTGAAGAGGTGGTTTACTACTCTGAAACAGCAATAGAGGAAACATCCTCACCAATGTCTGAAGATAAACCACCAAGTCCCCAATCAGACAAAGGGAAGAAATCAATGACTGAAGAAGAAGAGGAAGATACTGATGAAGATAAAGACCCAAAGGATGAACAACAACAATACCACAAAACTCTTAAGCAGTTGAGGATAGAGCATGCTGCTAAGGAATTCAACCTTCAACAAACCAGAGGCCCTGGAGGTTCCAGTGGTGGAGCTCTTATCACACCAGTTCTTGATGCGGTTAATCAGCCCGATAAGGGAACTGGTGCCACCACAATGGAATTGACAGAGCACCAGCAGCAAGAGTATGAGTTTAAGTTCGACTTTGAGGAAGACGAACCAGAAAAGATGGAGAAGATCACTGATGAAGATGTGCAGAGAGCGGCAAAAGAAAAGGCTGAGGAAGAGGCACGAGCTAAAGAGGAAGCTGATAGCTATCTTCAAGATAACCCTGAACACACTCCAGAATCATCCTCGGAGCAACCTCAAGACCCTTCCACAATAGAATCATCATCACACTCTTCACCACCACCTTCTAAAGAAACAACCACCAGATCATCATCCAAGTCGGTCAAGAAACCAACTGATACATGGGCATCTCATGCCAAGACCAAAATCTAAAAGGCCGTTAAGCAAGCAAAAAGACGAAATGTGGTAAACATAAAGTTGAATCAGCTTGCTGACAGGGTCAATCTACTTGGTCAAGAGATGAACAATTTTATTGAGGAGAGAGACCAGATCAAGCAATTCTTCAACAGAGACATAAAAGGAGAAATGAACGAGCAGATTAAGGACTATACTCATCATTTCCTTCTCCAAACTGTCCCTAGATTAACTAAAGAAATGTTTGCAAGACAACTCTACCCATATCTGAAGACATTGGTCAGGAAAACAATTACAACAACACCGGTGGTTATGCAAACCCGACCAGTTCCACTTCCTAATGTCACTGAAGCTGATCTGATTTCATAGCTGATAATGCAGATGTCTCCTCGATCTCCAACTTTCGAATCTGATGAATCAAAACTCTTTTAGGCATTGCTTGCATATCAACTGAAGACAACATGCAAGGAAGCAGCTGGTCAGGATAAGCGACCAAGAGATGATGATGATGACACGGACAAAGACCCAAATGCTAAAGGTCCAAAGAAAACTGGCAAGTCATCATCATCAATGCCACCACCACCACCAAAGACCACCACCACTACTGGAGCAGCTCAACAAACTCCTACATCTGATAGACCTCGAGATTCTGAGTCACCACCATCACTGGAGAAAACTGGTGATCACTTTGAATGCACCGGTGGTGATGACGAAGAAATTCCCGAGCCCCAACAGCAGCCCTCATCTCCACCATCAACTAAGCATCAACCTGGACCATCATATGAATGGTTCAGCAAGCTCGTTGATGCTACACCTCGATTACCGGAAGGCCAAGAACCGGTAGATGGTCGTACTATGGAGCATCTTAAGATTATCTAGGACAAGTTTAAGGTCAAAATGATGACGAAAGGGGAGCTACGCCAAATCAAGAATGATGCATTTCAACTGCTAAAAGACAGCTCTGACAGCGCTATTGAAGTCGAATATCATCTCGACAACATCGCTCGAGCCATGTCTAACAACATTGACTGGCTCAATCCCGAATCGAACATCAACTTCACAAGAAAGGATAACACTCCATACTACACGGATTGGACCAAACCGTTACCAATCATTGGCCGACCAGAGCAACCCAAGATTCCTTACCAATACTTCTTCAATAATGACTTAGAATTTATTTAGCACGGTAGCGACGTCAGCAAGTAGTACGCTACATCACTCACCTTCAACATCCCAGCAGCAGTCTTCTCCAACAATGTAGCCATCGAAGAAGAAGCCGCCAGAATGTTCGTTGACAAAGTGGTGGATTATGATATTGATGCTATGTATGGCATTCACCATTGGCCAGAAAGGAGAAGACTATACTACAAAAGATGCCAAGTTCTAAATTCAAACAAAGAGGTGTACAGTGATAAAAGGATCGTTGCTATCATGAATGTCACTCTAGCTACAAAGTGGGATTACTCATTCTTGAAGGAGATAAAAGTCAAACGCCAAGACGAACAAGAATATGACTTTACTAAAGCTGATTTTCTGAGGTTATCGCTCAACGACATCGAAGACATGTACCTTGCTAAGGTACAAGGTCAGATGAGACAATTCTCCACCAACATTCAGCTCCAGTACATCACATCCTTATTGATATTCATCCGAATCAGAGTGATCCAGGAACGTGTTGAAGATCTTCAACTTGCTGTGGAATCTTACCAGAAACAAGTCAACCTCACAAAACCGTTGCTACACTTTCCCGACATAAACCAACTCTCTCAGTACACCATTTTGAAGAAACCGAAGTTTGGAGTTGTTTACCGCAGTGAACTTCACCACAACTGCTTCATGGTGTACAATGAGGTTCATAAGTTCTGCGATCACACGTTGAAGTTGGTTCGTGATGGGTTAGCATATCGGTTGAAGGACATACAGCAAGGAATTGGGTCAAAGAAGCGGTGGAATTCTAAGGAAAGAAGGGGCAAGAAGATAATCACGAGGCTAGATGAAAGATTGTTTCATCGGGATCAGATGCGGAGGTTGGAAAGCTTTGTGGGTGGAAGACAGAGTTTCTCGCTTACAGTATATCAACGACAAGAGAGAACTCCTGGTCTTATTGAATGATTGTATGGTACTCCTTAAATTATTTTGATTGACATTTGGATTGTATGATTTGTATATTGACAATGGCTTATGCACACATAACAGTGTACAACCCGTACTTGTAATGAAAGGACCCTGTGGTACGCATCAGTGCCACAATCCTTTTAAAAGGAGCGAAAGCTTCTTACTTTTGAGTAAAACTTATCAAAACTTTAATCATTTTCAAATTTTTGCTCAAAAGAACAAGTACTTCCTCTTATGTTTTCAAAACCTCAAAAGTTAGTATTACTTGTTGAGGGGGAGTACTTGCAATCTTTTTTCACAAAATGTTCTTCGTGAAAATTTTCCCACAAAACTCGAAATGGTCATATTCGATATCAAAATTTCATCAAAAATAACATTAATATGCCATTTTTGAGGGGGAGAAAAATTGTGTCATACAAATATGTTGTAAATATGATTCAATCATCGTGTGCTAAGACTTAACCCATGAATTGACAAGATCTGAACTGTCATACATCGAAAAGATTTGTCTTCCAAGACTTATCCGAGTAGATTGTAACTCTTCGAGAAACTCTTGATAGACTTGAACTTTGACGGGTTTGACAACCTTTTCAAGGTTTGTCCACACCTTCAAGGTAGTTATTAGAGCTAGTTGTTACCTAAAAGCTGACAATGCATATCTTTAACTATGCAACGTAACCGTGTCTCGCGGGGAATTGTCTATCTTGGGTCGATCAATTCAAAAGTGTGAGCTCTACCCTCACTGTGCAGATTTCTGTCAAAACACTTAAGCACGTGTGGAAGGGGAGTATTTCTGAAAATGCAAAACTCTCGAAGTGTTACAAAACGCTTTCATTCATAAAGAATTTGAGAGATTTTCGAGAAAATGGTTTTATGGCAACATAGGATAGTCATGGAGTTATAAGGTGACTAAGTTTAGGAATAAACGTCCTATGATCCGCCAAAGCCGGAGGGATCTACCCAAGGACACCACCCATAGTTAGTATTTAGAAGTCCTTAGGTATGATAATAAATAGGAGAAAATAAGAATCGGAGAAAGAAGGAGTTGAAGAATTAAAAAGAAAAGTAAAGAAAAGAGTGAAAAGAAAAAGCCCTCCAAATTATTCAACTTATGGCAGACACCGGGTTCAATACATATGCTACTGGTTGTCACCAGATGACACCGGTATTGAAGATTAAAGTCGTCATGGACCTAGTAACCCATGCATTAAACCTTCTTAGCCACTCAAATTTCTCTCAACAGAAGCTTGTTTCATTCTCACAGGGAACCCTACGTAAACTATCGGCATTCTCTTAGAGATTGTTGGTATTGAAGAAGGAGACCCTCTCCCTAGTCTCCGCTCAGGAAAACCAAAGCGCACTATTGAGTCTAGAGCCACGAGATTCATCAAAAGATCTCTTAGGAACACTCGACATTTCATCACTTGTCGTTCAACATTAAGGACGCAAGGGATACAATTCTAGAGTCCTACACAGATCTTAGCAATTTGTTGAGAAAATTTATGAGGGGTTCACATATGTGATCCTCAGTGATTGAATGGAAACTCCTGCCAGGGTCAACATCAAACAGCCCTAACAGCAGGTCGCTTCGGTAGCCCCTTGTGGGTTACGCTTAGTATTGTTTCAAACGGTCTACAATCGTGAAGTGATGCTTCGGTGTACCTCATCGACTCACCTGAACTGTAGGTGTACTTCGGTACATCGTGTTATCCTACTTGAGGGACTCCAGTTCAGGAATAGCCTTTGCGAGAATTAGAGATGTGTTTTCACACTATGTTGTTAACACGCTCGAAGTTCGAACTTGTAAGTGCTGGAAATCCCGCTAAGGAGATTCCTTTCAAGAATCGAGTCCTAAAGATGTGGGTCATTACTTGAACTTGTTCAATGTAATGCCAACTATCCCTCACGGGATTCGGACGGCTGATTCGCCCGACCAAGGTGAATGGAATCAAGACATTCATCAGAAGAACAATCGTAGTGGTCAATTCTCTAAGAAATGACCACAGTGATCGATTTGTGTTTTTCACTAACCAATTCTTATATTTTCTTCTTATGGATGCTCCTGGGAGATGATCGTGCTGATTCCCCACATGCTCATACCAACAACAACACTAATTGAAGTTCTCTCTTAAGGCAACACAAAAGTCAGAATGATTCTTCTTCAAAGCTAAAGAATCTACAAAATTTAAAGACTAAGAGAACTACATCAAAACTGAAATCCAACGTCAAAGAGCGTGCGAGCATGTTGGAGAAAGACGTGGAGACGCCTGAGCAATGAAGCGGACCTGATGCAGACTACAACAACATAACATCACCATATCCACACCAGAACAAAGAACAAAGATAACGAAGACGTCAAAGCTGAAAGCTTCAAAGAAACAAGATCCTCACACTGGGGAGATTGTTGGAATTAAGGCACTTCTTCTCACAAGAAAGAAGAATGTCAGAAGACGTCAAAGCAACTGCTATTACATCAACACCAACAACTTATCCAAGATTGCTGGAGTCATCATTTAATATCTAACACTTAGGGGGAGATTGTTGGAATCACTCCTAACTTGTATTTCAAGTGTTAGTATTTAATATGTAATAGGTTGCTTAAACTAGGCTTTTATGTTTGTATTTATGGCAATGCTTATGTAGAAAGCCCATGAGCCTTGGCCCAAGCCCAACAATAATGGAAGGGACTAGACATGTTGCCCTAGCTCCCTTCCCCTATAAATAATGTCGTAAACCTTCATTTGAAGGTTGGTTGTTCATTTCATAATACATCTACGCCTAACTCTTTATCATTCTCATACGTGTGTGTTATTGTGTGTTCAACCGATCACTTTCTTTCCCATTTCTTACATATTGATTCTTGTGTTAACTTATGGTGACCTAACAATCCTAATGTCATCAATGATGAGATTGTTGTGGGACAGCACGCTGGAGTTAGAGTACTCTTGCCAAGAATTCCTCTTGCTCCATCTGAAGACGACATGTTCCCTTTCAAACTATAGAGAACACAATTCCCCGTGCGCCTTAGCTTTGCGATGATTATTAATAAAGCTCAGAGCCAAACAATTCCAAATGTGGGTGTCTATTTGCAATTCTGTTTTCTCATGGCAAGCTTTATGTAGCATTGTCTAGAGGGATATCTCGTAGAACAACAAATGTATTGGTTAAACCAGTCAAAGAGTTCCGTCAAGCAGGAATCTATAGCTCAAATGTCGTGTATCAAGAAGTTTTACGCGACGAGTAACATGTGTTGTTAGTTAATATTTCATAATTGATGTAATGTTTTATTTTAAGTTTCATTAAATATTTTTATATGTCGTTTAATATATGTTAAGAATTTTTGCTAGAGTTGAATTATTACATGTTACAACCGTTTGTAATTACATTTTCATCCTTTTTCACGTTCTATTTTGAACGTTATACAAAACACTTACTCCCTCCGTCCCAAAATTATAGTCCCCTATTGACTTTTTCGGTCTTTCTTTTACAACTTTGACCTTAAATATTTTTGTCCGTGTTATATAATATTTGATGCAAGTTATATGAATGGATTGTGTTTTAAATGTATTTTTCATTAGTATATTTTTCATCAACTATTGTATAACACAAACAAAAATATTTAAGGTCAAAGTTAAAAAAGAAAGACCGAAAAAGTCAATAGGGGACTATAATTTTGGGACGGAGGTAGTACCAATTAAAACACTTCATTACTTAAAAATACAATAATTTATGCACATTGTACAACAAATTAAAAGCGCATCTACCAAATTAAAAACAACCAATTAAAACACCTCTTACTAAAAAGTACAATAAAAATTTCATAGCGTACAATTTAAAAAAGCTACAACATAATCCAAAATATAATACTCCCTCCATCTCAAATTATAAGTCCATAATGATATTTTTTGTTGTCTCAAAATACTTGTCCACTTTTATATTTCAACCAATTAAAAGAGTGTTTAGTGGAGAAAGAATATACTTGATTGGTTAATAAAGAAGTTAGTGGATATTTCTTAAACTTTGTGCAAAGTGGAAGTGGACTTATAATTTGGGACGGAGGGAGTAATTAAACACACTAATTAATGATATTTTTAAAAACACCCTAAAATGAAAAGTACATGTTCATACAAGCTAACAAGTTGATGTTACATATAGTTTTGAAAACCGGACCGGACCAACGTGTTCAATCGGGAACCGGTGTCGCCACCGGTTCGGCTAACCAATTAAAGCCATCCAAAAACGAACCATATAAGACCCGTTAAAACCGATACAAATTGGTGAATCAGGTCTCATCGAGATCTATTTCTGCGGTTAATCGTCACAGGGTACCCGCCGCCAAAACGCGCGAGTACCCTGCTATATATTATATATAAAGGAAAAAACAAAAAGTAAAAAGTGAAAAGCTGAAACTAAAAGTGGAAATGTTGAAGACATATATTTCAAAAGGAAACTATTAATACACATCGAAAACCGGGTTGACCCGGGACGCTTCAAACCCGGCGGGTTGACCAGATTTAATTTGACTTGTTTTCGACCCAACCTCTCGGGTTGACTCGGTTTAAATCGACTTGTTTTTTTGACCGGAACGGTTTAACCGATTGAACCACCCGGGTCGAACCAGGTTTCAAATTTGACAAAATTATATGAGAAATGATGAAGTAGTTGTGGAACCCGTGACAAATTTGAAAAAATGATAGACCAAGTAATTGTAGTTTTTTGTTGTTTATTTTGCTTTGACACATGTACGTTGTCATTTGTATAATGTTATTTTGAAAAATGTTGGTCTTGCACCACTTAAGGGACTAGCATATATGAATCGCCTTTTAAAAGTTAATATATATCGTATAGCCCTTTGTCCGGTATATCAATAATGTTATGTAAGTTTATTAGAATCACAAAAATTAAATAGTATTCTTATCTTTAACGATAATTATTTGTACCTCAAACAAATAGCTTTGAATAATGCTTAAATATCTATACAAATTGATAGTACAAGATAATTTTATTATGGTGATATTAAATTTATAAGGTTACAAGTTTAAAAGCCACATACCAAATAATAAACACTACACATGTAAAAATAATAATTATCACTGCCTAAATTACTGACAAAACAAGAAAAGACGGTCACACACGTTGGCTATATCTCTAACTACAATATAATATTTCCAACTACATAATACCGTTGTTTTTTGTAATGCTTGAATCTATTATTACTAAAGTCTTAATAACTTAAAAGTTAAAACAATCATATTAGAAATATACTCCCACACTTAGATCGACTCCACATAATTTTCTTGAAAACTATATATTTTTGCTGCTATGCAAACACACATCAGAATTATAGTTATTCGAAAATGATTATCTGACGCTACAAATACAGTTTGTTGAAAGAAACTTATGAATCATCGGAATTGTGCACAAAACTAAACACCGTTGTCGCCGTCTAGTATATATACTAAAAAGGGAAATTGCACTGGTAAAAGGCCGAAATCTTAAGGGGTCCTTTTTGTGTTTGTTTTAAGTACCAAAAAGAAAAGGCAAAAAATAAAATAAAATGGGAAGAATTGGTTTTAATAAATAAACGTTAAAGACTTAAAGGAGCTATAAAACGGGGAAATGTGGTCCTCATAGACGCTCTCTTTTTCTGTCGTCATCAATCGCTCCGATCCAAGAAATTCACATACAAACCCTTAAGGCAAGCAGGTATCTTTTTCATTCTTCTTGTTTTCTAATTTGTATTTTTTGAGTTATTGCATGATGGAATGATTGGATCTGGGATCAGGTTCAAGTGTTTAAATAAACCCTAGTTTGATAAAACCCTTAATGGGTATGTGCAATTCAGTAAAAAACAATCTTTAGTGATAGTTATCGACTTTTATGGATTTACATTTATGGGTTGAGGTGATTGATTGTTTTTTTAATGGTAGCTGATCATTAATATTACAGATTCATATAATGAAAAAAGGTAAATGAGTTTGTTGGTTCCTCTTCTTGGTTTGCTCCAAATCCCATTTTTGTAGTTTAACACTTTGTTTTCAAGTTTCTGAGAGATGGCTCCAAATTGAAATCATAAACCTTCTTATACAGTCTCTTCCCTCTTGCTAGATGCTGAATTTACTATATGTGTTGGTGAGAGTATAAGGATTAGAGTCATCTTTTTTATGATTTTTGTCTAAATAGGATGTTCAGCTATGCGCTAGCAAGTCTGCATGACCGGTATTATAGAAATGTTGTGTATGTGTATGTTGTGACTGCTGGATAGATAACTTATAGAATTTGTCTTCTATGTAGGATTTCCGCTAAGCGTGTGCTGGTTATACTTGGGTATTATTTAATACTCTATATGAAAAGCCTAATTATCTCGTGTTAATATAGGAGTTGGAGTTACTGTTTTATGTGAAAAACTCATATTAGGATGATTTTAGGTATGGGGATGTTGACATAAGTACAATAATGTATGAGGTCAGAACAAATTCGAATATGGTTCGTGTGTCTAGTATAGGAGCATGTCTCAAAGTCTTGGTTAACATTCATCATACATTGATCCTGTGTTTTGTGTTAATTTAGATGACCATCCATTTGCTTTCTTCATAATCTTAATGTTGCTGATAGGTCCTATTTTACTTTTTGTCTTAATATTAGATTTTCCCAGTTTGGATGTATATGTTTATGTACATTTTTCGTTTTTACTTAATCCTACTACTCCGTATGCGTTTTGCGTCTTCCATTGAATTACATGCTATTTTGGGCAAGGTGGCATTAATTGATAGATAGATTATGGAACTAAAAGGCATTTCAGGACATAATATTTGTGGAAACTTAATATGAGAACATGACTGGTTTTTTTATGCACTTTATAACTGCAGATGTGGGAAATTCCATTTTAATTAACAAACACTTAGCTGTCACATGTACATTATTTTCAAGATGCCTTTTACGAGAGGGATACTATTGACGAGATTGATGTTGATGATCATTTAATTAAAGGGCTAGTGGAATCGCTTTAGGTGATTGTAGACTATAAAGAAGTTAATAATGATTCTGATGCTTATTGATATGATTTCCTGAATAAAGATGATAAAAAGTTGTATTGAAATTTTCTTCTTTCTTTTGTTAGTGGAGGTCTAAAGACTTGAGGAATATTTAAAATTCTTTTCACTCTGAATATATAGATCTGATAGTAAATGCACGTTGCAAATCAACAGGATTAAAGCTAATAACCACAAATGCTCCCAAGAGATGCCCTAAAATAGATCTGAATCTTATTCTTGATTGGCTGGTAATTACATTTCGCAGCTAAGAAGCCTACGAATATTGCTATCGTAAAGTTTGTCAATTACTTTATTTGAAAGTGTGGAAAACGGGTCTTTTTGTTAACAGTATGGTTTTCCCTGTTTCAGGTAAAATCTTCTGCTAGGTCTGATCGTGACGGAAATATCTTGAAGGTGATGCTATAATAGCAGCATAGTTTGTGGTGACAATATATACTTTTTATATGGCAGATAGTATATCAAGCTTTTGGGGTCCGGTCACTTCCTCCCATGAGTGGTGTGAAAAGAATTATGTGTATTCTTCTTATGTTGCTGAGTTTTATAATACCATTTCAAATGTTCCATGCATTCTTTTGGCACTTATTGGCCTTTTAAGTTCCGTGCTACAGCATTTTGAGAAGAGGTTTAGTGTTCTACACTTATCAAATATGGCACTTGCTATTGGGAGTGTGATGTATCATGCAACGTTGCAACATGTGTAAGTACCATCTTTCATCATTGCATGGCTAAGAGTATTGTTTTTTCATAGTAGTTTTCTGTACAATCTTTGAGTTCTTATATTTGTCCTGATTATAGATTTTGAGGATGTCTCTGTTCTTATTTACTTCCTGCTGTTTTCGCCATTTAGGGTAAAAGATATCTCATATATTAATTGCATGCTGTTTAGTTAGGGTGATAATAAGCATAACTACATCTCACTGGTGGGTGGCCAGATGCATTTATTGGATTATATCCTGCTTAGATCTGATGTGCAACCTTTCTAGGAATCATGGAACTGTGTGCCTGTTTAAAGTTGCTTTAGGTTATCTCGGTATGCTTCAAATACAATTTGTGGCAGGTTCACGCGAAACACTACCTTGATTCTCATAATAGTTGTTGGCTTTGACGAATCTTATGTATTAGGGTTAGTTCACTTTTAGCTATGTACCTTATTTTTTATTCTGGGTACCATTTAGAAAGTTTGTAAGTTACCTGATGAAGATGTGATTTTAGGTCCTACATAGTTTGTCATAGAAAAAACAGGGGATCTGACTCACATAATGAAGAATGGGGAATGAATGAAAATACATAAACGAATATAACTTAAAGTTTATTTGGGTATTTAAACAAAAAAACAGCTCTATTTTGATCATGTCATAGAAATGAATCCAATCAACCTCGAAAATTCAGTTTTGTGGTAAACTTGTCTACCTCCAGCGTAAGTACGACTGTTGATATTGTAACCGTCTTCTTTTTGGTATGCCAATTTGATTTACAAAAATAGAACAAGTTTTAGTGAAGACTCCAAGATAGAAATTAGGCCAATAGCTAGAGGGAGTAGCATATTTAACTTATTATAGAAATTCTTCTATAGATCATGTACAGTTTATCAATATTAAAATATGGGATATGGGACCTGGGAAGAAGGAAATTGAGCATCCACGTCTGAAAATAACCGGAACAATCTGATAGTACTATCTAGAAAATGATGTGGATGTATTTTGTCGTAGCCTAATGAGAGAACATAAAATTCCTATACCGTCTGTAGAATTGAATGTAATCTATTATTTCTTTCTTGGCTGCTTCTAGTGTTTTTTTTTGGGTAAAGGGTTACCCTGGTAAAATATATAAAAACCAAAACATTAGTACAAATGGAATCTAGCTGAAAGACCACATTAACCTCAAGCAAAGCTTGATAAACGACTACCAACTACGTGTTTATGACATGCCATAGAACACGAGGATTAAACTAGCTAACTAAGCACTTTTGGATGATGACGCCAAAAAAGTAGATGTCTCGTCAGAACGTGATGATGCCAGAAAAGGAAAGAAAGTGAAAAATATTTATGTACTCAAGATTTTTAATAACAGAAAAGAAAAGAAAAGAGGATGAAGGAAATGGAAGGGGGATTAAAGGCATTTTTACCCCAAAATCTTCCAGCTTTGGGCAGCAGAATAGGGAAGAAGCCACATCTTCAGCTCACTAAAAAATAATACTAAGTTGGTTTAAAATTGCGCACATTGTTGCGCTCGCATCGCGCATCAGAGTGATGCGTTTGAGAAATCGCAACACGAAACCTGATGCGAGGTTGTTCCGGGATGCGGCCTAATGCGAACACATCAGGTCGTAGCAGTGATGCTCGTAACGGACGCAATGGACGCATCATGTCACAACAATGTATTGCTCGCATAGTAAATAGTAACTGACTTTTGACATTCTCGTTGCTCGCTAAGAATATGTATGTAGGTGACATATTTGATGTTATAACATTAAGTAGTATCAATATGAACGAGACTTATTCCATATTGAATTATTTACTTGTCAGTAATTTAAGTAGAAATATATTATATTTTGTATTTATTACTTAGCGTCGTGCGTCTGTGATGCGCTCGCAACCGCATCGCAAGATCACGCATCGGTCTTTTGGACCTCGAGCGCAACGGATCGCCGCACGCAAATTAAAACCAATATATTGACTGTATTACCCCCCTGTATTTTCTCAACTGTAGCTTTCTTAGATCTTCAACGTCTCATATCTTTGTCTGCTTGAAATTAGACATCGCAGCCCTCCATTGAAATAGTAATTTCACAATTATTAGGATCTAATTTCATTTATTTGATGTTTCTGGTGTGTTCATAATTTTGATTGTGATGCTGTAACTTTAGGTCATCGACAATTTTTTTGTATATAAAACGAGTAACTGGTAATGGGCCAGCCAACATATATAATCGTTGGTTTTGAGTTTTGACATAAAATGTTGATTTTGGAGATTTGATTATTAGACAATATGACTTTTTTTTTTTTTTTTTTTTTTTTTTTTATGTTTTCTTTTATGGATTTTGTACGTCTAAAAGGGCATGTTTGTAAATTCATATCTCTATTAAATATCCTTTCTTTTTATTATTGTAAACTCAAGAACACATTACACAACACAAAAATCTTAATTTTCTTTCCATTTTCCTCCCTTTTTTTCTCCCCTAGTACTTCTCGTCACTTCCCCTCCTATACTAACTCGAGAACGCATTAAGAACACATTTGCATTTAGGGGATGTGATACGAACCGAGTCGATAATGAGGTAAAAGAACAATAAAGATAGATGATCAACTTTCGAGAGGCCGATCTCTCTCCCAATAATGAAGTCAAATAACTAAACCATTAATAATCTTCTGCATAATAAGGAATTACAATCCTAATACTCTATTTATAATTGACTTAACCTAATGCCCTAACTTTCTCACCAAGAAATATAATAAAAGGAAACCAAATAATTAATAATAATAACAATAATAATAACAACAACAACGCAGGATCGTATCAGGATGGTCCTGCCTTTTTGTCATTTATTAGAGTTTATTCTTTGCCGGAGGTCTTCCAGTCTCCTTACCCCCCGGGTTATGATCTGTCTACATTCTACCTCCCCTGTACCCCGCTCATGTGGGATTGGGTATCGTTGTTGTTGTTGTTGTTGTGATACTTTCATCTTGAAACTGATTATTTTTTAGTTCTGCCTTGAAATCACGATAGTTCTTTTTCTGATGCTTGGCAAACAGATTTTGCTTCTGATTATCTTTCATTTATTTAATTTTTTGGGTAACCATAGTTTCTGACCTTTTGGCCGACTAATCCACGGGGTTGAGCCTACTCCCACACAGACTCAAAACCGGGTAAAGCCCTCGTCGTTTTGGGGAGGTTTCGTGACCACTTCAGGGTTGTTTCCACCGAAAAAGATTCAGATACCTCTCACAATTATTTTTTATTTGGGGTCAAATAAGCTGTTTCATAAATAAACAAATTATACATGGGTAAACTTATGTTATTCCCCTTTCCTAAGCTAATTTTTGAGACTTAACTTCACAAACTGTCTACTTTTCTCTAAAGATATCATTGTTGGTCATCTTATCTAGTTACTGGTTTCTTAAATAGTAAAATCCGTTAACCACTATATTCTAACATATGTTCTGTTACTTAAGTTTTGACCATTGTCTGTCTTTTGCAGGCAGCAGCAGAGTGATGAAACTCCAATGGTATGGGAAATGCTTCTCTACATATACATCCTCTACTCACCAGATTGGCACTACCGCAGTACTATGCCCACATTTCTCTTCCTCTATGGCGTCTCCTTTGCAGCTCTCCATTCGGTAATTCGCTTTGATATTGGTTTCAAGGTTCATTACGTGATGCTGTGCCTCTTGTGTATTCCCCGGATGTACAAGTATTACATACACACACAAGATTTGGCAGCCAAAAGGGTTGCAAAACTGTATTTTGCAACCCTTTTCCTTGGTAGTTTGTTTTGGTTAGGTGATCGCTTTTGTTGTAGCCAGATATCCCGCTGGCCAGTTAACCCACAAGGTCATGCATTGTGGCATGTCTTCATGGGGTTCAACTCTTACTTTGCAAATACATTCTTGATGTTTTGTCGTGCAAAACAACGAGAATGGAACCCCAAAGTGGTTCATTTTATGGGAATTCTTCCCTATATCAGGATTGAAAAACCGAAGACGCAGTAAAAGGAGCTGTGGAAGAAACTTTGCAAGCCTTAGTTTGTTTTTATTGGTATTGAAGTAGATACAAGAATTTGGAACCCACAAAGATAGCGGGCATTTTTTTTTTATCATTTTGTTTTGACCATATGGATTTTTAAGTATATTTTAAAAATTGGGCTAGGGTTTTGAGAGGTTTTAGCTGTGAAATTAGAATGTCCATGTACCAAATTTTGTATGATCTTCGCCATCTTTTTGTGATACAATTTGTTTGATTGAACTGATTTTTTTCTCTATTATGCGCGCAAAGGGTGAATCTTGAAACGTGCCAGCAGATGCCCATATTTTTGGCACAGCGTGCCATCCATTTGGGATTTTGGGTTGATTTTTGTGCTTCAGGTTAGAGTTCGTTACTGAGATTTGCAGTTTTTTTTCTTATAAATGTTAATGTCTTTCTTAGTGGAACCTTCTGTGTTTGGTAAACAATCAACATGCTATAATGTAAGATTGGGGACATCAAATTAGGATGGTTTGCTTTCCTAAATATATCAAAGTATAAGCTAAGATCTAGATTTTAGAGAAATCGGTCTAGCAGCAAGATTGACTTCACTAAACGAGACAAACAAGTGTACAACAAATCCATACCTTGCAACTACCCATGATTTTCAAGCTATTTGCACTACAAACTTATCATATCATCTAGGCCATTAACAAAATCGAAAGCTTATTGAATGAAATTTCAGCTGTCGCTCTCATTATCAAAACTAGAAGCTGATGGGTTCTCAAAGCACCATTATGTTGTTTATATATGTGTAGAGTACAACAAGCTTTTAGTTTAAACAACAAATTGAGATCAAATGAGTGACCACTGTACAAGTGCAAGCAACTAGAAATATATGAAAACCAATTCTCAAGAAATACACTCTTCAAGATTCACCAAACTGTCGATCCTTAATGATCTGTCCAAGTTTCAAGTACAATTCCCTTTGTTCATCATATGAGAGATTCATAACAATCTGAAACATAAAGATATCAAATCAAATTTAATGACTTGAATTAGGGATGCCATGAATGGGATTTGGGTTATATTTTGGGTTTTATATCAAATGAGTAAAATAAAATATTAGAGTTTTAAAGGAAACGGATCAACCAGGTTATAAGATGAGATTATCATTATTGGTTTTATATTTTTTTTATGACCACATCTAGAACACGATACTATAAAAAAGTATTTAAAAAAAAAAAAAAAAAAAAAAGCTTTTGTGGTAAACCGAACCCAGGCCGTTCTGAGTGTTTAGAAAAACTGCCTGACCTGTCCACTTTGCTAATTCTTACTTTGATCAATGTGAAATTATTCACCAAAACAAAAGACGAGTCACATACCTGGTCTAAAATCATCCCTAGAGACACGCTTTGAGCCACAATAAACGACTGGTGATAAATGTAAGCAAACACCGCCATTACCATCTGCATGGCAAGTTACATGAGTTCAGGGAACAAATCAATTATCAACACCAAAAACCAAGCAACCAAAATTTGACATCAAATTGTTTTGAAAAATGATCCAAGTCTATTTGCTGTATTATTAAGTCATTGCAGACCATAAAGACTGTTTAGCATCTACAATGCCGTTTGATAACACTAGTTGTAGATTCTCAACCTGAACAGCGAAACTAGTGTTCATGGATTCTGTGAAATTTTCTTCAAATTTTCCAAGTTATATAATTAATTATCCACATAATTATCTTACAGAAATCTCGATATCCACAAGATCCGTTTACTTATCTTTAACGAAGGTATTGTAGAAGATAGGGTATAAATACCAACACACCTGGCAATCCATTCTATCTGTCATCCCACCATGTCCAGGAATACTGTCACCAAAATCCTACAGAAAATGACCATATAAATAACTAAATATATGTGTGACAAAAGTGTGCGTTATGAATCATTAAAATTATAAAAGACAGTAGTTGCACCTTGATATTGAAGGCTCTTTTGAAGCCACTAGCAAAGAAGCCACCAAAAGGTGCAATGATTGAAGCAAATAGTCCAAGACCCAATGCATGCCATTGCACCGGAAGAATATGAATTTCTGTCCATGGAAACTGAAAACACACATGCATAAAAAACACACTTGATACTGCCGTTTAGTCTATCAGTACTATCAACTTAATGTGAGATGGAAATACAACCATTGCACAGCAAAGCTTAAGCAGATTCAAGATAATTTATTTTATTTATTATTATTATTTGTACAAGGACCGTTCATAATATCCATAGAGGAAGTGTTTTTGGGCTTTCTATTCATAAAAGACAAGACCACCTGGGCTGTATTTAGACTCCAGAATATCATTACAATGGGATAATATACATAACTGGCAATGACTTTAAACACGCTATTCTACTCACACCTATACTCTCGTAAAACTACTTAACATGATCCCAAAAAAAAAAACAGATTCATATACTCATCATCAGAATGGTGTGTCAACTGCAAGGAGATGAACGAAACCATATCAAATAGCCAACCATCGAAGCCATAAGGATACAACTGTAACCAATTAGATAATACTCAAGATTGTAAAAAGTGTTAATTGTTAAAACTCCATATAGACCACCATCTTGGATTTAATGTAGCATGTTCTTCAATTACAGTTTTTCTCATGCATAAAATTGGTGGAGATCAGTATGAATAGATGGAAATTGTGTTTTGGAATTCAAATCTGAGAGTGAGGGCTTTGGATTCTTAATTCGTAATGATATTTCACTTTCTGCCGTGTAAAGCGGTTTCTCAAAGAGGAGGAAATAGACATCTTCATTAAAAATAAAGAGAGAGGATGGGTAGTGGTGGTGTGTTTTGGGGGGGGGGGGGTTGTAAAGGTGAGGTGAAAGAATATAAACTGCCACATTATTATTATTATTATTATTATTATGCAGGTCCACAGATAAAATTTGGCCTGATACAGTTATGATTTCAAGTGTAATGCATAGCCCAGCCTCTAAAACCAAGAACCGGATGTTACAAAATCTAGTGCAATAAACCCTTGAAAAAATGCAGCTTATTGTCTGTATAAAATTAAAGATTTAAGCCCTAGGTTTTTCCCTCCAACCAAATTATACCAGGTGATAACATAAACATGGAGCAGGATGAAACAAAAATAGAATTAGAGATACCCATTCACGAAGCCATCCGGGTAACTCAAACATCTCCGGCTTAAATAGAGGATCAGGGTCACACTGAAGCCAACCAGTAGATAGGTCCTGCATCAGAATCCCATTATGTTATTATTTCTCCAAAAGTAATAAA
This sequence comes from Chrysanthemum makinoi, assembly GCA_910596185.1. Lineage (NCBI taxonomy): Eukaryota > Viridiplantae > Streptophyta > Magnoliopsida > Asterales > Asteraceae > Chrysanthemum > Chrysanthemum makinoi. Next base: position 230,624,206 of record OU343225.1, on the reverse strand, counting down.
GTATGCTTCTCAAAATAGAGATATATCACCTTTCTAGGGCACGTCAACCATTGGAAGCGACCAAAAAAATTAGCAAGCTGCATACAAGATCACACAAATTTATAATTAATAGGAGTATATTGTTAAACTGTAGCGTAATAACATAATTTATCATCTAATTTACACAAACGATTATGTTAGTATGGATTACACAAGTTAACAGAAAAAATTCTCACCACGAAGGCAGATATGATCGTTGTAACCGAAGCTCCAATGAACCCCTCCCAAGTCTTTTTAGGGGATAACTTAATTAATGGAGTTCTTCCAAAGAAGAAACCAAATATGTAGGCAGCAATATCATTGATGACGATTAGTGATGCTGGTAGAAGAAACCTGCATTAAAATTGGCTTCTATTTAAAACTTGAGCAAGTTCAGATAGGCAGCAGAAATTGGCCGGGTTAAACTATAAACCTTTTGTGTGTATTTTATATATAAGAATGTGTATTAGGATTAGTCTAATCCGATTAGAAAATGAATTCGGAGGTAGTATGCAAAAAAATAGAATTTAGGCCACTTTCATCCCGTTTGACCAATTTGACCCATTCCTCATTTTTGATTTTTTTTTACCCATTTTTGAGATTATACACAATCCAAATCAACCCATTCATAAGCAAATGGGTACCCATTGCCAACTTTAGATTTAGAAAGTCTTATGAGCCAGAACAGTGCAAAAATTTTTAAACCCAAAAGAACAATAAAGACAAGAAAAATCCTTCACCGGCTCATGGTTGTAGTACCAGAAAATTCCTTCAAAAATGTTGGCGACTGTGAAGGACGACTGAGTGAAAACCACAATAAGGATCATATGTGTCCATGCATATTGGCCAAATTGATACTTGTACATCTTCTTTTTTAGTGAAAGAATAAACCACACAAAACCTGGATCAATATAAAAGAGAGATTAAACTTTAATTATAACTCAAAAGATTCAAATATGTAAGCAATCATGTGAACTTTAGATCAAATGACAGATATGACAAACCTGTTATATACAAAAAATAACAGGTAGCCATATGATATCTGATAAGGTTGCCCACAAGTTTATACCAAAACTTGTCTGTTGAAACCGTATTGACCAGCCGCTGACTAAGAATTCGACCATATACAAATAGCATTGCCGTGAAGAAGATGTGCCTGAATCAGTGCCATAATGAAATGACAAAGTCATTGGTGGAAACCTTGATTACTTCTAATTATATTAACACATTAACATAAAAATGTTTTGTTTACCAATTTAATAGCCTAAATCCGGGGAGCTGTTTGTCTTCGTGTGCTTTTCTTAAAAGATTAAACAGTTCTTTCGCCATGAAGATTTGTATTATGACAATCATGGCCCATATATAGAGATGCCCCATATAGACAACAAATATAAAGCCGCCAATCATCCAAATAGTAGAATAAGCACGGACCAACATTGACTTATACTTATTTTGATCATTTGCCAGCAATTTGGTTCCATTTGGTTGGTCAACATCAGCTGGAACCTGCTATCCAGCATGCAAACTTCAGTCAATATACATTTCTCAAGAAGAACCGTTAAGAAGTTGCTAATTGACAGCATTACCTAGGATTTACAATTTCCAATTTTTAACATTATGCTGTCTTAGAACCAAAATGAGTTTTGCACAGACCAATGTCTATTAACAAAACCTTGTAAGAAAGCACATACAGGTTCTCTACTTCAGGCTTCTAAAGAACATGAATAATTTAATAAAAGTTTAAGACGACATATATGAGTATAAATGTTTGTGAAATATTTAGAGGTGCCAAACTTCAACATATATACTTATGAACGGGTCGATTCAGGTTATGTTAAAAAAATAGCTAAAGGGATACATGTCAAATCCGCCCAGATACATTTTTAATGCATTCTACCACCAAATTCATTTTGTTCAAAACATAGTTTGACATCCAAATAAATATCATTTATTGTAACTATAATTAACACGCTAATTGTCTAAAAAAAACTGGAGTTGTTACTCAATCTGCCTGAGCGGCAATTTTTTTCCCCTGTAAAATATTTATAAAAAAATCAAAACAGATGTCATAACTCTTACCTCATTTGAACCTTTCCGCCGCCGAACTCGTCCAGTATGTGTAACTGGGACAGCGCCTTCGTTCATGGCTCTATAACAAGTAGGTGAACTCAGAAACAGCAAAGATAAACAAAGTTATGCTGTAAACCTGTTGATCAAAATGCACAATAATTTCATTTAAGATGTAAGAACACTTCCTCCGCTGGGAGGATGATAATGTAGATCAATGATACTATCAACCGACAAACAATAAAATATATTGTCGGCATGGGATAATACCATTTACATATTTGTGAGTAGGTATGAAGAGACATGTTAAACAAGTAACTTAAATAGCAAAGAACATATAATAGCAAGAAAACTGAATTAATATAGTGATTACGGTAGCTCTAACATAAACGATAAAGGCAGCTCTTGAATATACAACAGACCCAATGAAATATGACACAATTAACAAGTATTCTTGGCCATCGTTAATGAGTATACTGTGGAAGACAGAGAGAGACATGAGTGTGAAGTTGAAACTTATCATAGTAAATCTTGGGGCCATTCAAAACTCAATCATTTAATATTTAATGCATATTTTTCACTTTTATAATAGGTCACTAGTATTTATTTATTTCCCTTGATGTCCTTTAGATTGTTGTATGTAAATTGTTGTATGTAAATGAATAATTGCCAGACTGCATGCAACATGTCTAAATATGCAGCTTAACCTTTAAATTGAGACACTTGAGGACAAAAAGGAATTCGAATGGTGCTAAGAATACATGTTTCTTGCATATACTTGTACCAAACACATGTTTAAGTACTAAGACGTGGATGGCTAGCTCATTTACTATTATGCCCCAGATTGTGATTTAAACGCATCGTGGCTCATAAAAAGAACACCTTGATCAAAGGAAAAAAATCCTTGTAATATTTAGGGTGCGTTTATTTGGGGGAAAACACCCTTGTTTCTCATAAAATGTTTTGTAGAAAACAAGAAAAACAGAGATCGTGTTCAAATAATCGTTTTCCAACAAAATGTTTTGCAAAACACAAAATCCCTATTTCCTAACTTAACAAGGAAAATTACAAAATAAATTTTAATTGTTTTTCTTGTTTTCCTTTGTAACCCACAACCCTCCCTCCCATTCTTTAAAATAGAAAACAAACATCAACTAAACGCGTTTTTTATACTTTCAAGTGTTTTTTAGAGATAAGTTTTCCTTCTAAATTTTTACAAAACTAAAAATAAAAAACAAAAGAAGTTTTTCAGCAACTAAACGCACCCTTATTATTTACTTTACTCTCAAGCTGTTAGATTTCAATAATTCCACTTAAATTACTTATACAGGTAACCATGGTTTCCAACCTTTTAATGGTTTGAACTTGGGCCCTCACATTTTTAGTGGCGATAATCACAAAATCTTTCCAACTCGGCCACTAGGTAGGCTGAGATTCCAAAAACCAAGTTCTAACAATCTTTTCAAAATTGCAATTACTCAATCAAATGTTTCTACGCCATCATTTTTCAAATTACCAATTCCCAAAATACTAAACCCTGGTAACTAAAATAAACAACAAAAATACCTTAACACATATTATCAAAAAACCGGAATTAAAATAAAAACTTACAATTGAATCTGAGTTAGCGGAAAATAAAAGCAAATTTGAAGAGAGTTAAAACAGCTATCTGTATGTTTGTGAAGACCTGATTAAAAGTGAGGGAGGGAATAAACTGAGCCAAGTAAAGAGGGGATTCGCTCTACTTTTTATTCCAACTACGTAATTCTTTTTTCTTTTCCCTTTCTAGATTTATTATATGATTCTTTTATTAATCTATATCTATAATCTATATTTTTTATATAATAAAAGAATTACATCATTTCGGAGTGATTTTACAAAATCATTTTTAGTGAAAAAAAAATTAGACCAATAGGAGAGCTCGATTTTGACACGTAGGCAAAATCAAGCAATATAATTGGTTAATAAAAAGTCAAAATTGAATCCAATTTAATCAAAATTGAAGAAAAACGTGTAGCTAGGAAAATACACAAAAAAAATAGGGTATCAAAAGTGTAAAATAAAAACTTACAAAAAGCGGGCATGAAATTTAAAACTTCAAGGACCTCAATGTAAACAATACCAAACATATCTTCTACCCATCAAAAGACCCGACCTCCCCCAATCGTGTGCACCAGGAAACCAAAGAAAACATATTGCGACCCGAAAACCCGGCCACCACCAATTGTGAACACATATGGTGATCTATAAACCCGTTTTATGCTTGCTTAAATGGCGATCACAATGGGAAAAGGTAATTTTTGATTAATCAAAGCTATTTTTCCAATTTATATTAGCAAGTTGGATAATAGATTTAGGGTTTGTGTTTTTTTAAGTAATTTGTTTTTCTATTGTAATTTTTTTCCTTTACATATTAAACTTAATATATCATTTGTATTTGAAATAGATGTTGCCAATGAGGGTTATTTTGTGGTCAGTTTTAGAGAATGCTTATGACGTATTTGATAAAATGTCAAGTAAAAAAGGAAAATTGACGTAATCATCAGTTAGCTAAAAGGTAATGACTTTCCCTTAAAAACAATTACATCGTTTTTTCCTCATAGATTATGATAATAATGAGATGTAACAATGCAAAATTTGCGCGTAAAGTAATATTTTTGTACTATGTGTACATACAAAAAGCACAAAGATGGAAATTCATTTAAAAGAACATGTCGTATAGATCTTGATATGTTGTGCCTTTTAGAGCGTCGATAGGCGCCAAGGTTGCACCTTTATCATCAATCTACAACTTTAGTCTCAGTTTTTGAGCACCTTATGATTGTTTGGGCTATTACTTTCAAGTGACATTTTACCAAAAACTTGAAAATATACTTTTGAATCTCATTTGGGCCACTTTTGAGAATTATGAGCTCAACATCTTAAACAATAACCAGTTAGTTTTTTAGTTTCTAAATTTATTACATTAAGTAATTGGTTATTAACATGAGGCGTAGTATTTTTATTTTTTGATAGTGAGTTTGTGGTTACAAACTTACAACCAAGTCATATGTTTTCTATTTCACATTATAATTTTTGTGGATATTTGAAAAAAAAAGGTTGGTATATCTGATTTTTTTTATGTAATTAAGTTTGTTGTCCTTATATATTAAAACAATAACTTAGCTATGCACATATAAGAGCTTGCGTAGGACACAAAAAGGAAGCGTACCTTATGGTTTTTTGAGCGAAGTTTGTTCAAGGAAAAAAGTACTATCTCATGTACTTATATTTTTTCATGTACGCAATGGATCAAGTTGTGCCATTACGAGAGTCACATTTTCGCTTTTAACTGCAAGTACTTGATATTTTTATGCTTTTTGTTCTAAGTATGTAATGTTATTTTTTAAACGGCCTAAATGTAATGTTTTGGTGTTTATTATCTTATAACTTTTTTTGGAAACATTGGGTATTTCTAGGCAATGAGATACCAGTTGAAGATTGTTGGGGGCCATCACTTTGATTTGTAAGATTATGTTTATGTGTGAGAAAGGTTAGTGTGTTATTTTCTAAAATTTAAACTCCATCTCTTGCAGTAGCGAAATAGTCATCTCTGATATAGGACTTGGTGAATTTTAGGATGTTAGTTAAGGACATGAGTTAGAGTATTTAAAATGTAAGATGCACATACTGTAAATGAGATCTCTTACTCCTTAAAAGGAACCTCTCACTTTCATATTTCAAATGGAATCTATTTAAAAGTCTGAATCATTCTAGATTCTAAAGCTTTATGATTAAATACGTTCTAGAGTTTAAAATTGTCAAATTTGTTTATACATGGTTTAATATACTATTCGAAAAAAGGAAGCATTTTTCATACAAGGCTATATTATGTCAACTTATGACAATATTATAACTTGACTGTTCTTTTTTATTAATGCATAGAGTGAATAATGGTCAAATGCCTATTGCTTACTCTTGCCTATATACATTAGTAGAATTATCCACTTATAAGAGGAAATTTTAGCCTCCATACATTTACATTTTCAAGCTGATCTTAGTTTATAACAAGAAGACATAGTTTACAGATTAAATATGCTTCAGAAATGCTTGAAATTTGTAAGCTTTATGAATTGAGATGAGGTTGGGTGGATCAGGTCGTTGGTAAAAAATGGGTTTTTATGGTGGATTTTAGGTAAATCGTGAGGTTAATAGGACTTATCACAACACTAGGAATTAAGAAGCTGGCTAAATCTTACTGCAAGGTTTGGTGTATAATTTACTCAAAATAGGGGATATCATTGAAATTGTCTTCATAGCTACTTCAAAACAACATATTATTATAAGAACAATAGTTACGGGTCAAACTTAATAATTGCATACCAGCTACAACAAAGGTTAATCTAGTCTACTGTAAGGTAAAAGTTGTATTTATTTATACTTTCACATAGTTTATATATTTGAGCTTATGCACATGGATTTACGCATATTTCTTTAAGTGAAGAGGAGAAATTAGTGTTATAAAGCTTTCAAAGAAAAAAAGTACTATTCCAATCTTTAAGGATTAGGTTTTTGAAAGGGTACATATGTTAGAGAAAGTGTAATTCATATCATGTTGATGAGGCTGTTTCGTTTGGTGCTCCAGTTGGCAATTTGAGTGTGTTGAATGGTGATGGAAATAAAGGTATAACTTATTCTTATCACCTATCTCTGGATGTCGTGTATTTTCATTCATATTCTTCGATCTTTTAACAAAGCAATACTCAATACAAATGTGTTTATGTGTAGATATCCTTTTGTTTTATTTACGTTTACAACATGTGGAACCAAGTCAACGGTAAGGATGACTTGCTGACAACCTCGATCTAATAAGAAAGAAATATTGAAACCGCAACAAAGGAGGCACTTGAATGGCTAGACGACAATTAGTCAGTTGAGAAGCATGAAGATGCTATTTGTAACCGTATTGTCACAAATGTTTATCAGAGGTCTGGTGGGGCCCTAGGTTGTGCTGAATCGGTTGAATCTGACAATGATCATGATAGAGCTTTTGTTTGGTGGATGGTAATACAGAGAGGTAAAAAGATATGATTGTTAGTATAATTTTAGTTATTTTATTGCATTAAGTTGAGGAGGGAAATGACATGATGTGATATCCCTTTCTCATGCATGTGTTCTCACTTTGTTTAATTTTTTTTTTTGCGTTAGTGTGAAAGATAGTTTATTTATTATCTAACCAATGTTTAAACAACATACCTACATGTGGAGTGTGTTTTTGCCTTTAGACTCAAATCGTTAACAACAAAAGACCGTTCAAGTCCAATGCAAACTTTTTGGTACTGGGATATTTTTTGTTGTGGTTTGTGATTACCGTAAATACATTAGCAAGTATCCGTCCTCAGTCTTCAAAATGAATCATTCAAATTAGAAAACTTCATTACGTATGTGGATTTTCTATAAAATTGGGCAGGAAATATATGTGCGTTAATTTAATCCATAAGTGATCTTTACACATTAAGAAACTTGATTGTTCAATTCTGTATTTGCTTTCAGGTTGGGCAAATGTTGTGGTATCTCCAAATATGTTTCACCAACTTGATTATTGTTATTATTAAATGACAAACCCGCCAGGTACAAAAATTAATTTTATATTTTATAAATTAAAAGTCATGTTTCAGCCCCGTGCGTGCACGCGTATTATAACTAGTACATATAATAGAAAAACAGTCAAAACTGAAAAGTTGAATTGTTGAAATTGGTCAAATGAGAGAGAAATGCTTAGTGTAATTAAAACTTTTATTCAACGTTCGTTTATTCAACGTTCCCAAACCATTACGACTTTAATAAGTTGTCTTATCAAAATAACCGTTCTCAACAAGTTTAAAGAAGCTAACATATATTTATAAAACACGAGTTATCATCTCAATTACTAAAGGTTTATAATAAAACCGTATCCGATGATAATGTATAGCTAGATTTCTCATTATTAGTTAAAATGTGAGAATGGAATACTTAGGCATATCGTGAAACAAATATATTAAACTCATTTCCAAGTCTAATATATTGTATTCAGTTAGTACAAAACGTTTAATATACTTATAACCAATATGACTCGTGTATCAAATGTTACTTCAAGTTTATAAACCGTATAGAACCTTATAACGTATAATTAGTATCTGATATCAATTATTAACCTCGTATCTAGTTCTTAATGTTTATCACACCGTTTTATAAGTAGTATTCGTTGTTAACTAAAGTTCAATATTGTTTATCCCGATAGTTATTACCCTGTATCGTCGTATATTTGCTTCGTTACATAATCGAGTCGTTCATATATATATATATATATATATATATATATATATATATATATATATATATATATATATATATATATATATATATATATATATATATATATATATATATATAATCTAGATCAAATAAGATCAAATTTAAAGTTGTTAAAATGAGATCAATCTAAAATTTGACAAGTGACACTCTCCTTATAACAAAAATAATTTTTTTATTAGCTACAACTAAAAATGTTAAAGTTTTGATAGATTTCTTTTTAAAATTTACGAAACCTAGGTGATACACTTTGATTAGAAGTGTAATGTGTATCAGGTTTTTGTATGTGTATCAGATTTTGGAATATTTATTAGTGTAATATATATCAGGTGTATCACTAATTCAAACTCGTGTATCATTTGGTTATTAGTTTCTAAAATGTTAATTTGTATTAAAATATTATATTTTTGTGTATTATTGCTAAAATTGTTATTTATAAACCTTTTAGTGGTTTTTTAGACTTGATCTTATTTTTACAACTTTAAGTTTGATCTCACATTAACCCTTCCCTATATATATATATATATATATATATATATATATATATATATATATATACTAGATTTCAAAGCCCGCCCAATGGGCGGGCATGACTTATAATTATTGTTAACATATTTTTCTTTATTGTAAGAAGGTTGTTATCACCAATTAGAGAAACCTTCTACCCAATCCTTTTGAAAAACAAAATTACCTGTAATGTTGGTATTAGGAATTTCATCACAGTTTAGAGCATAAATGAGTCAAAAAGTATTGAAATAAATTAGATAAAGGAAGTAAATGTCGAGTTTTTCATAGTAACTCAAAGTCTATCTTAATGACTAACACCTCCGAAACCGTAACATTCAAAGTCTATCTTACAGTCATAATTTATAACTGAAGCATCATTGGATTTAAGAAGATTTGAAAAGTTATAGAAAGTGTCATGGCCAAATTTAATTTACAAAAATCTGTTTGTGAGCCTACCCGTGCTAAACCATGAGTTGTTACAAATGGGTCAGAACAATTAGTCTTAACCCAGTACTTTTAGCACAGTTTTTAGCCATTTTAGTTTGATATAAAAAAGTTTAAAAAATAAAAATAGCAATTTCATTAGCTTTTCAAACTGCTCATCAGCTGTAGCACAATACGATAGAGATCTCACCAATCGATAACATCGAAGGGTAGTATATTACGTGTTCCATCTCGAACATTAACACCTAATTTCAAAAGCATCCTGCACAAAGTTTCAATTTGTCAAACGGATTTAAGAATCAAGAACAAAAGTTCGATGATTCTATTTGAGTTTACACAGGTACACTCGAAGAATGTTTAGTCAAAAAAATTAGATCTTTTCTATCGATAATTAGTATGTACATAATTTCAATAATAACTTATGTCATTTTACTAAAATGACTAATTAAGAACAACTCATTAATTGAAGAACAACTCATTAATTAATAAATCAATTCAAGTAACCATGTAAATTATATCAACTCAAAAGCTTTTTTTTTTTGGAAATTAAAAATGTGAAACAAACATTCTTAAATCCCAAAGATACCCACCTCGTGTTTACCTTTTTCATGTTTAGCTTGTTCGCGTTTAGCTTGTACATGTTCAAATTGTTCGCTTTCAGCTTGTTCGTCTTCATTGTGTTCACGTTCAGCTTGTTCGCGCTCAGATTGTTCGTCTTCAGTGTGTTCGCTTTCAGCTTGTTCGTCTTTAGCTTGTTCGCCTTCAACTTGAAAATTTCAGCTTGTTCGCGTTCAGTGTGCTCATGTTCATCTTGTACGTGTTCAGCGTGTTCAGGATCAGCTTGTACTTGTTCATCTTATAAGTGTTCAGCTTGTACGTGTTCAGTGTATTCGCGTTCAGTGGGTTGGCGTTCAGTGTGTTCCCGCTGAACCAACCCAACCTGATAACGCAACCCAGCCTGCTGAACCAAGCACATAACCATGCCATTGAAACTTAACCATGCCAATGAATCAACCCCGCTGTACCTACACATAAACATAAATATGAATATAGTAATTAAAAGAAACCTGATTTCATTGTCAATTCTATGTAATGATAATATGAGTATAGTAATTAAAAGAAACCTAATTTCATTGTCAATTCTACGTATGATAAACTTATATAACCTGAATGTGAGTATCATCATATGCATTATCAATCAGTCATACCTTTCCATGTAAACATAGTAGATGTGTCCTATGCACAAGCTCGGTCACTGCGTGTAACTATATAAACTAATAATGCCAGTTTAAAAAAAATCACTACAATATAAAATTTCTTGAGTAAAGAAAAAAGAGGAATGCGCCTGTGATTGTAATTGCAAGTTTTGGTGTGAGCAAAAGTGCTGGTTGGACATATTATCATGTATAAGACTTTCCGGTGATGATATTCAATGGACTTACTTGTTCTCTTGCGTTAAGCTTCTCCTCTAGCTCTAGTAATTCCTTCTCTCTAACCTCTAAGTTCTTGCTAATAACAGCAGCTTCCTGCAAATAAACACACATTAGTCATACAGTTGATCTGAAGACATAACTTTAAGATATCAATCAGCCAAAAGCCTAACGATGACGTACCTTCTCTTTCAAAGCTAGCTTTTCGATCCTTTTACTAATATCATCTTCTTTACTTTTCAACTCCAAATTAGCCACATCTATCCGCTTCTGTGCTTCTTCAAGATCAAGTTGCTTCTGTTTAAATACTCTATCACTATCATTCGCAAGCTCTTCCCTTTGGTTGAGCAGTCGACGTACCTCAGCCAACTTTTCCTCTCCTTTTTGTAACTTCCTCTCCCTTTCTCTTAAGCCCTCCCTTTGGTTGGCTAAGTTCCGTTCATGTGCATCTCTCCTGACAACCAAAAAAAATGTAAGAAACAGTATGCCGAAAATTATGTTGTCAGAGTACAAATATTTAACAGAAGGTGAGGCATACTCATTATTAAATGACATGCGCTCTCTCAAGAGTGAACTACTGAAACTGAACCATGCCAATGAATCAACCCCGTTGTACCTACACATAAAGATAAATATGAGTATAGTAATTAAAAGAAACTTGATTTCATTGTCAATTCTATGTAATGATTATATGAGTATAGTAATTAAAAGAAACCTGTGCTCATGTTCATCTTGTACGTGTTCAGCGTGTCCAGGATCAGCTTGTACTTGTTCATCTTATAAGTGTTCAGCTTGTACGTGTTCAGTTTATTCGCGTTCATTAGGTTGGGGTTCCGTGTGTTCCCGCTGAACCAACCCAACCTGATAACGCAACCCAGCCTGCTGAACCAACCACATAACCATGCCACTGAAACTGAACCATGCCAATGAATCAACCCTGATGTACCTACACATAAACATAAATATGAGTATAGTAATTAAAAGAAACCTGATTTCATTGTCAATTCTATGTAATGATAATATGAGTATAGTAATTAAAAGAAACATGATTTCATTTTCAATTCTATGTAATGATAAACTAATATAACCTGAATGTGAGTATCATCATATGCATTATCAATCAGTCGTACCTTTCCATGTAAACACAGTAGATGTGTCCTATGCACAAGCTCGGTCACTGCCTGTAACTATATAAACTAATAATGCCAGTTTTAAAACAATCATTACAATACAAAATTTCTTGAGTAAAGAAAAAAGAGGAATGCGACTGTGATTGTAATTGCAAGTTTTGGTGTGAGCAAAAGTGCTGGTTGGACATATTATCATGTATAAGACTTTCCGGTGATGATATTCAATGGACTTACTTGTTCTCTTGCATTAAGCTTCTCCTCTAGCTCTAGTAATTCCTTCTCTATAACCTCTAAGTTCTTGCTAATAACAGCAGCTTCCTGCAAATAAAAACACATTAGTCATACAGTTGATCTGAAGACATAAATTTAAGATATCAATCAGCCAAAATTCTAATGATGACGTACCTTCTCTTTCAAAGCTAGGTTTTCGATCCTTTTACTAATATCATCTTCTTTACTTTTCAACTCCAAATTAGCCACATTTATCCGCTTGTGTGCTTCTTCAAGATCAAGTTGCTTCTGTTTAAATACTCTATCACTATCATTCGCAAGCTCTTCCCTTTGGTTGAGCAGTCGACGAACCCCAGCCATGCCTTTACCTAAAATATTTCTTTAGCCTCTCTAGCAATGCCTTTACCTATCATTGTTTTGCATGTTCCTTTGAACTGGTTTCCTCATAAATTGGCCTTGTCAAGTGCTGCTCCTTTTTTGTGTTGCGATATCGATCAGTCACCAAGTTCCTGCTGGTAAGAGTATCACAAATCTTATTTAGCTTGTAACCCTTTATGCTTAAAATTATATTGCAACTACAGTGGTTATCAATAAGTACATGCAGCACATATACGTCACTCTAGCGATATCAAATTGCAAGTAAATGTATATTTAATCGCTAAAAATTATTTGGCCACTTGTTATATTTAGTTCATTAATAACCCAGCGGTTACAACTGAAAAACATGGTGGAAGGATTATATAGTAGTAGTTTCCAAACCGAAGCTTTTAATAAGGGGTGCAAATGTATGTTATCATACCAATGTGGGAGGGGTTGATACAACTTCATTTGTCAAATTTGTTACAGCCATGAACTTCTTCCTATCCGGAGCAAGCTTCATTGCAACCTGTTAAATAGAGGATAAAGTATTATGTTGGAAGTGTACTAAAGAAGTAGTTGGTGCAGTTAAGCTACATAAACTCTACCATCACATATTTAATGTAAAGCACTAAATGCTTACTGAGAAAGTTGAACTGGCTAACCAGCCATGGTATTTCTTCAGCGTCTTGGTATATGCTTCAGAGCAAACTTGTGACATGGCCCAATCTTCATGCTCCATCAAGTTACGGAATAATTCTACTATGAAATCCATTGCCCTGAAAGGATAAAACTTCTTAGCCTAAAAAAAATATTGAAATATAGATTGTGTTAACAACTGTGATGTAAATGTTTTTTTTTTATCCTTACCTAGTTAGCCACAGAAGACCGTTGGTGCAACTCGATGAACCATCTGCTTTCTTAGCTTCAACCTCCACATTAACCATACTGTATAGGTTGCAAAATTCTTCCGGGTTGGACAAATATTTGTTCTCCAACCTCTGAAAAAGGAGACAAATATTCACAGCTTAGCCAAGTCAGTAATTGAAGAGCTACTGCAAAAAATTAACAAAAACCCAACACTTAGTTCTTCCTGTTCCCGATATCTTATATCCTCTTTCAAGAAAAAGTTGTGAAATAACGGGAATATGGTTATTGCGAGATAAAATGGAGTCCTAACCAGACGCTTAAAATCCTTGAATTGACTGACTAAAAAGGAGGTTCCATATCTATCTCACTGGGTGGTTGATAGCATATATTCATTTCCACTAATCCATATACAAAGATCTGCTATCCAAATGAAGGGAAAGGATGTGTACTTACTGTTATATTACCACCAACATCAGTTTTGACAAGCGCCATGGCTGCTCCAAAGTTGTCTAGTATCAGAAAAGAAAAAAAAGAAAGTTAGTTGTTAGATCCTGAAAGCAACTTTCAGCATGCAAGAGAAAGGCAGGGCAAGCAAATATATAGACACACAATATCTTAATAAAGATACTGGGAGGTGTCAAGCTAATGTTGAGTCGATTTATTAACATTTTTCCCAACTTACATAAGAGATGTGTAATGATTCTTTATCTTCTTAATAACATTCCTACAAAAGTTTCCTGGCACGACAAATGTGCTAACGTAAAACTCTAGTAGTGTACTTTCAACACACTGTCAGATGGCTCGTCTTATGCAATGACTAATTGAAGTAAATCCAACTTTAGTGAACCACTTGGCAAAGACATGTAGGTTTCTTTATAAACTTGGAGTGCACAGGATCGTCCATTAAATGCCATGAAACCAAAAACATCATTGCTTACATCTAATTTACGGCATTATTTTGTACAACAAATGTGCTATTCAATTAACATTTTGTTGTAGGGATTCTATGAATGAGCGATCATTAGAGTAGATTGTGAGGAAAAAGGATATTAGGGTTATGTAAAAAAATATATAATGAATTAAGAAAAAATATATATTTAAGGAAAAGATATGTATAATAAGTTTTAAAAAAGATAATTACTTAATATAATTTTTGTAGATAAATTGTATTTAGTATAGGATTCCAATATAATTATAGGCATTTATAGATTATAATGTGCAACATAATAATAAAAATAACTTGTTGCCTTAGTGGTAAACACACAAATTATTAATACTACTCTTACAAACGACCCAAGTTCAAATCTCACCATGGTCATTTTTTATAAAAATCGATTTTCAGAAACAATTGCTTAACAATTTCTAAAATTAATACATTAAATCCGAAAAATAAATAGTATTGCTTAGGTGGATTTAAAAATTGCTTAGTTGGATAACAAATGCTTATGTGGCATGAAATTTGATTATTTGGCATTGAGGTGACATTAATGCCAAATGCCTCCTGTTATATATATATATATATATATATATATATATATATATATATATATATATAGACACACATAATTAACCAATGGTCGTATTACAAGTTCACCGTTGACCTATACCATTAACCGTTTATTAGCTTTCAATATTCTTTATTAGTAACCGTTTACGTCTCACAACTACTTTCAATAATTAATTATAATTATCCCGTTATCACTTTGTTTGTTTCGACATTTCACGCTAACAATAATTTACGACTTATAAACATTCAAGTCTAATTGGATTGAACCCGTAACCCATATCACCCCATATCATATGACCAATTACACACATCGAGACCCGACAACAATTTACCAAATTAAACGCACCCTAGTGTGACCAACACAATAATAACAAACACGACCCAACTTGACTTGTGCCCAACTGTTCCAAACAAATATCCAACATTAACAACTTCACGCCATACGATCATAATAGCTTACCACTCAATTTAAAACAACCCCAAGTTAGTAAGCAAGACCAAATCAGACCCGGTCAACATGTTCTGACCCGACCCGTACAGGTTGACCCGACTCGTACGGGTTAACCCGACTCGTTAACCAAAACAGAAATCAACTAACTAACACCACACCAATTTGACCCAGTTTTATCCCACACGAATCCATCTCAAAATGTTTTCATAAAATGTTTTACTGGATTAACCACACGAACAATCAAAACGTTTTAAATCACGTTCTCATTTTAGTTGTCCACGAAAATACAAACATAAACAATATATGAATCGGTAGAAACCAAAAATAACAATATATATACGAGTTACGTTTTACCAGGAGAGAAAGTGATGAACAATAAGCGGCTGGTGGTATCTTTACGAGTACAACTCGTAACCACTTGAACCCTTGAAATCGTTATCACCAAGAAACCCTAAGATCCGAAAGTTAAAATCGAGATCTAGAGAGCGTGTTTATGTTTCGTGGCATGTGAGTTATGAAAACTTAACCACAAGGGCTAGATCTATTGATTGAGATGGGTGTTGTGAATATTGAAGGTGGCCGGAAGTTGGCCAGAATCCAACGACGGCGTCGGAACCCTAAAGGGTGGTGGCCGGATATTAGAGAGAAGGGAGAGAGAGTGTTTGTGTGTTATTTTAAGAGAGAGAAAGAAAGATGTAAAAATGAGAGTGTGGGAGAGAGTTGGAGTATATATAGTCCCAGGAGGGACCGGTTGTGTAAAAGTGAAACTACTGGGGCTGCAATGAAACTATCAAAAGGGACTAGTTTTGCATCTTTCTCAAATTTTTGTAATATTGGATTCGGGACTCGTTTGAACTAGCAAACGAAGGATTCGTGACTCGGGACTTACACCAATGTTCTCAGAATAATATTTCCAATAAAAATGATTATAAATACGACTTGTATCTCAAATTAGAGGGAACGGTCACTCTAATTGTTGTTTCTCCATTTATGACGCATCGAGGAAATTACGAGTTATCACAGCCTCACCTCCTTAAAGAAATCGCGTCCTCGCGATTCAATTCGAGTTACCCGTTAAGTTCTAGAAGAGGTGAGTGCATACGCACGAGGATTTATCTTCACGTTCCCTACGTGAGTTTAGGATCTCTAAGAGTTTCGACGAACTTCGGTGATAAGGATGCGACTTTACTAAAGCCGTCTGATTTCATGGTCTACGATTTCGATAGGTCAACAGAGTTTAAATGCTCAAAGATTTGGATTTCCCAGAGGGATAACAACTGCCTCATTGGAGAGTCATTTCTTCCTATCACGCATGAAATGTCAGGAGCACTGCTGAGTCTTGACGGTAGCTCAAGGCTCTGAGCTACTGGTCTAACTCCAGCAAGGATTTCGAAAAGATTGATATAGCGAGGAGTAAGCTCCTCACGTTTACTAAACGCTCCACACATTCTCATGGTGAATCTTTAAGTTTAATCTAGGCCATATCCAAGGATTCAAGAGATTTACGTTGTCTGTGTCTCCTATCGATTCGCTAGTAGCTTGCATATCTATCTCTCCTTTGAACGGTCTCCTTGACCGTTTCGCGAATAGGTTCGAGGTTAGTAAGTTGGGTATTTCTATTTCTACCCAACAATCGGAATCGACGCTTATGACCATAGAAGGTTTCTTACGGTGCCTTTGGGATACTAAAGTGATAGGTATGGTTATGGGAGAATTTGGCCAACGGGAGGTGTCTATCCGAACCATTGCCAAACACGATAGATGTCTATAAGGGAATTTGGCCAACGGAAGGTGTCTATCCCAACCAATGCTAAACTCGACAGGCATGCAACTTGCCTACTAACGCTAAGATAGTTTCTCCACTTTTTTTTTGGTAAAAGGGATTTTTCACCCTGGTAAAATGCATTACACCAAAAAATGTTGAAGTACAAAAGACGGAGTGAATCCCCCATCTCAGCCCGATCAGGGCGACAGAAATGCACACCATGTGCAACTTACATTCAACCACTATATAAGAATGACGGACCATTCTTATAACTTACAAAATAAACCAACAAGCTATAGTGACTATATAAAAGAAAATAAACACATGTATGCCCTACTCAGGAATTAAAACCTGAGCCTTCCATAGCCATAATAGCCAACCATATTATCTTCCATGCCATCTCCATAAGCGTACTTGATAGTTTCTTCACTTCGGCCATCAGTCTGGAGATATTTTTTTTTGGGTAAAGGGGACACTTCCCCGGAAAAATCAATTTGGAGATAATACACTGTAAGCATATCCAGATATTTTCTCTCGGCTCTAGGAAGTGATAGACGAAGCATGGGTGTGTGGCGATTGCCACGATTGGAAAGGATAGAAACCAGCACTTCCTAATGCACACGATCTCCTTTACGTATGAAGAAATCTATTTGCTTAACCCAGGCTTCCAGATCGCTCTTCCTCCTTAAAGAGGATCGGAAGGAGCTGAGGGTTGAGAAAGAAGGATCAGATGTGTATGAACATAATGAATCCCAGATAGAGAAGGCAGACCAAGGGGAGATTCCCCTTTTGATTGGAGTTCTACTGTGGACAGAAAGTAAGGAGCTAGAGTTTGAAAGTGAGTACTAGCTCATAGGAGCGAAGCCACTCTATCATAAGAAGAGGAATGAGTACTCTCTCATCTCCTTAAAAGAAGATAGAAGGATTCTCTAGTACTGCTATAACTATAGGAGGAGGGACAAGCAAGGTCGTCCATACTTTCCATCTTGCTGAATAGCGGGAGGTGAACATGTTGGGTAGGACTACCAACAACCACTCAGGTCAAGGCGCGGAATCTTCTTCCTAGGTTTCGTCTACAGCGTAGCTTATCGATCTGTAAGAGGACAGAAAGGATAGCAGGTATTTCTCGAAAGACGAGAGAAAGATTAGGTAGTTGTCCCAAGAAACGCGGTTCAGGTTACTTCTTAGGATTTCAAGATTTCCGTTGGGCACGAAATCTCTACTGGATGAGAAGTCTAGGAAGTTCAGAGTATGACTCTATTAAAAAGTGTTTATTGCTACTAGCAATCAGTCGGTTGACGCAATATGATATTTAGGTTAGAGGCGGAAAGTACGACTCCTAAAGAGAGTATTTATTACTAACAACAATCAGTCGATTGACTCATTAGTGCACTTAATACTTAACGCAGAAAGGTACAATCTCCGAATCCAAAGTCATAATATCCAAAGGAAGTTCGACTACTAATCGATATCAAATCAAATCCTAAATAAGAGTAAACATCAAAGGCTCTAAGTAGGTGTACTAAAGAATTTCAAATCGATGGAGTGAAAGGTACAACACCGATAGGATAGCTGTTAGGTCACTAGTTTTACAACACAAGCTTACTAGAAAGAGACAAAGAGAAGAGGTGGATGAACAAGACACAAACCAAATACTATGCGTAGATATATTAGACCGGTTATGAATATGCAAGTGAAAGAGAGAATGAATTAAACAACCAACCCTCAAATGAGGGTTTACAAGATTATTTATAGGAGGGAAGCTAGGGCAACACTCCTAGTTCCCATCCTTTCTTATGTGGGCTTGGGCCTAAGCTTATGGGCCTTCTACATAAGCTTGACCTTAAACAAACATAAAGGCCATAATAAAGCTACCTATTACATATGAAATATAAATACTTGAAATATGTTTAGGAGTGATTCCAACAATCTTCCCCTCAAGTATATATGAATGTAAACGGTGAAGGCGTTGATGTAATAGTAGCAGTGACGTCTTCTGACATTCTTCTTTCTAGTGAGAGGAATTGCCTTGATTCGAACAATCTCCCTAGTGTAGAGATAGTTATCTTTGAACAGCTTATGCTTTGACGTCATCTTTAACTTTGTTCTTTGATCATTGTTCTTTGTGGTGAAATTGATAGTATGTTGTTGTCTGCATCATGCCTCAGTGTCTCCGCTTCGCTGCTCCAGTGTCTCCACGTCATTCTTCAACATGCTCACACGCTCTTTGACGTTGGAAATCAATACTGATGAAGTTTTGTAAGTCTTTGACTTTGTAGATTCTTTGATTGATGAAGAATCATTCCGACTGTTGTGTTGCATTGAGATAGAACTTCCATTAGTGATGATGTTGGCGTGAGCATGAGAAGAATCAGCACGATCATCCCGCTCCGAGCTTCCATAAGAAGAAAACATTTCAAACGGTTAGAAATAAGCGGTTTCCGGCACTTACAAGTTTGAACTTCGAGAGCGTCAATAGCATAGTGTGAGGACACAACTCTAATTCTTACAAAGGCCGTTCCTGAATCGGAGTCCCACAAGTGAGATAACGCGATGTACCGAAGTACATCTACAGTTCAGATGAGTCGGTGAGGTACACCGAAGCATCACCTCACGACTGTAGACCGTTTGAGACACACTCCGCGTAATCCACGGGAGTTACCGAAGTGACCTGCTGACAGGGCTGTTTGATGTTGACCCGGCAGAGTTTCCATTCAATCACCGAGGATCACAGATGTGAACCTCTCATAAATGTTCTCGACAGATTGCTAAGATCTGTGAAGGAATCGATATGAACCACTATGATCTTATTAGTTGATCATCAAGTGATTAAATGTCAAGTGTTCCTAAGAGATCTTTTGATGAATCTCGTGGCTCTAGACTCAATAGTGCGTTTTGGTTTTCCTGAGCGGAGACTAGGGAGAGGGTCTCCTTCTTCAATACCAGCAATCTCTAGGAGAAAGCCGATAGTTTACGTAGGGTTCCCTGTGAGAATGAAACAAGCTTCTGTTGAGAGAAACTTGAGTGGATAAGAAGGTTTAGTGCATGCGTCACTGGGTCCATGACGACTTTTAATCTTCAATACCGGCGTCACTAAGTGACAACCAGTAGCATATGAATTGAACCCAGTGTATGCCCTAAGTTGAATAATCTGGAGGGCTGTTTCTTTTCACCCTTTACTTTACATTTCTTTTTGATTCTTCAACTCCTTCTTTCTCCGATTCTCATTTTCTCCTTTTTATAATCATTCCTAAGGACTTCTAACACTAACTAATGGTAGTGTCCTTGGGTAGATCCCTCCGCTCTGGCGGATCATAGGACGGTTATTCCTAACCTTAGTCACCTTATAACTCCATGACTAACCTATGTTTGCCATTAAAACCACTGTATGATAAAATATCTCTCAAAGGGTTTGTTAATGGAAAACATGTTTGAACCATTGTGAGAGATGATGTTTTGCATAAATACTCCCCTCCACATGTGCTTAATAGTTTTAATGGTTAAATGCACAGTGAGGAAAGAGCGCACACTTTTTGAATTGATCCACTGAAGATAGACAATCCCCGCGAGACACGGTTACGTTGCATAGTTAAAGAGTTACATTGTCAGCTTTTAGGTGACAACTAGCTCTAATAACTACCTTGAAGGTGTAGACAAACCTTGGAAGGTTGTCAAACCCGTCAGAGTTCATGTCTATCAAAAGTTTCTCGAATGGTACATTCTACTCAGACAAGTCCTTTGCGAGACACATTTACATCACTAGCGAACTAGCTTGAAATTATTACCCGTCCAGGACAAGTCTTTTCGAGTTACTAACAGTTTAGTACCGTCAATTTGTTGGTTAAGTCGAGGTACACAGATTCATTTGCATTTTGTACAACATATTTCTTATCACACAATTTTCTCCCCCTCAAAAATGGCATATAAAATGTTATTTTTGAACGTTTGAGAATAAATATGACCATTTCGAGTGTTGCGGGAAGATGACCACTATGAACAATTGGTGAACAAAGTTTTAATTTCAAATACTCCCCCTCAACTAGTGATATTAACGGTTGAGGTTTTGAAAAACATCATTTGGGGAAGTACTTGTTCTTTTGAGCAAAACCTTGAAAATTGAAAGGTTTGATAGGTTTTACTCAAAAATAAGAAGCTTTCGCTCCTTTTATAAGGATTGTGGCACTGAGGCGTACCACAGGGTCCTTTATTGACAATTACGGGTTGTACACTGTTATGTGTGCACAAGCCACTGACATATATAATCACACATCCAAAATTATATGAAGGAAGCAATTCAAGGGGTACCAGGAAGTGCAGTGATATTCCCCGGAGTGCGCACAGGGCGTTGAAAGCCGGTGATGTTTCTCCTGGGTCGACCACCAACATAGCTTTCCAATCGTCTGAACGATCCCTTCGAACAACCGTTCATCAATCATGGTGATGATCCTTCTCACATCCCGCTTTTCCGAGAATTCCAGCTTAGGAGACCCAACTTTCAGGCGTATATCCTTCAACCTGTACGCCAATCCATCCCTAACCAGCTTCAAGGTATGATTCCCGAATTTGTGGAGCTCACTACACGCCATTAAGCAGTTTCTTTGAAGTTCACTATGGTAAACAACGCCGAAAGGTTTGCTGATGAGTGTATATTGAGATAGCTGGTTGAGATCGGGAAGAGTAAGCGTTGGAAGAGTGAGGTTGACACGCGTCGATAAGATTCAACGACCATCGGATATCTTCAACACGTTCTTTGATCACGATGCGTCTAATGAAGATGAGAACTGACTTGATAAATTCACGTTGAACTTCAGTCGAGAATTGTCTCATACGACCCAGTACTTTGGCAAGGTACATGTCTTCGATGTCGTTGAGGGACAAGTTCTCAAAGTCAACCTCGGAGAATCCATAGTCCTGTTCATCTTGTCGTTTGACTATGATATTCTTTAAGAATGTGTAGTCCCACTTAGACTTGAGATCAATGTGTTTGATGGCCACGATGTCCTTAGAACTATACACTGCATGTTGAGATTTCTGAACCAGGCAGCTTCGTAGTAGATTCTTCGGCGTTCAGGCCAATGATGAATCCCATACAATGCATCTTGGTCGTATGCTTGCACGTTGTCCGAAAACAAGTGATTTGCACGTTCCTCGATAGCTATGCAGTTTGAGTAAATAGGCGCTGGGAATGGAAGAGTCAATGATGTAGCGTATTTTCGCGAACCATCGCTACCGTGTAAGAGAAAATCCATGTCTCTGTTAAAGAAGTATCGGAAGGGAATCCGTGGTTCGTCTGTTTGGCCAATGGTCGGTAGGGGTTTGGTCCAATCGGTGTAGTATGGAGGGTTGTCCCTTTGTGTGAAGTCAATGTTTGCTTCCGGATTGAGCCAATCCATGTTGTTAGACATAGCTCGAGCGATATTCTCAAGATGATATTCGACCTCGAGGGCACTTTCAGAGCTGTCTTTTAGAAGTTGAAACGCTTCATTCTTGATTCGCTTCAACTCAGATTTCGTCATTTTCTTCACATGGAACTTTTCTTGCAAAAGTTTTGCGTGCTCCAATGTAGAACCGTCTACCAATTCTTGACCTTCATCAGGGTAGGGAGTTTGATTGACAAGTGTGGAGAACCATTCAAACTCTTGGGTTTTATCGTCATCTAGCCATGAGACGACTCCAGGCTGAGTCGTCTTCTTCTTCTTTTGGAAGGCCTTGATGAAGATACTGGTTTCGCACTTGTTTGGGTGAGGTGGGTTGTTGTCGGGGCTCAAGGACCTCTTCATCGTCACCACCCGTATACTCAAAGTAATCACCCGTTTTATGAGTCAGGGGTGGTAACTCGGAATCGTCCCGAGGTTTATCAGTAGAAGACCGAGGTGGAGGAGACTTTTGTAGAGAAGAAGTCCGTGGTGGAGGAGGTGGCATCGAAGTAGATTTACCAGATTGCTTCTGACGTTTAGGTGCAGAGTCCTTGTCCTTATCATCGTCATCTCTTGGTCGTTTGGGTTGATCGGCTGACTCCTTGCATGATGATCTGAGTTGAAAATCAAGTAGATTTTCGAAAAATTTAGCTTCATCCGAAGTAAACGTTCCAGATCGCTTTGACATTTGTATCACAAGTTTAGCGATTAACTCAGATTCAGAGAGATCAGCTTCTTTGGCCATTGTATGTTTAACCAATGCTACGATGTTAGGGGTGAATACTTCTCTAGTCACACCGGGGACAGTATCGAGAAGAAACTTGTGAGTATGATCTCTTGCTGTCTTCTCCAGTTCCTTTTGGACTTTAGGAACGATATCCTGAAGGTACTTGTTAGTGTAACCTTCGATCATTTCGTTCAGTTCCTTTTTACGATGTTTCTTCATGAACTTCTGAACAAATTCCCTTTCTTTCTCCATCTTGTCTTTCTCATCATTTAAGTACTGAATCTGGTCAGCAAACCAATTCAGTTTTCTGTAAAGTATGTCCTTCTTTCTGACTTGTTGGACAGCTTTCACAATCTTTTTATGGGACTGAGAAATCCAAGATTTAGGTTGTTTCTTCACGGATTTGGATGATGATCTGGTTGACTTTGTAGATGGTGGTGGTGATGAGTGAGATGAAGAGTCTGATGATGAGGAGACATGAGGAGACTTCAGGTTCTTAGGAGTTTCTGAGGTTTTCTCCTTTGAGTGTGTTGGACTGTCTAGAAGAAACTTTGTATAGTCATCCTCGTCATCTCTAGACTTTTCTTTCTCAGCTTCCAGTTTCTCAAAATCATACTCAATAATGTCCTCAATAGGCTTTTGTTGTTGCACAAGAGTGGTGGCACCAGATCCCTTATCGGGTCGATTAACCGCATCAGGATCTGGAGAGGAGTGAGCAGCACCACTTGATCCTCCTGGGCCACCCATTTGATCTTTAGCAAATTCTTCGGCCTTATGAAGATGTCTGGCGATGTGAAACTTCTTCCTGTATGATTGATCCAGTTGCTCTTCATCTTCTTCAGAGCTTTCATCTTGTGGCACAAGTGCAGGAGTCTTCCCTTTTCCTTTATTAGTTTGAGGACTTGGAGGTTTTGGTACTGAGGGATTTTCATCCTTTGCAGTTTCAGAGTATGTGATCTCTTCATCTGTGTCAGTAGCATCAGAGTCCTCGTCCCTGAGCTGTCTTTGCGGTTCAGGTGAAAGGATTGGAGTGGCTTCCTGAGAAGGAACTTTTTTCTTAGTGGTAGGCTTCCGCTTTGGAATAGGTTTCTTCTTTGGAACATTCCTCTGACTATCTGAACTTGTGACACTTCCAGCACTTCCTTTTCTGGTTCTCCTTACAGGGGTTCCAGAAGATTTTTCGTCGAGATGACCAACTTTGCCTTGTCTGACTGCTTCCAGATACCTTTTGTACGATTCGAGCTTTCTGACATCTTCAGTTAGAATGAAATCTGGCAGCACAACACCTTGTTTCTTTGTAGACGTTTCCTTGATTCTGACAGATAGAATGGGTTCCGTCAACATGTCGTGATTGTCGGGGTCATTGAGCCTCTTGGGAATGTCAGGATGAAGTCCAAGTGCTCTCTGGATCAACAATTTAGTATATCCGATGTAGGGAATCTTTGAGCCAAGTTTGTTGAGAAATGACATCATGTCATCCCAAATCAGAGCTTCGATAGCGATGTGTTTCTTGTTGACCAATGCCCCGAATATTTGCAGTTCCATGAGCTTAGGGTGCTCATAGCCGCTGTCACGACCAGAAACAGACTTGGTGATAATCATGTAGAGAGTTCTCCAGGGTTGAGGAATACTCTTAAGCTCTACGTGAGAATGCTTGGTGATTATTCCTGTAGCCACGTCATAACCGATATTGATTAAGAATTGGAGAGTGAGCTCTTCAGCAGGTGTGGCATATAGTTTGGTTGGATCGACATCAGAAATTAGGAGAACAGCCCTTAAGTCTGCAAGTGTAATGGTGACTTGTTTGTGATTCAGAGTCACCGTCACAGCAGTATGTCCTTTGACCCTTTCCATAGTGTTCCAGAACTGTTGGATGTAGATCTCAGAAACAGTTGCAGAGTGTGAAAGCATGTTCTGATACGGATGAGTCCTCAGAATGTCAATAGCAAGTAAACAAGAAGATTCGAGCAAGTGAGGGTGTCAAAGTCAACACGGAGATTATTCTTTCCTATCTTCATTGGATAGCCATGAGGATAGATATCAGCAATGGAGAGAACATTTGGTGCATCCATATTCATTTGTTCAGCCATGTCGTGATCTGAAATAACATTAGCCAAGAGAACCAACATATCGAAAGACATAATGTTAGTCAACAGATGGTCTTATTGTCTAGTTATTGAATGTACAGTGTCAATGAATGTTACGAGTCCTAAGTCACTTGTATATTCAATAGTCCAATTACGTCGTGAAATGTTTCGTGAGTTAGTTAACTTTAAGTTTTAAAGTTTATTTTATCACTTATTGTTCACAACATATCAAACGATTTCAGTTTATTAGTGACATTTTAGGATTCGTGATGATATGATTAGTTTATTTACAAGTTTGTACACGTAACAATTCATAACGAAGGTATGATCTCGGCTTATGCGTAGGATTGGTAAAGTTATGCGTAGACAGGAATGATATATGCGTAGGCGTAAACTTACGCGTAGGGTCTTAACTTACGCGTAAGAAGTGTTACGCGTAGGAAAAAGGGGACCTTATGCGTAGAGCTTTATGCGTAGGCATATATTAACCTTACGCGTAAGGCTACTCGTAAGAGTTGACCTTATGCGTAGAGGTCACTGTTTATGCATATCCTTCACAGGATACGCGTAGTCCCATATGTAGAACCTTATGCGTAGACGCTACGCGTAAGACTAATCTTACGCATAACAAACTACGCGTAAGGTGATCCTTATGCGTAGATTAACAACAACCTTGATTCTGAATATTAAGTGTTGCAAGCCTGAAATAAAGCATCACATCATCAATGATTAACACGTAGCATTTAGTTTATGACAGAACAAAACACAATTGGACATTTTTCTAGTTATGCGTAGAACCTCTTACGCGTAGTCTAAACCCTAATTCTACGCGTATGAAATCTAGCCATGGATTATGCACCAAAGTTTTTTCTGGTATATCATAGATGTTGTGAGAGCATGTAGACCAAGTTTTAACACTTTTTATGCAATGAATCAAAAATACCCAATTTTAGAACATTAAACCCTAATTCCTAATTCTGAATCAATTAAGGTTTCTGGGTGGTTATAAGGCATGGATATCATCAATTCATCATCACATAAGCATAACATAACAATCTTTTTGACCAAAGCACTTCACATTCGAAAATACCCAATTCGACTCATAAACCCTAATTTTCAAAATTCATCAATTCGTGTTTTCGGGTGTTTTTGATGATTAAAATGATATCTTTAATGTATTTGAAACGTTTTGACATAATCCATTTAACCACAAACACACACATATTGATTGTGTGTTCTTACGCATAAGCGTAGAACACCTAATCACGCGTATAAAACGTTTTAGCCGTGGGATTTACATGAAATTCAAAACCTTCTCTTAAAAACATGTTGTAATCACGAAAACACTTACAAGATGAAGATCAAAAGCACGGTTTTCTTGAATCAATTCTAAGCGTAGGATGGTTTTAGGGTTTTTGCAATAAATGAGAAGTGTAAGTAGGTGGAGGATATTTTTATTCAAAATATCTTTAAGATTTAGACAGTTTTGGTCCCTCCACCTTTTCCTTTTTCAAACAAAGCCTTTTAACTTCCATTTTGGTTACCAAACGAAGATTTTAGGAAAGAAAATTGACGACACTCCCCCTCGACTTGAGAAAATAATGAAAGGTTATTAATTACAGTCCGAGGAGTGTCTTTGAACCAGGAAATGTACCACCATTTGTAAAAGATTCAACCGAGATAAGATAACATGCAAGTACACAGATGTTTTGAAGCAGTTAATAGATTATTTTCTCCCCCTCAACACTTGA
Organism: Chrysanthemum makinoi; assembly: GCA_910596185.1. NCBI lineage: Eukaryota > Viridiplantae > Streptophyta > Magnoliopsida > Asterales > Asteraceae > Chrysanthemum > Chrysanthemum makinoi. Next base: position 230,597,117 of record OU343225.1, on the reverse strand, counting down.
TCGGAAAAATACTGAATTTTGAAAGATTAAAGTGTTGACGGAAGAAATGTACTTGCAATGTTGAAAGAAATATAGATTAGGAGAATATTTTTGTTGTTTTATCGGATTTTATATTTTTGTATTTTGTTTTTGAAAAGATATTTACAGAAGATGTTTTGGTGTTTGACAGGTCTTTAAGACTGTTTTAGGAGGTCCTCCTGAGTCAAACACCTCATACCAATTCGGTGGACCAACTCATTAAACCTAGCGGGAGGCAAGGCTTTGGTGAGCAGATCTGCCAATTGGTATTCAGTACCCACAAAGTATAGTTCAACGGTACCCTGTTCCACGTGGTCCTTGATGAAATGATAGCGTAGATCGATGTGCTTTGATTTCGAGTGCTGAACTGAGTTGCACTAGATGGCAATGGCACTCCGATTGTCGCAGTACATCGGGATTCTGTCAAATAAGTAACCATAGTCTTTGAGTTGTGTTCTCATCCAGATGACTTGAGCACAACACGCGGACATGGCTACATATTCTGCTTCGGTTGATGACAGCGATGTACAATCCTGCTTCTTTGATTGCCAAGACACCAGTTTATCACCAAGAAATTGTAGTGCTCCTGAAGTACTTTTCCTTGAGTCTAGGCATCCTGCGTGATCAGCGTCTGAAAAAGCGATTAGTTCAAAACCAGAATCCTTCGGATACCGGATCCCCAAGTTAATGGTTCCCTTGATGTATCGGAGGATTCTTTTAGCCTCAGAGAGGTGGGTTTCAGTTGGTCGCGACCGATAACGGGAGCATAGATAAACGGCAAAGACAATATCAGGTCTGCTAGCTGTTAGATACATGAGGGACCCAATGATACTTCGGTATTTGGTAGGGTCAACCAATTTCCCATGTAAATCAGAGTCTAATTTCTTGGTATGAGCCATTGGTGTGGCATAAGTGTCACAGGTTGTCATTCCAAATTTGTTTAACAGTTCAAGGGCATATTTGGACTGACTCAAGAAAATACCACGGGGTGATTGATGAACTTGTAGTCCTAGAAAGAACGTAAGTTCACCCATCATGGACATTTCAAAAATTTTCTTCATTAGTTTTGCAAAAGCGATTGAAAACTTTTTATGTGTAGACCCAAAAATGATGTCATCCACGTAAATTTGAACAATTAAGATGTGTGCCCCGTGATATTGTATAAAAAGAGTTGGGTCAACCGAGCCTTTGGTGAAATTATTGGCAATGAGGAAAGATGATAGCTTATCGTACCATGCCCGAGGGGCTTCTTTGAGACCATAAAGAGCTTTGTTCAGTTTGTAAACATGGTTCGGGAACTCAGAATCAACGAATCCATCGGTTGGTGACATAGACCGTTTCTTTAAGTTGTCCATTGAGAAACGCCGTTTTGACATCCATCTGATAGACCGTCATATTCATATGAGCAGCGAACGCGAGAAATATCCGAACAACCTCAAGACGAGCAACCGGAGCAAAAGATTCTTCAAAGTCTATTCCCTCTTCCGGACGATAACCCTTAGCAACTAGACGTGACTTGTTTCGGATGACGTTCCCTTCAAAGCATCCAATTTGTTTTTCCAAATCCATTTTAGACCAATGACGTAGACCCCTGTTGGTCTTTCAACCGGTTCCCATACTTCAAGACGTTTGAATTGGTTGAGTTCTTCCTGCATGGATTCAATCCAGTTATCTTTTGTCATTGCGTCTTTAATGTTTTTAGGTTCAGATTGGCCGACAGTGAGTGCATAAATGCAATGTTCACCGTCTGTGTGAAGACGTTGTCGCGTAACGACTGGTTGATTTGGGTTGCCAATAATGTTAGCCAGAGGATGGTCTTTTGTCCATCTATGTGTAGAGGGTTGATGGTGGTATACATTGTGCATTCGAGGGTTCAAATGGTTTGTTGAAGATTCCGCGACATCTAGTGCAGCGGTCTCATTAGCAAACGGATTGAAGAACGCATTTGGATCAAAATCTGCAGGTGGGGTATTTCATTCAGAATATCATCAGCTGGTTCATCATTGTTGGAAGCGGTGTGTTCAACTATTGTGTTGGAGTCAACTGGTGTAGGTGCATCTTCAACAGTAGTTGTTGTAGCAGGTGTATCAGGTATAGGAATATTATCAGGTTGTGCAGCGGAAACAGCGGATACACCTTGAGCACGTTCATCAATATCGTCACCGAACAGAGGAGCAAATAACCTTTCCATTTGTTGACGAGTTAGCTGAGGGCTTTCTTCAGCTGATGATGTGGGTTGAGGGAAGTTTAAACGGTTGTGACCGGGTTCTAAGCTGTTATACTCAGAAGCCATTTCCGTGAGTTCATCGAAATGAGCATGAATCATTTCCATTACCTCCTTAGTTCGACGATTCCAGATTCATAAACCTTTAGAATTGTCACAGTATCCAATAAAGACTCCAATATCAGCTTTGGCTTTGAGCTTTCCAAAATCATCACGATCATTATTCGGATAGCAAAGGGATCCAAATACATGAAAGTGTTTGAGGTTCGGTTTATAGTTGTGGACAAGCTCGAAAGGTGTTTTGTTGTGACGTTTTGTGATCATAGAACGGTTTTGAGTATAGCATGCAGTAATCTGGAAGTTTAGCATTGATTAACATTGTTCTTGCAGCTTCCACTAACGTTCGGTTTCGTCTTTCAAAAACTCCGTTTTGTTCGTGTATGCGTGCAATAGATGTTTGATGCTGAATTCCCACTTTCTCATAGAATTCACGAAGGGTTTTGTTAACAAATTCAATTCCTTTGTCTGTTCGATGATTCGACGGTGTTGCGGAGCTGAACCTGTATTTTTGTGAGAAAGGTGATGATCATTTGTGGAGCTTGGTCTTTGCTACGAAGAAAGTAGACCCAAGTCCATCGTGAGTAGTCATCAACAATTACTAAGATGTAGCGTTTGCTATTGATCGTTTGCACACGCATCGGGCCACACAAATCCACGTGAAGAAGATGAAGCACATGCTGAGAGCTGTGTTCCACCTTTAAAGGAAAATGAGCACGAGTGCTTTTCCCTTGTTCACAAGCTGAGCAAAGGTGATCTTTTGAATACCGGAATCGTGGGAGTCCTTCAACTAGTTTGTGTCGAGCAAGGTTGGTGATGGTTTGAAAGTTTAGATGTGAGAGACGACGGTGCCATAGCCAGGATTTTGTTGATGTTGCCTTAGAAAGTAAGCAAATGGGAGAGGAAGTAACCATGTCTTGCATAGAGATAGTGTAGAGACTAGAATTACGCGAGCCAGACATAAGGTCATTTCCTTGTAGATCACGAATGAAACAAGTTTTCTCCCTGAAAGCAACCTCCAAATCTCCATCACAAAATTGACCTACTGAAAACAGATTGTGACGAGGCCTTCCACATAGTAAACCCTGCTGATTTCGATGTTCCCATTGACATAATCTCCGTAGCCCATGATAGCTGCGAAGTGATCATTCCCGAACCTGAGAGTGCCAATGAACTTTGCAATAAAGTTTGATAACAGTTTAAGATTGCCTGTCATGTGTCGGGAACATCCGCTATCAACAATCCAGAGAATGATCTGTATCACTTGCATTACACAGACGCACAGATGGAATAGAAGTAGATTTGGAACCCGAAATGTTAGAGGGTTCCATAGCCGTTATAGTGGATATGCACACATCAATAGCTTTAGGTATCCACTTAAATCCTAGTGTGTTATATAACCATTTCCGCCATCTATAACTACTCTTTGCTTTAGTCTTAGTGAATTCACTAGGTGGTACTACATTCCTAGGAGGTGAACCTGGAGCTACAGGGACAGCAATGCGTTTCTTAGAATCTAAAGATGGCGGTCTACCAAGCACAGACTTAGAAAGATTAGTGGGCCTAGAGGTATTTCGGTTCTTAAGATTCCTTAAACGAGAGATGATAGCTTTAGCAACACATTTATCATGACAATCAGAATTCATACTTTTACGAAAAATATCACAAGATGCATTAGACTGAATATCAAAAGTACTTAACGGTTTAGCATTCGTTACATCACTATTTCTATTACATTTGCTAGACGCAATATCTATAGTGGAGGCAACGTGTGTCTTATTCAGAGTCCTAGGGTGTTCTTCTACTTTAGTATTCTTGATTGATCTTTTCTTAGGTCGCAACTTCCTATATTTCGATTGAGTGCTCCTAGGCTGTGAAGTGCGGACGTTTGGAAAAGGCTCAACTATTCCTGTTTCAGTAGAAGGAAGCACGTTAGCTACTTGTGATTTGGCAGTAGAGATTCTAGGTGCATGAGTACTAAGTGTTACGGGGCTAATCTCTTAATGATTGTTGGCGAAAGTTGTTCATACTTTCCTAACATTCCTCTTAACTTGATGATAGTGTGAATCAGATTTTGATTTTCAGACCGAACATTTCCAGCAAAATGCATAACTTCTTTAGTGTGTGCAAGATAATGATCAAGTTCATTTGATGCTTCATCACGAGTCTTTTTGAGTAAATCAAATATGACACCATATTCCTTTTTAACTTTTACAAGTTCTTGTTCATATTTTGAGATTTGACATTTGAAAGACACGTTTTGATCATCCAGTTGCTCAATTTTAGAATCAGAAGGTTTTGCACGCAACTGGTTGATTTTGTGTTGAAAAGCAAGTTGTTGATCGTGAATATCTTTTTGACACCAATTAAGACGACGTATTGCATTTGAAAGTTCGTTTGACAATCGTTTGTTTTCAACTGTTAAAGACTCGATCTGAAGCACATTATCAATGTTCTCAACATTTACCACGAAACAACGTATCAGCAGAGATATTATCAAATGCATATGACAACGAATTCAATAACACAGCATTTTGAACATCAGCACAAATAACATCTTCCAAGAGTCGATCAACATCTTTTCTCAAGAGTTTCTTTTGACGTTTAGTATTAGAAATAGATGTTTCCGTTTTCTCGAAAACGTTTTTCATGACCCCAAGTTCCTTATGAAAATCCTTTTCCCCGGCAATTGCACAACTTTTCAAGTTTTTAACATTAGGTAAAAGATTTTTCTGAAAAATGTCTCTTTGTTCTCTCGCCAGAGGCGATTGAAAATGTTCAACTTTGATTTCAGATCGATATTCTATCTCATGTTGTAAAATTTTGAGGTCAGCCATGAAAATGTCAAAATATCGAAGAATTTTTCGATTTTCAGGTTGTGAGTTTACTTCACTAATGGAAGGTAAAGGACCATAAGTTTGTGCAAGGTCTGTTTTGGGATTAACATTAGAAGACTCAGGTGTTTTGATGATAACCCTTGGTGTGTTTGAAGAATCCGTTGGTGTGACGAAAGTGACCGGTTTTGAATAATTAAAAGGTTTGTTGTAAACAACAGTTTTTAATTTTGATCGACTCTCGTCTTCTGCATCTAATTCCTCTTGACGATGATATTCAACAACATTCACTATGCGTACTAGTTTTACAACACAAGCTTACTAGAAAGAGACAAAGAGAAGAGGTGGATGAACAAGACACAAACCAAACACTATGCGTAGATATATTAGACCGGTTATGAATATGCAAGTGAAAGAGAGAATGAATTGAACAACCAACCCTCAAATGAGGGTTTACAAGATTATTTATAGGAGGGAAGCTAGGGCAACACTCCTAGTTCCCATCCTTTCTTATGTGGGCTTGGGCCTAAGCTTATGGGCCTTCTACATAAGCTTGACCTTAAACAAACATAAAGGCCATAATAAAGCTACCTATTACATATGAAATATAAATACTTGAAATACTGTTTAGGAGTGATTCCAACAATAGCATAGGTAGTACAAAAATCAGGAGTATGACGTCAGCAAACTATCATCGATAGAACAACGTCAAGAGTTCAACGTTGTTAGAGAAACGTTGATGGAATAATATCAACAGGATAACCTCGGTGAACAACTTCAATAAAACGGCGTCATTAGAACGTTATCAATAGGAATTCCTCAATAGAGGATATGGTGTAGCAACCCGTAATTTTTCATAAGGTAAAATAACTATTATACCCTTTGACTTTTTAAAGTTGACTTTTGACTATTTGACTTTTACCGTAACGTAAAAGCAAATACGATAACCGGTAGTAACTGGTAATTTTCCTTGTTACCAACACAAGACTAAGATAAGTCTAGGTGTTCAAAATATTATACTTTGACCAATAGTCATATTTTATATGAACTATTGCCACTTTGTTATTTTTACGTAAACATTTTACTATTTACGTAAAACGCGTACGCGAACCTATGTTATTAGGTTTTAACACGTAGGTTTTAACAACATAGACGCACCCCATTAGACTTATTACACTTTTAATATACTTAGTTAGAGTATATTACTTGTTATTAGACCATTGATATAGGTAAACTTTGGACCTTAGACTTGATTAAGCTTAAGAAGCTGTTAGAGAATATAAAAATATGAACTTGGGATTTTGAATCACTTAAAAAGGACTTGTGGTTAAAAAGTTATACCTAGTTAAGTTTTACTAGATGAAAATATAATGTTGGAACAAAAGCTTGCTGATACGATTTTAAATCACGATTTTGACCCTTTTCTGGTCCGAATCAGCAAAAGTGTAAAACACGAAAGTTGCTCAGAATGACATTTTCCACAAAAACGCAGGAGCACATAAGCAGAAAATGAGCGACAAAACCTAAAAATGGCAAAAACTAAACTGACCTGTTGTTGACTAGAAAACAACCTTAGTGAGAACTTTAAGTGATATATTTATCATTTGAGGCTAATATAAAGCAAAGATTGAGTCAAGATTGTTGTCTTGAGGTTGTCTAACTTAGACACATCCTTAATATGGTCTTGATTATTATTGCTTAACCATAACTTAGCCGCACGGCTAGTATAAGTTTAATGATCGAAACTTGTTTTTAAAACTTGTTCACTAGACTTTGACAAACTAAGTAAATGACCATATGACATGTTAAACTACTTCACGACCTCTTGATTTTGATAGCCTGAACGATGGTACGAGGTTATTTATAAAAGGGCTATAAGCCAAACAGCATTTAAGGAATATTGAACTGTCAAACCCCCAAAATATCGCAGCGGAACGATAGTGTCTTTGGGGTATGACTTCATAGCACAAAGTATGGATACAGAAAACGACCTCTAAAATGAGACGTTTTGAAAGGTTTACCATTCGATTAAATAAAGTTAAAGTTTACACAACATGAGATCCCAAAGTTTGATAATACATAAGGAGTTTACAAAACATGTCGAATGGTAATTGATAAAAAACACAAGACTCCAATGTATGCCATGTGACCCAAAAGCTCCATGAAATGCTATCGCCTTACGACCTGAGATAAACATGCTAAAAAGTGTCAACACAATGGTTGGTGAGTTCATAAGTTTGTCGCAAATGATTTGAAAAAGTCTATAAAGAATGTTGATGCAGCAAAGGCATTGTAAATCCATTCAGTTCCGAGTTCCGCCCATACAAAACTCGCAACCTATGTGTTCACAACCCATTGCCTAAAATAGAATTGTCAATCTTGTTTGTAAGTAGGACATATGTGGATACAATATATACATGAACTTAATGCAAAGAATCACAGCCAACTGAACCTCTTGACAAGTCTAAATTGTTTGTTGTGTTTCATTGAATAACATATTATATTCACCCCAGGTCACGTCATCAAGGACCCAAGGGTGGGGGCGTCAGCCCGATAGTACTATCAATACCTCTCCGCCAGCTCCCGCAGGAGTTAACCAGTTGCTAATGTATGTATATTGAAGCATAGTTGAAAACAAGTTTAGCACACTAAGGGACATATCGCAATAAACCACACATAATGTCCAAATAGTATAAGAAGTATAGTGTAACACAATTGTATAAATGGTTTGAGTATTCGCAAGAGTAAAAACAAGTATTTAAGCATGTATCTCCCCCAAAGAGTTTGTAAGAATTTAAACGAGTAAAAGCGGGGTATGAACTCACCTGGTATGATTGATATGCTAACAAAATGAAGTGCACGAAAATGAAGCTCGGAAACTAACCGCAACCTAAAAGGAATGATGTGCTCTAGTATAAGTCATGAAACAATGCTATGCATGCAAACTCATATGATATCCATACCACTTGTACGTTTTGGAAATAATGTTTATCGTCAAAATATATGTTTATGACATCCCGTCGTATTAAAAATACTCTACAAGTAATTACGTTGAAACAACCTCCTACGATAGTCGCAAAATGGTGCACACCGAGTGTTAAGAAACGAACTCCACATTTTTGGAAAGCTTGTATCATTATCTCAAAGTTTTAGCATTTAAGTTTACATCCTAGAAGTCTCGATCACAAAGAAAAATATAGGTTAAGTATGGTACTTTAGTCCAAAAATATAGTTTAAAGGATGGTTTTCCGGCAAAGTTTGAATGACTATATTTATTTCGTTACAACTCCACTTGACAAACGGTTGGACATTTTAGAAAATATGCCAGGCGAACTTACTTTTACTAGTAGACATCATGTTATAAAAAGTATTACATCATTGTTAAAAACGTCCTCCAACTTGTTGCCGTAATACTTGCCTATTAGAAATATAATAGTTTTTCCTTATATAATAAAGTTACGACAACTTTTGTAAACGTGCATAATTTGACCATTACAAATCCGTTTTCTACGTTTTCTACATCCTTAGACTCGTATTAAAGTATACTAATATATTTTTGATAAGTCGACACATTTTATAACGCTTAAGACTCATTTTTTACTCGTAAAAAGTTAATATAACATGCTGAATTTTCTGGAAATATTAGTTTTCGTCGCCAAACTTCAAAAATTCATAACTTCTTCGTTATAGCTCCGTTTTAATCCGTTCAAGCGGCCACGGTTTCATTTTAAAGTATATTTTCTAAATATCTAGGCCAAACATTTTTATCTACTGTCGGATTTTCCATATTTTGAAAATAAGGACAGACCCTTTTGCAAACTTGTCGAAATGAGTTTTTCACGCGCAAAACCTATTCTAACCAATTCAAAACAACTCCGAAGCTATTCTAATCCTACCATACACCTTCTTAGGGTGTCATGGGTTCCTAGGCATCACCAAAAGTGATATGTTTCAAGAAGTAATTATAGGATGAAATATATATATAACACTTAAAAACCTTAAAAAGTGGTATAAACATCACATAACTTGCATGTTTTACTTGTGCATAATAAAAATGAACATAGAAATGAATATGGAAAATAATGATATGTATGAAATGCTTACTAGTAATTGATGAGGTTTATGAGAACAATGGATTTTTCCTAATCACCCTAGGTTTTTATTTCAAAACCTATACAAAGAGTGATACTAGTGTATAATAATCTTTGTCTTGAAATTTTTTATGATGCTTCCTTCTTGATCCTTGGTTGGCTGCCGGTTTTGGAAGAGAGAAAGAGCAAGAGATAGTTTGATCTTTTATTACTTGTGAAAATGAATAAGTGAATGTTTGTATTAGATTTTAGTATAATATACATATACTTGAGATATTTAGCCAAAAACCACATGACTCACCCTCCTTGTGTCGACAAGGAGGTGTAGTCATTTACTTAATACTTTTTTTTTAAATGCATAATGTGTAATGTTTAGTAAGTTAATTGAAGTTAAATGATAAGTTGTAGATACATTTGAGTATATAGGGTAGCGTTAGTTAAAAATAAATTTTCATGGGTCAAGATAAAATATATTTAGGTCATAAAAATTATAAAAATACATTTCTTGCAAAATTTGAGTGAAATAATAATTATCGAGTTGAATTTAAGAAAACCGTCGTAATTATATAAACTTAACAATTTATATACAAAATAAATTAAAAACATTGGGTAAACTCATAATATTATTTTTATAGTCTTAATATGAGTATAAAAATATGTTGGGATAATTTTTGAAAGTATCGGATCAATTGTTCAAAATAATTAATTACGCGATAGCGTTTATTTAATAAGAAATAATGCGTTTAATGTGAAATGCAAAACCATGCATGAACTAGTATGATGAATGTTGAGTTTGAGAAATGACCAAAAATTGAGAATTGTGACATTCTTCCCATGTCAGAAGAATCGCGTCCTCGCGATTCAATCGATGATACTAAAAGGTCTATCATTAAGTTCGCGAAAACAGGGTGTATGGTCAAAAGCGCTTATGTCAAAACTTACGCGTCTAGGTTTCTTATCTAATGAGGCTCACTGAATCTGAATAATACAGTGGATCACTTAATGGTCTAGGGGAAACGTACTAGTTACGCATTGCGGGCTGCCTCGGTCCCTACATAGAATGCTCGACCTCGGGGTGGACTGATATTGAGTACAGGGTTTGGGTTATTTCCTTCAATTGCCACAGCTAGATGAGCTTGCATCGGTGGCTTATACAACTGAGGACAATTATTCCGGTAGTGATTCGGGCTGTTGCACTCGAAGCAAGTCCTTTGGTTATTCCTCATGTTGCCTACATTAGCTGGTGTTACCTGTGCTTTACACTGCTCTTTAAAATGGCCGTATCGATTGCAATTTGTACACAAGCGGCAGGGCTTGGTCTTCGGATGATGATAAGCACACTTAGCACATTTGGGATGTGTACCCGCATACTCTCTTTGTTCGGTACCAGTTGCCACAAAAACTCTTGCCCTTTTGTTGTCTGCTACCACGTCCATCTGCCTATTCGACCCACTAGCTTCCTTCCTCTTGTCGCTGCTCTTCAAGGAGCCATTTCTAACCATCTCATCTGTCAGGGTTCCTGCCCTCAGTATTGCACTTTGTATTGTAGACGGCTCAGTCTTTTTTACAGTTCCACGGATTTCAGGGACAAGACCATATATGTACCTCGCGATTCTCTTGGATTCAGGGGTAACCATATGAGGAACTAGTCTGGCTAATTCATGGAAGCGATCTGTGTAGGCTGCGTGACCTGCTCCTATCATAGAGTGATGATAAAGTTCATGTTTCAGTTTCTGCATTTCATTGTCCGGGCAGTACTCCTCTTGCAATAACGCCTTAAATTCGTCCCATGTCATACCTATAGCTGCTTCTCTGCCTCTAGCCTGTAGCTGAGTGTTCCACCATGTCAATGCCTTCCTTGATAGCAAGCAAGCAGCATACTTCACCCTCTGGTTTGCGGCACAATTGCTGATGTCGATCACTGACTCTGTCTTCTCTACCCATCGAGTATACGCCAAAGCACCTCCTATACCATCAAACTCCACGGGTTTGCATACTGAAAATTCCTTATACGTGCATCCAATTCTGTTGTTGTTGTTGTTGGTGGTGGTGGTGGTGGTGTTATTATTGTTGCCACTGCCAACTACATTGTTGGTGTCGACATTCCCGTTCCCGTGGTTTCCCGAGTTATTCATATGGTTTCCAACTTGTGTGACAATAGTGGGAAGCAAGATTTGAAGTTGTTGAGCGATAATGGCGGCAAAATCAGGGTTCCCGCCAGCGTTGTTGTCATTGTTACCCATGTCACGACTGTCTTCTATACCTTCATGCTCACCTGTCCTTCCACCCCTTTGCGCCGCACCACCTCGGTTAGTGCTGCGTGTTACCCTCTTTGGTGCCATGATCTCTGCAAGGAAAGGACAGTTGAATTCCCAATGTCTATACTTAACGTCCTCAAACATAATACCACGCCACAAATTGGTTCCTAAGGTGTACCCACACCGATCTACGTATGCGTGGTCACATATGTCCACGTGGGTTGTGACGCATTTATAATTATGTTGGCCACCATAATTATAATTGCCTCATTTCACACATGTACATACCACCAAGCATACATGTCTCGGTGATTGTTGTTACTGAAGTAGTTAGCCATTCTATCATCCGATTCTAAAAGGTGGAGGAGGGATTTAGGGTAGGTATCTAGGGAAAGTCGCACTAGGTGTATAGGAATTTCCTTTAGGTGCTAAAGTCATGATGAAGTTTAGTCGCCAACAGTTCCCAAAGTATCCTCAAGAGAACTCCCATCCTCGGGCAAAGTCATCAAATCTATACAGCTATATAGTAACACTTATTTAGCTCGATCTCGTGTCTTCATCAAACAAGAACTGTCACGAGATCAAGTTAGATAAGTGCTCATTACTGAGCTCCATATTTTTAATGACTTGACTAGATTTTGGTACTCCCCTATCGGTACAAAGAAACCATGGTATCCTATGAGGTGGGTCTAGAAGAAATTTCTAAGAAAACATATGCGCACGAAAAGTGTGTAAGGCGATAGGAAAAGAAAGGATCGACGTGAAAGCGGTTATAGTCTAGGAACTAAAATGCAACCTAGTTCTCTATAACCAAGGCTCTGATACCAATCTGTCACACCCCCAAAATATCGCAGCGGAACGATAGTGTCTTTGGGGTATGACTTCATAGCACAAAGTATGGATACAGAAAACGACCTCTAAAATGAGACGTTTTGAAAGGTTTACCATTCGATTAAATAAAGTTAAAGTTTACACAACATGAGATCCCAAAGTTTGATAATACATAAGGAGTTTACAAAACATGTCGAATGGTAATTGATAAAAACACAAGACTCCAATGTATGCCATGTGACCCAAAAGCTCCATGAAATGCTATCGCCTTACGACCTGAGATAAACATGCTAAAAAGTGTCAACACAATGGTTGGTGAGTTCATAAGTTTGTCGCAAATGATTTGAAAAAGTCTATAAAGAATGTTGATGCAGCAAAGGCATTGTAAATCCATTCAGTTCCGAGTTCCGCCCATACAAAACTCGCAACCTATGTGTCACAACCCATTGCCTAAAATAGAATTGTCAATCTTGTTTGTAAGTAGGACATATGTGGATACGATATATACATGAACTTAATGCAAAGAATCAAAGCCAACTGAACCTCTTGCCAAGTCTAAATTGTTTGTTGTGTTTCATTGAATAACAGATTATATTCACCCCAGGTCACGTCATCAAGGACCCAAGGGTGGGGGCGTCAGCCCGATAGTACTATCAATACCTCTCCGCCGGCTCCCGCAGGAGTTAACCAGTTGCTAATGTATGTATGTTGAAGCATAGTTGAAAACAAGTTTAGCACACTAAGGCACATATCGCAATAAACCACACATAATGTCCAAATAGTATAAGAAGTATAGTGTAACACAATTGTATAAATGGTTTGAGTATTCGCAAGAGTAAAAACAAGTATTTAAGCATGTATCTCCCCCAAAGAGTTTGTAAGAATTTAAACGAGTAAAAGCGGGGTATGAACTCACCTGGTATGATTGATATGCTAACAAAATGAAGTGCACGAAAATGAGGCTCGAAAACTATCCGCAACCTAAAAGGAATGATGTGCTCTAGTATAAGTCATGAAACAATGCTGTGCATGCAAACTCATATGATATCCATACCACTTGTACGTTTTGGAAATAATGTTTATCGTCAAAATATATGTTTATGACATCCCGTCGTATTAAAAATACTCTACAAGTAATTACGTTGAAACAACCTCCTACGATAGTCGCAAAATGGTGCACACCGAGTGTTAAGAAACGAACTCCACAGTTTTGGAAAGCTTGTATCATTATCTCAAAGTTTTAGCATTTAAGTTTACATCCTAGAAGTCTCGATCACAAAGAAAAATATAGGTTAAGTATGGTACTTTAGTCCAAAAATATAGTTTAAAGGATGGTTTTCCGGCAAAGTTTGAATGACTATATTTATTTCGTTACAACTCCACTTGACAAACGGTTGGACATTTTGGAAAATATGCCAGGCGAACTTACTTTTACTAGTAGACATCATGTTATAAAAAGTATTACATCATTGTTAAAAACGTCCTCCAACTTGTTGCCGTAATACTTGCCTATTAGAAATATAATAGTTTTTCCTTATATAATAAAGTTACGACAACTTTTGTAAACGTGTATAATTTGACCATTACAAATCCGTTTTCTAGGTTTTCTACATCCTTAGACTCGTATTAAAGTATACTAATATATTTTTGATAAGTCGACACATTTTATAACGCTTAAGACTCATTTTTGACTCGTAAAAAGTTAATATAACATGCTGAAAATTCTGGAAATATTAGTTTTCGTCGCCAAACTTCAAAAATTCATAACTTCTTTGTTATAGCTCCGTTTTAATCCGTTCAAGCGGCCACGGTTTCATTTTGAAGTATATTTTCTAAATATCTAGGCCAAACATTTATACCTACTGTCGGATTTTCCAGATTTTGAAAATAAGGACAGACCCTTTTGCAAACTTGTCGAAATGAGTTTTTCACGCGCAAAACCTATTCTAACCAATTCAAAACAACTCCGAAGCTATTCTAATCCTGCCATACACCTTCTTAGGGTGTCATGGGTTCCTAGGCATCACCAAAAGTGATATGTTTCAAGAAGTAATTATATGATGAAATATATATATAACACTTAAAAACCTTAAAAAGTGGTATGAACATCACATAACTTGCATGTTTTACTTGTGCATAATAAAAATGAACATAGAAATGAATATGGAAAATAATGATATGTATGAAATGCTTACTAGTAATTGATGAGGTTTATGAGAACAATGGATTTTTCCTAATCACCCTAGGTTTTTATTTCAAAACCTATACAAAGAGTGATACTAGTGTATAATAATCTTTGTCTTGAAATTTTTTATGATGCTTCCTTCTTGATCCTTGGTTGGCTGCTGGTTTTGGAAGAGAGAAAGAGCAAGAGATAGTTTGATCTTTTATTACTTGTGAAAATGAATAAGTGAATGTTTGTATTAGATTTTAGTATAATATACATATACTTGAGATATTTAGCCAAAAACCACATGACTCACCCTCCTTGTGTCGACAAGGAGGTGTAGTCATTTACTTAATACTTTTTTTTTAAATGCATAATGTGTAATGTTTAGTAAGTTAATTGAAGTTAAATGATAAGTTGTAGATACATTTGAGTATATAGGGTAGCGTTAGTTAAAAATAAATTTTCACGGGTCAAGATAAAATATATTTAGGTCATAAAAATTATAAAAATACATTTCTTGCAAAATTTGAGTGAAATAATAATTATCGAGTTGAATTTAAGAAAACCGTCGTAATTATATAAACTTAACAATTTATATACAAAATAAATTAAAAACATTGGGTAAACTCATAATATTATTTTTATAGTCTTAATATGAGTATAAAAATATGTTGGGATAATTTTTGAAAGTATCGGATCAATTGTTCAAAATAATTAATTACGTGATAACGTTTATTTAATAAGAAATAATGCGTTTAATGTGAAATGCAAAACCATGTATGAACTAGTATGATGAATGTTGAGTTTGAGAAATGACCAAAAATTGAGAATTGTGACATTGAACTTAAGGATTCATGTACAACATCATATTGAAAGCCAACAAACTACATATACTTGTACACTTATATCGTACATTATACTAAAAAACGAATACTATGCTTTCGTAGGTAATCGTTAAAGATCGTGATCTTGTCATACTCTACCGTTGATAAACATTATATCGTTACACTCCGCTGCTGATCACTACAGTGAGTTCATAGCCCCACTTTCTATTACTTAATTGTTTTACAAATCCTTGGGGGAAATACATGCTTTATTTTAAATCGAACACACTGCTTTCAAACTATATGCTTATCTGAATGTATTAATTGCACTAAGTACCACTATTGCCAATCTTAAGTCCCTATTATCATGAACCATTAATCACTTGCGAGTGAACGCGAATATTGTGGATAGGCCTATTGGGATTGACGAATCCCGTTTGTGTTGACCGGGTAGGCAAACAAACGCACTATGTTTGAGATCTATAGGTAAAATGACAAATTACCTATTAGGGAAACTGTTACTATTATATCAATTTCTATTGAAAAGCTGTTAACGTTTTCGGTATCATGAGCTTAGTGCAATAATAACTGTTTTGTTTTCAACATTATGGGTGTATAACAACGTAAACCACACAAACATTATGTGTTCAAATACTTAACTAAAAACTCTATGAATTTCACTCAACCTTTGTGTTGACAGTTTTAAGCATGTATTTCAGGTCCATAATGTCGGAAGCTGGCACGGAAGAGTAAGGACTATACTCAAGAAGACTATAAATTTTATTATCATTCGAAAACCCATTTAATGTATTTTGTAAACTTGGAACCATTTGGGACCTCATTTTGTAAACTCTGATATTTATATAAATCGAATGATAATTTTTTTTAAAGCAACTCCATTAGAGTTCATTTTCTATTGTTATGACTGTTGTGCCATGAAGTAACACCCAGTTTGAATTCCGCTGCGTATCACGAAATTGGGGGTGTTACATAAGGTACAACACCAACAGCATGTAAGGTACAACCTTAACTGAAAGCTGTTGACGAAGCAACGTCGACAAAACATTATCGATTTAGAAAATGAACAACGTTGACTAGATGACGCCGTTTGAATCAATATCAAGCGAATGGTAACATTTCAGAAGATTTAACAACAATCGATTCGAAACGAGGCTGGAGGTAGAAGTGTCGGTAATAGGATTACCAACGAATCGAGGCTGAATGACAAATCTACCAAGATTACTTAACGAAACGAGGCGGAATAATAATTCCAACAAGATTACTAACGAGGAGGAATGATTATTCCAATAAGATTACTAACGAAATGAGGCGGAATGATAATTCCAACAAGATTACTAACGAAACGAGGCCGAATGACGATTCAAGGCCGATTGACGATTCGAAGTCGAACGACGGTTCGAGGTCGAATGATGATTCGGGATCGAATGATGATCCTAACAAGATTATCAATGAAACGAGGCCGAATAACAACTCGAGGCCAAACAGTGATTCAAAATCAAATGATGAGTCAAAACTTGGAACGAGGTCCAAAATCGCAAAATCCCAAAAACAAAATCAAAACCAATTCCAAAAATAGCCCAAAACAACTCCAAACGCTCTAATAAGATCAGCGAGGCTTATGACGATAAGCAACTCGGATTTAAACTGTGCCAATCGGGTCTAACCCGAACTAAGGCGAACTAAAATCGACGAAGACAAACATGAATTCCATATATGTAGAGGCGCATAGCGGCGCCAGAAGCATTACGATTCGTGAGGTGTTGCGATGCTAGTGTGTCGTGTGTGAATTCAGGCTTTCGTAAGTGTGTGTGTATGTCCACCTAAAGCTCATCGTTCCTAAAACCAAACTCTATCTGGGACATAATTCTATTATAACTACTCCCAGTATTGCAAAATTCACCTTTGAGTTGGACATAGGTGATCAGTTCATGTCCCACTGTCCCTGGCTGAATATAGGTGATAAGTCTATATTCACCCGAGGTTCAATGAATTTTGATATACCCGACTTAGTTATACTAGCACCATGTCCTCTACATCCCAAATCATTTCCAAAGCTACCACAAGTGTGCAAGCTCTAAGCTGGCTAATGAGATTATGCAAGTGAATTGCGTAACTCTGTCAAAGGCATAGTGCGTGCGTAAGCATGAGGACATGGTTACTATGCGTGCATAAGCATGAGGACATGCTTATAGTGTGTGCATAAGTATGAGGACATGCTTATAGAGAACTACTAAGATAGGCAGACTTAAATAGTCTACTAGCGACGGACACATTCAACGAGTGTCCCATCAAGCAGTTCGTCAAATAAGCCATAAACATCTCATCAATTATCTCATCAATCAATTCGTCTAATGTGTTCTCAATCATCTACATCCTTAAACAAGTCATACGCGAGGCGTCAGCTTGGCAGGCAGGCACGTGGCGGTCATATGGTTAAGTTTTCGAAAAAGTTATTATAGTCTAGGTTTTGAAAATACCTAGTTCTCTATAACCTAGGCTCTGATACCAATCTGTAACACCCCCCAAATTAGGGTCTAGCGGAAGCATATGAACCTTCGGGTGCTACTATCTTGGTATCACAACATAAGGTACAAATAATGGTTTTTATTCCATTCATTTAGATTGATATTCATTATTTGAAAACATTGAGTTTAAATTAATGAAAGTAGTACGGAAATAGGCCCAATAAGAAGTTTAAAGCGGTCCTGATTATTCATCAGAGTCGCCTATGACCATGCCCCTTGCCAAGCGTCTTCCAATAGTGAGCTATCGCCTTAAACCTGAGAACACATGCTAAAACGGGTCAGCTTACGCTGGTGAGTTCATAGAGTTTAGTTACAAAAGTAATAGTGGACCTGATAAAGTTAGATTTCTATGTGCGACTAAGGCAGATATATAATAAACATTCAAATCAACAATCAATCCAACAATAATCCAACAACACAATCGAAATCCCAGCAGGGCCCCAAGCGACTCTAGCCAGCACAGTCGTAGCAAGGCCTAGAACACATGCTACCCTGGTATAGGTCGGATACTTAGCTAGGCATCGCGTTATAGCATAAAAATACTACCCTAGTCTAAGTCAACAACTGCCGCATGTCTAACCTTTCCTAGTCAACACATTAACAATTCAAAAGAGTAGTGACATGTCCAAGAAATAGTTTGTATTCACATAAACACATAAGATCACAATCCACAAATCAATTATTCCACACAACAGTCATTCTCAAATAATGTTCACATATCCAATTATGGTTAGTTAAAAGCAGCATGTATTCTCTCCTAAAGTAGTTATGAAAACGTTTGAAAAGAGGAGCTATGAAACTCATCTTAGCCACAGTAATGCACTATTCACGACTGGCATCTAAAGCTAATCTCCACGGCATCCAGAAGAAGGTACGACGAGTATGATAGAATAGAAATGACGCAACCTAATGCGTATATGATTATCTTAAAATACGGCTCATATGATAAAGAGGTCGATAGAAAGTAATGTGTCGTAGTTTTCGTGGATTATTTGTATCGTTACTTTCAAAAGTCCATTATCAATATCTCAAAAGTTTAGTTTTAACGTTTCGTGTGGTGGTAAGAAACATAGACGCTGATGGGGTAAAGGGTTCAGGTTTGTTGGGTGACGCGCCTATTCTCAAGTCGATTCTGAAAAAAGCTCATCGAGTCGTTCCTCCAACAAACCTGTTAATACAAATAAGCCGTAAAAACGTTTATTTATATTTTACGATCTTCTAATGTTTTTTCGATAACAAACGTAAAATCATTTTAACGAAACAAATCAAACACGTAAATAGTTTGAGCCAATAGTTTTCTAACACACTTACGTTTTCACATAAAACACTAAAACAAAGTATAAGAGATTTTATGATCTAGTAATACATATGTACAACAACTAGTGTTTACATATTGGGCAAATATATACATAACTAGTATGTATTATAATGGGTAAAAACTACAACCCATGGAACATATCCATAACCCATCGTATTGACCCATACCCATTTGACTAGATGTGTTGCACCAATTAGGTACATTGTATCTAATGAAATACCTATGGATCAACCCATAACCCATGACCCATGACCCATAACCAAAATACCCATGGGCAAAGAGGAGCGTCCCACGGATCCCTAACATTACACTAGACGGATCCCTTGAAGGTGGGATCCGTGGAACAGTAGTTGTTTCTCTTCTATAAATAGTGAGCCATTTCTTCCTTTTGAGTTGCCACTCTCACACATACTTTCCCCAAGTATTGTAACTCTCTAACCACTGATCCTAATGGATCTTTCTATGTAGTTTGTCTTTTGTTTTTGTGTGATTCTCTAGGTTCCTCTTAAATGCGAGATCACCACTTCTTGAAGTCGAGCAAGCTCAAGTCTATGAGTTGCCATGCTTCGTCATCATCAAGACTACTGAGGTTCTCTTGTTGATAGTTCTTTCTTCCTCCATAGAAGTGTTGTGTCAAAGGCATTTGTGAAGGATGCCGAAAGAGTCAAGGCGAAAGCATTAGTGAAAGGTGCTTAACGTCTGTGTCAAAAGCATTAGTGAAGAATGCTAAAGGTGTCAAGATGAAGGCATTAGTGAAAGGTGCTAAGTGTTTGTGTCAAGGGCATTGGTGAAAGATGCCTAGGAATCAAATCAAGTGGCATTAGTGAAGAATGCCAAGGTCGTATAATCGATGAGGTGCATCGTTATACAAATAGTGATAGATTGTTTCCAAGGATGTTGATATCCTTGATGGTGTTGTATAAGGAGTGGGTCTGCTTTGGGATTAGGTGTTGTGTAGTGTTGGGTAGTAGTTTCTCCGTTGTAAATGGAACTCGGTACTTAGCCTAGTACCGGATAAAGGGTAGGCGACGTTGTGGTAGGTGTGGTTTACCTTGGTGAAAGAACCCGATGGTTAGCCTAGTACTGGAAAAAGAGTAGGCGACGTTGTGAAGGCTTCTCCGCCATAAGGAGTTGGTGTCGTGTAGTGATTACGAACTCTCGAGTAGGTGACTCGAGGAGTGGAGTAGGGAAAGGAAGGTGTCCTTGTAGCCGAACCACTATAAATACTCATGTCGTGGTTATGTGCTTCTTACTCTTTATCTTTCATTACACTTTTTATATATCTATCTAACAACGTCCAACATACACATCTAAATAGATTGACATAAGTCGATCTAAATATTTTAAAACGAAGTTTTAATTGGTAAAACTATTCAACCCCCCTTCTAGTTTTCCACAATTGGCATCAGAGCTTCGTTACCAAGTTTCTTAGAGTATGTTGTAATTTAAAAACTTGATACGATCCGTGTATGTTTGAAAACTACAAAGAAGGAAATATTTTAAAATATTTTTTTTATGTTGGATATTGATAGATTATTCTAACATATTCGTTTCAAGAAATCTTCATGCTAGGATCTCTCCAAAACCTTCATTTCTATTCAAAGAATAATGAAGTCAACTTTCAAGAAATAATCTAAAAGTAATCACAACCTACTTACTCTAAGTACAAAAGATTACTTTAAGAGCTCATGAAGTATTTTTGGTCTCATGTCTTCACAAACCAAAATAAAGAGCATAGAGGTATGTTTACTCTTTATTATCTAGCTTATATCTACATGAATATGTTAATGCCATTCTTCTTATAAATGCTAGTCTTTCAAAAAGTCTCCTTTCGCCACTTTCCCGACTCACTCATCATCGGGAATAGTATTCCTTTTGATCTCGTCAAACTAACATCGTCGTCACAAATGGATTCTCGATAATTAAATCCCGTTGACCAAACATTATTTATTTTATTTTTTTACCCCAAAACTATTTTTGTTCCATAAGCTATTTTATAACTTATAACAAAAATATTGCCAAACACCCTTTTTCTGTCAACAGGAGCCTGATCCCTCTAGTTGTACTAGCCGGATCCCTTATACAAGGGATCCGGGGGAACTGTGGGACAGAAAACAGCTATACACTTTTGAAAACCATTACTGATCATTTTCCCTCTCCCCACAAACACAAAAACAACTCAAGAACTGATTTCATCCTCATAGGACTCCATATCCTCAAGTTCTCTTCTCTAGAACACCATTGTAAGTAATTACACTAACATGTTCTAATTTTCATCATCCTCATCCTAGGGTTTATGGTTTCTCAATTTTTAATCAATTAATTTAATTAGGGTTTTCAAAATTGATCATTAAAAAGGGCTTTCACACAACTAAGATTACATTGTGTTCACAAAATTGTTAATATAAATCAAAACCATAAACCCATCTCAACAAATTTTGCCTAATTGGAATATTTGTGTTTCTAGGACCAACCATGCCTAAAGCCACTCAACAAGACCATCATGATACCGTCCATTACCTCACCCATTACTATCGGAATGAAGGATTGTCAAAAACCGACCGCAAAGTCTTCAAAAGACTTGAAAAATGACTTATCCATGAAGGTCGTGTATTCAAGGAATTTTTCCTTGAAGATGTGACAACGCGCACTTTCCTAGATATTCATTTTCGAGATATTATGTCTGCTTTTCTTTAAGGAACTTTCCTGAGCTTAATTGACGTGAAAACAAGAAAGCTATCTCGTGAAACGTGAAAAATTAGACACTACGCATACCGGCACGATTGTAACCTCGTTAAAACATTCTAATTTGATAATTATTTCTATTTGCGAGAAAACTAGTCGTGTAAATACTCATTTTTTATTGGAGAAATTATTTCAAAAGCAATGGCGTAATTTTCATGTCTTGAATTAATCATTATCGAGCTCAACTGAGTCCCGAACCTCAAAATTGTAAAAGTTTGCAAAAGCTGCATAATTGGTTCCTATGGTGAAAGTTACACCCGCGCCCCTTATCTTTCTTAAACTTTAAAATTTCTTTTTGATACTTTGAGAGCATATATAAAGCATAACATATAACATAACCAGGGTTAAAAATCATTTTTCCTGCAACTCAAATAAAACTCTCCTTCTCTCAAACCCTGAGTTGCACCTCCCTCCTTCACATAGCAAGCAGCCGCCACCCTCCCCTTGGTCGCCGTCATCTACAACCGCCACTCCGGTTCAGCCGCCGCCATATCACCACTGCTCAGGCACCGCCGCCATTGTTTCAACACATGGAAGAACTATGTGGTGAGGTTCCATTAGGGTTTGGAATCATGGTGATGTTCGTGTTTTGATTGGTGTAAGGTCGTGAGTTCTTGGTTCATTTTGGGTGTGTGCTGCATCACCATCAGCTCGAAGCTTGTTCACCTCGCTCGTCTTTTCTCGACTATGGGTAAATCGACACCCATGACTATTCTTACTTTTATTTTCTTGATTACAAATGAATGTGTAAAACGAGTCTTACTATTTTTGTGGATATCAAAAGAAAAACTGGATTTAAGACACATTTTAATAAAAGTTTCGTGTGGTTTTTAATCTCAAAAATGGTGGTTGAGTATATTTTAGTTTCGGACCAGGTAGAAATCGTGTGGGTCTCGGGTTCCATTTGGTCTAGTTGTTATTTTTAGTTGATGTCATCCTAATCTTGGAATCAGGATGGTTTGTTTTGCTCACCATGTTTTCATTGTCACGGATCTGGATTCAGATCAGATGTTGCGTGCATATTGTGTAGTAGATTTTAGGTTTGAGTTGCTTATTCTTGAAGTTTGATGTCTCGGATGTGTGATGGATTCATTGTCAAACATTCATTTGCTTTTAATATTTTAAATCAGTATGAAGATACTTGGTGTTAAGAGTTGCTGGTCACATTTGTTGTTGTGCTCGGTTCAGCTTATTTCTGTCCCAAATGGAGTACGTTAGTCCAGTTTATTCTGTCCCAAAAGGGGCGTTTAGAAAAAATTGTTTTCTGATTATATTTAAGCCATTCATGGTTGTTGGTTTTGCCATTTTAAGCCCATATAGGACTGTTTGTATCTGCTGATTTGCAGCTCCGAATGGGTGCGTTTAAACCTGCTCCTTGCAGCCCCTAAAGGGTGCGTTTGTTGCTTATTTTCTGCAGAAAAGGGTGCATTTGGATCTGATTAGTTCAGCCCCTAAAGGGTGCATTTGATTTGCTTATTTTTCTACACTTAAAGGGGTGTTTGGAATTGCTTATTTTTAATGTATGAATCTGTCCAGAATTAATTCATAAGAAACAGTAGCCGAAAAATATTTTTATAAGAAACAGTATCTTTTATGAGAAACTTCCTTTTCTTTATTTTGAGATTTCCGGAAATGTGCCGAATTCTATTGTTTTATCATTAATTTATTTGTTGATTTCTTCCGTGCTATATACCTTGACTTCTTTTATGAATTCCTTGTCTATTTTTCCTGATGTAATTGTGCGTCGTTAATGTCTCGATTTCCCTTTCATCATTGTCTACTCAACTTGAGTCTTGGTCAATATTTCTTGACTATTCCTTATAATGTATTGGGATATACATTATGCTTTGGTGTGAGTTGTGTTTAGCGTGAGTACATGTCGAGTCTTTGTATTCTTACCACCACACGAAATGTTAAAAACTAAAGTTTTGAGATATCGATACTGGATCTTTGGAAATTTTTTATACGAGTATTCCACGAAAACTAAGACACGCTGTCTTTCGGATATTATATTATTTTACTTTTTGAGACGTATTTTGAGATAATACGTATACTATTAGGTCGTGATGATGTAGTACCTTTGTACTTGTACTCTTTGGATATCGACGTGCCTTCCTTCATGATTTGGTTGTGCTTGTTCTTTGATGCCAGTCTTGTTAGTTGTGATTCTTGCGTTGCTCGTATCGAGGTGAGTTCATGGCCCCTACTTTTACTTGGTTTTAAACTGTTTTGGGGGAGAATACATGCTCGTTTTTATTAAATGCAAATGCTTGATTTATTTGAATAAATGATTGTTACTTGGTTTGACGAAGTTGCGTGAATTGGTTTGAATATGTTTTTACATGGACACAAGTGCTTGAACTATTTTGGATTGGACCTGAAAATGTTTTTGTAAACTATTACGTGCTAGGTTAAGGTTAGAAACCCAAGCGTTGTTATGAATTGTTACCTCCTGGCTCAGGATGGTGCGAATGTTATGAATAGATCTATTGGGAATGTCACCCCGTCCGACCCGCATGGCTCATGTGGAGGACGTATAACATGTCGTTTGTTTGTGTGCTATCTAGCGTTGGTTTCATGATTTAGCCTGCGTAATAGTTAAGCTTGCGTGGCACTATATTTGTTGTAGTGTATAAATTTTGATATGGTCCAAGCAGTTTTTTTTGAATTATTTTTGCGGATAAATATTTTGATACTGCGAACTAGGCAGGGTATGCCTCGGTTAAATTTGACTTGTTTATGAGAATTGATTTGCACTTGAAAACCTTGTGGTCCACCTTTCTATTCTTTTGCTTAAAGGTAAACCTTGTTTTCGCGACATTGTGGGCGCCACTATGATCGAAAGGATCTTTTGAACTCGCAATACTTTTATGAAAACCTATGAACTCACCAACCCTGTGTTGACACTTTTAGCATGTATTTTCAGGTATTGAGGCGATAGTTTACTTTTGGAGGTGCTTGGGCAATGGCATGGTCATAAACGACTCTGATATTTGTATTTAGGGACTGCTTATTTATTATGGGCCTGTTTTTCCGCATCAAATTTTATTGTAAACATTGAATTATTTTGAGTAAATGAGTTTTCTTAAAATATACCCGTTATTCTATACTTGTGTTGTGATACCAATTAGTAGCACCCAAGACTTGTATGCTTCCGCTAAAACCCGATATTCCGGGGTGTTACAGAAGATACCGACATTCGTCAAGTCTTCTAGGCAATCAACTTTGATTGTCTTCTTGACATTGATGAACAAATTTGTCCGGTTTTCATCTTTGAATTCTACAAAAGCATTAGAATCATTCGAAACACCGATGATAGCATTTCAATCACTTTCATCATCAATAAACGAAGCTTCACTCTACCTCTCAACACATTCGCTCAAATCCTTCGCATTCCTTGTGAAGGAATTTGTATGTACTCTTAAGATTGGGCAATTTCCTCTCAATCCTTTCCTCTTGATCCCAAACCAATATACCATACTCCTCTTGATGAACCTAAAACCGTTCGAGACACCATCTTCAAAATTAGAGCCGACCAATCCCGCCTCAACCGAAACAAAAAGCTCATTCACCGTGATCCCTTTCAAATGGAACTTTTCGAAATGCACCCCATTTTTAGAAAATGGGAAGAAATTCTTAGGGAAAACGTCATTAGCCTAGTCGGTAACAAGGATCATCGAAATGCTTGCCTTGTGCAAATGATTTATTGTCTTATTCACCAAAAGCCATTCAATCTCGTCTATTACATGGTGAAAAGAATGGCCGGGGTATTCAAAGTTGCCAACATGGTACTTCCGTATGCTATGTTCCTAACACGACTTTGTAAGTATGTTAGTGCATTGCAACCATCTCCTATCAACGATGGTCATTTCCTTTCCGATCACGTTATGGTACCTCTTACCAAACGACCCTCTAAACGGTTCATGGTCAATGGAAGAAAACCTAAGGCTCTCTCGGACTCCTCGGACGGAGAAGAAGAAGAAGATGAAGAAGAAGAAGATGTCGACCCCGTAGCTAACATCGAATTGGAACCCTTTGATTACTATCAACAACTTCTAACTATTCCAAACGAGACCGCGGGATTCAAAAAATTAAGGGGTATGATTCAAAACCTAGCTCACTACGTCACAAAGTCGGGAAAGAGGAAAAGAGAGGATTGACAAAAAGACTATAGGATTATGCTTGTTTTGAGACATTTGTTTGGTGTATGAATGATTAGGTTTTAGTACGCTTGTTTGTGTTATCTTGAATACTATTATTACTACCATTATCTATGATGTGCTTTATGTGATAAACATGTTTATATTGCCGTTTAGTTTAAAGGTTATTATTGTATATTTCTTGGTGCAAAATCTGCATTTGCTGCTGTAATGGTTCTGATCTGCAGATGCCGGATCACTAGTTTTAGCCTAGACGGATCCCTTCTCTAAGGGAACCGTGGGGTCCGTGACTCAGATGAGCTATACTGATTTCCTTACATCAAAAAAGCGACTCACTAGATCACTTCACACTAGCCAAACATAAGACCTTAGAACCAACTAAGTCTTCTTCAAGCATTTGATAGCTTCACACTAACCCATAGCTTACCTAGGATCTAGTTCAAAGTACTTTTGATTTATCAACTCATCAAAACTCACCATATTTCCGCTTCAATACTCACACATTGCTTTTCACATCTCAAAACACTTAGGTGGATATATTGATCAATTTTAGGAAATTGTTTCTAGCCATCCTTATCTCAAAACGGGTCAAAAACTAGTTTCTCAATTATTTTAATTTTTGAGGATTTTTCAAACTCCATCTTAAGCTTACATCTGAT
Source organism: Chrysanthemum makinoi (assembly GCA_910596185.1). Classification (NCBI taxonomy): domain Eukaryota; kingdom Viridiplantae; phylum Streptophyta; class Magnoliopsida; order Asterales; family Asteraceae; genus Chrysanthemum; species Chrysanthemum makinoi. The sequence continues at coordinate 230,570,382 of OU343225.1, read as the reverse complement.
CTCTAGGATCATTTATTGTAACTTGACACCATCAAAATCCTTAGTGCCATCCTTGAACACCCATTGGTGGTCATAAAGTCTCATTTTCCTTCCATAAAAGGCAATTATTAGCTATATCACTCATTGCCCTTAATCATTCAAGTACACTTCCATTTAAGATACTGAGGAGGACTGAAACACTCAAAATGGTATAGGCTTTAGACCTTAGAAACATCATTTTTAACCTTTCCTAGCTGCTGAGAGCCGGATCCCTAGGATTAGCCTAGACGGATCCCTCAAAGGAGGGAACCGTGGGATCCGGGTGACAGATTATGTCAACTCTAGCTAAAACAATCATTTCAAGCCCATCTTGCTAACTTGAACACTCCACCTCATCTTAATTGAGTCCCTAGATCAGTAAAATTCTGAAGTTGACTCTTGTGCATGTTAATCATCACATTCCTAAGAATCTTAGTGGCTTAAGTCTTAAATGCACTTGCCAAATTCTTCCCTTTAGAAGTCATCTTGCTAGAATCCCTTAGTCATCAAACACAACATAATTCTCAGCAATTAGAAACATCTTCTTTAGTCATTTCATCATGAGGAAAGCTCCTAGTGCCAACTCATCCACCCAAGAACCACCCAAGAAACTTGCTCGGGTTATACACGAAGTTTCCTCAACCGAATCATCTCCGGTTAAGTCCACAAATGCTAGGATTTCCCCTACACCAACACAACCAATCAAACCAATCCCCAAGAGAATTGTTCCCACAAAAATATCATCACCAAACTCTACAATTCCTACTAAACCAAACACACCCTTTTCAACCCAATCAACATCATTGGTGCCTAGAGCAATATCATTTACCACCTCGCAATCATCTCCACATTCCTACAACTTAGAAGACTTACCCCCTAGGCTATCTCATCCTCCACCATTACCGAAACACTCTTCACTAGAGAAGATTGTTCAACAAAACCAAAGTGTTGAATCAACACTTGCACCAATGTCAATCTCTCCATTTCCCTCTAATGGTCCATTTTGGATTATGAGGAGACATCAAAGTCAACCACCCGACCACATAGAAGTTGACACTTCCCTACCTCCACCATCAACCCTTGTTGAGCCACCACTTAATGTGCCTCCACAAATTCCTCCTTCATTTGAGGATCTTCAACCCACTTCACTTGAACCTCTGCTTCAAGACGCTCAACCTTTACCACCATCCTTTCAAAAACATGACAAGGATTGTTATCATTGTCAACATCTTGAAAAGTTGATACATGAACTACGTGAAGAGCAACGTTTCATGTTTTATCACCTCCTCGAACATTTCGATGAGGTCAACAAACCTAAACAACCATCAGCCTAAAGTCTCAAGCTCAACTTAGAACGTTTAGGAATCCCATTTCATGTTTGATCATCCTTAAGCACGTGGTTGCTTCTTAAGTTTAGGTCACCCGTTAGTATTAAGTGGAATATGTATTACATGGCTAAATCATTCTCTTAGTTTTAGAGATTTGTTGATTATCTCTTTGTTTTATTGAATGATAACTTATTTGCCATATTGCTTTGAGTATATGTTTATTGTTTGTATACATATCTCACTCTCATATTAGCATTGTTTGGTATATCACCATTGCTGAAAATCTGTCACCAGACAGACGGATCCCTGGAAATTGCCTAGACGGATCCCACAAAGGAGGGAACCGTGCAACAAAAGATAAATTTTCTACTAACTTGAGTCTTATTTGCAGGAAATTATGGACTATATACTTGTTTTCTAACCTTTATTTTGTAGATTTTCAAAATACACATGAAGACTTTGACACCTTAAGCTAGGGGGAGCTTTGTGTCAAACCATACATTGCAAAACTAGTTGCAATATAATCCTTATTTGGATTACACTTCATGGCATCCCATTGCAAAGGTGTAATCTTCAAGGAGGAGCATTTTCGTCACAAGGACGAAACCATTTGCAAACAAAGTTGCAATGCATTAGCTTATTAGTTTTTATTTACTTGACGCCCTCACATAGGGATGGACTCGTCAAGGGGGAGTTAAGACGAGAACTATTCCCGTCACTTGCTCTCTTTACATTTTTTTCTCTTTTACATGTTTCTCTTAAAACAATGTGTTAGTTTCTTTTCGACGCTCTTTTTGTTTCGACAAAAAGGGGGAGAAGAGAGTAAAATCTCCAATTCGAACTTTTACGAATTTTAGTTTTTCCTTATAATAATTTTTGTTTTGTCATCAACAAAAAAGGGGAGATTGTTAATACAAATAAGCCGTAAAAGCGTTTATTTATATTTTACGATCTTCTAATGTTTTGTCGATAACAAACGTAAAATCATTTTAACAAAACAAATAAAACACGTAAATAGTTTGAGCCAATAGTTTTCTAACACACTTACGTTTTCACATAAAACACTAAAACAAGTATAAGTGATTTTATGATTTAGTAATACATATGTACAACAACTAGTGTTTACATATTGGGCAAATATATACATAACTAGTATGTATTATAATGGGTAAAAACTACAACCCATGGAACATATCCATAACCCATGACATTGACCCATACCCATTTGACTAGATGCATTGCACCCATTAGGTACATTGTATCTAATGAAATACCCATCGATCAACCCATAACCCATGACCTATGACCCATAACCAAAATACCCATGGGCAAAGAGGAGCATCCCACGGATCCCTAACATTACACTAGACAGATCCCTTGAGGGTGGGATATGTGGGATCCGTGGAACAGTAGTTGTTTCTCCTCTATAAATAGTGAGCCATTTCTTCCTTTTGGGTTTTCACTCTCACACATACTTTCCCCAAGTATTGTAACTCTCTAACCACTGATCCTAAGGGATCTTTCTATGTAGTTTGTCTTTTGTTTTTGTGTGATTCTCTAGGTTCCTCTTAAATCACCACTTTTTGAAGTCGAGCAAGCTCAAGTCCATGAGTTGCCATGCTTCGTCATCATCAAGACTACTGAGGTTCTCTTGTTGATAGTTCTTTCTTCATCCATAGAAGTGTTGTGTCAAAGGCATTAGTGAAGGATGCCGAAAGAGTCAAGACGAAAGCATTAGTGAAAGGTGCTTAACGTCCGTGTCAAAAGCATTAGTGAAGAATGCTAAAGGTGTCAAGATGAAGGCATTAGTGAAAGGTTCCAAGCGTTTGTGTCAAGGGCATTGGTGAAAGATTCCTAGGAATCAAATCAAGTGGCATTAGTAAAGAATGCCAAGGTCGTATAATCGATGAGGTGCATCGTTATACAAATAGTGATAGTTTGTTTCAAAGGATGTTGATATCCTTGATGGTGTTGTAATAAGGAGTGGGTCTCCTTAGGGATTAGGTGTTGTGTAGTTGATAAGGATTTAAAAGGTACATTTTTGAGGGGTCATTTAAGCCCTTAATTGATCACTTTTGTATCTGTTATTACTTAATTTCGTTCCTTTTCACTTTTTAGGTCTCTTGAAGGCAAATTGCTGGAATGAAACTTATTCGAATGAAAAGGCGCGAATATACGAAGAAAATGGCCAAAGTCAAGAATCGAGATACTCAAGCTGCTGAAATTGAAGGGGACGGCGTCAGCGTTTAACTGCGACGCCGTCGCAACATGTTTTGTGACGACTCAATAGCTAAATTTCTTATTTACAAGTGGCGACATCGGGTTTTAAAGAGTAGAGGCGTCGCAGCTCAGACGACCTAGATTTGATCCAGACGGCGTCAGAGACTGAAGGCGATGGCATCATAGGCATAAGGTGATGCCGTCACAATGATAACGTGGCCAAGACGAAAACCTAATGAAGGAGACCTGACGGCGTCACAATTAAAGAGTGACGCCGTCGTAGTTTGTAACACTACATATAGAATCCGAATTTTTCAGTTTTAGAGAGGTAGTTTTGTGGAGTAAAAACCTAAACCGAACCAAGGCTGTCTTGTACAGTATTTTAGGGTTCCATACCCTATTTTACATCAAGATAAGTGTTTTACTTCATTGATTCAATTATGTCTTCAATTGATTGTGTGTATGCTTGCATGTTCTTCATGTCCGGCTAATTTACTTGTGAGTTTGCGTAGGTAATATGAAACCTAGTTATTGAATATTGATTGGTTGTCTCTTATCTTAATTGTGATTGACCTAGTATTGCGATAGGTCATTCGTTGTGTTATTAATGCTTGATTAATCTTTGTTGAATCTTAGCATATAGTTACTAGTGGAATTGTAGGCTAAACATCAAAAGAATACCTTAGTGTTAAGTTTATGAATCCTAGAGATTTCGTAGTCATTAACCTTTGGTAGCTTCAAAGAGTTAGGGATAAACGCATACCCTACGACCTTAGAAACACAACGCGTTAAGAATAAGGACGTGACAATTCAACCATCAATAGGAGATAACTAGGGAGTAATAAAATCTAAGTAAACACATTTTTAACCATCATACGGGCACACAACAATAGACATAGACTACCCTTAGCTTAGTTAATTAGAATAGATAATAGTAGAGTAATCGGTAGAAATACCAAACCCCCAAATCCAATACCCCGAGATTCGTACATTTCAATTTCCTAAAAATATAAAAAAGATAAAAAATAATCTTCCTCAACCCCAACCGACCGAATCCCGAATCCCGTCCCGATCCGGAGTCCCGAATCATGTTAGTCGGGCTTGTCGGACCTTAGGTCGGGAGTCGGTTTTGTTTTCCGGTTAGTCGGGTTTTGGGCTTGTCGGGATCGGGTCGGGCGGGCGAAAACCAAAACAACAAACAAAACCGATCAAATCTCGAATCCCGTCCCGATCCCGAGTCCCGAATCATGTTGGTCGGGCTTGTTGGGCTTGTCGGGGTCGGGAGTCGGTTTGTGTTTGTCGGCATGTCGGGATTCGGGCTTGTCGGGAATCGGGTCGGGCCAGGTTGGGATCGGCCCGATGCTCAGCCCTACTTCTTACTAGCATTCCTATTCCCCTAGAGAACGATATCAATACCCGTGGCTTACCCTAATACTACACTACAACGATTAGGTTCACTGCCTAGGGTGTTGAAATCCTTGCTCGACGAAAAGGAAGTTCCTTTGACCCCGAGCGCGCTGCGTAAGCGTATCAGTAGTGTTGGGTAGTATTTCCTCCGTTGTAAATGGAACTCGGTACTTAGCCTAGTACCGGATAAAGGGTAGGCGACGTTGTGTTAGGTGTGGTTCACCTTGGTGAAAGAACCCGGTGGTTAGCCTAGTACCGGAAAAAGAGTAGGCGATGTTGTGAAGGCTTCTCCGCCATAAGGAGTTGGTGTCGTGCAGTGATTACGAACTCTCGAGTAGGTGACTCGGGGAGTGGAGTAGGGCAAGGAAGGTGTCCTTGTAGCCGAACCACTATAAATACTCGTGTCGTGGTTATGTGCTTCTTACTCTTTATCTTTCATTACACTTTTTATATATCTATCTATCAACGTCCAACATACACATCTAAATAGATTGACATAAGTCGATCTTAATAATTTAAAACGAAGTTTTAATTGGTAAAACTATTCAACCCCCCTTCTAGTTTACCACAAAACCCTAACATTAATCCTATTGAAAAAGGTGTGTTTTCTGATTGTGTGCCTGCTAGTACAAATCCTATGACCACTATTATTGTTGAGGATAGTGGATCGACCCATGAGAAGGGTGAATTTGTTGCTCATGATATCGTTGGACAAGGTCAAGACGATGGGAATATTTGCATGGCGAATGCTTGTCAAACGAATAAGAATGGGGCTGCTACTACCACCATTCCTATAGGTACGTCTCATGGGTTAAATGTCCATGTTGAGTCTGATCATGATAGTGTTAGCCAAGGTCCTACTATTGGGGATGTTTGCATGGCGAATGCATGTGATTCAAATAAAGGTGGGGTTGTTTTTAACTCTACACCTACTGGTACTCATCTACGCCCTAATAGTCATGATCCAACTGCCCATTCAGGTAGTAATATTAATGAGGGTACTAAGTCTTCATATGAGTCTATGTTTAAATCCCGTAGTGCACATAAGGCTGTTAATCTTGTTGAAATGCGTAATGAGGATTGTGTTGTGGGGGCGAATGTTACAATTCCAATAGAAGCTGTTGATGAAGTTTCTTCTAGATTTACTAATACGCTTAATGTTTACTTTATTGGGAAGAGACTTGCATTTCCCATTGTGGAGAATTATGTGAAAAATACTTGGGCAAAATTTGGTTTGGAATGGATTATGTTAAATAATGGTTTCTTCTTGTTTCAATTCGCTACGAAAGAGGGTATGGAACAAGTTTTGGAATCTGGTCCGTGGTTAATTAGACTCGTTCCTATCATCTTGAACATTTGGACGCCTAATTCTAAGCTAAAAAAAGATGAGATAACGTCGGTTCCAGTTTGGGTTAAGTTGCATAATGTACCAATTGTGGCATATTCGGAGATTAGGCTGAGTTTGATTACCACACAAATAGGTCATCCTCTTATGTTGGATTCGTATACTAGTACTGTTTGTCTCAAGTCATGGGGTAGGAATTCATATGCTCGTGCTATTGTGGAAGTTTCTACTCTCAATGCTATATTGGATTCTTTAGTGGTGGCAATCCCATTTCCTAATGGGAAAGGGCATTCTTTAGAGCGTGTTGATGTCGAATATGAATGGAAGCCACCAAGGTGTGAAACTTGTAAGGTTTTTTATCATAAAGATCAAGCGTGTCCTAAAACATTGCTACTAATGTGAAACAAGTTGTTGACAATGATGGTTTTGTGGTAGTCAACAAGCGTAAGGGTAAAGGTAAGCAAGTTACTAAGGAGAAACATATTTATGGTCTTCGGCTTACTAAACCGAAGGTTGCTTTTCATTATCGATGGGAGCCTAAAGCGACGGTAAAGGACGGGGGGCCATCTTCCTCTAGTGGTCCTAAGGTGGGTTCACAACATGATGTGCGTTCTAATGCAACTAAACCTATCCTTTCACCTAATGATTCGGGCAATGGAAGTAATAAGGATGTTTCTCCCAGTAATATGGTCAATGTAAGTCAAACTGGTACGAGTGTCCCTAGTATTTCTCCTTATGTGCCGACCACCCAAGGTAATGTTGCTTCTCATTTAGTTTCATTGAAAAATTCTTTTGCGGCTCTTAGTGGTGAGGATCCTTTCGAGACGGGTGATATTACTTATACTACATTAAAAGGAACGAGTTACTCTAATTTATATAGTGATAGTGAAGTTGATGAGGTCATGGATATGTCTGATAAAGTAAGCACTAAACCGATTAATATGAATGAAGCAAGAACTTCCTCTGGTGAGGTTCCTCATGTTTAGTATTGCCTCATGGAATATAAGGGGAATGAACCAATCCCCTAAACAAAAGGAGGTTTTTCAGGTTATTGGTGAGAATAATCTTTCTATATGTGCTATTTTGGAGTCTCATGTTTCTAACTCTCGTCTTCAGGTTTTATGTGCTAAGGTTTTTCGTAGGTGGGATTGGACTTCTAATGGTCATTTGTGCGATAAAGGGTCTCGTATCATTTTAGGATGGAATATGGATGATGTTTACCTTAATGTGATTAACATGACGAACCAAGTTATTCACTCTTTTGTTCGGTTCAAGGGGGATAAAAAAGAGCTTTTTTGTTCTTTTGTTTATGCTCATAACAGGTACACGCATAGGAGACCTCTTTGGAATAATCTTGGTGCCCACAAGCAAGTTGTTCATATGCGCCCTTGGTGTATTTTTGGTGATTTCAACTCGGCTTTGAATTTGGAAGATAAGGTTGAGGGGTCCTCGATTATTGATATAGCTATGAGGGAGTTTAAGGAGTGTGTTGATGAGATAGAGGTGTCGGATATTAATCGAACATTACATGGAATCAGAAACCGGTACATTGAAGAAGATTGATCGCATTATGGCCAATCTTGATTTTATGGATTCTTTTGTTGGTGCTCATGCTATATTTCAGCCATACTGTATTTCTGATTACTCTCCTGCTATTCTTAATATTCCTACTTCTTTTAAGTTTAAACCTAGGCCTTTTAAGTTTTCTAAAATTCTTGTGCAGAATGCTCGGTTTAAATTACAGGTTCAGGAATATTGGAGTAAGTCTTTTAGTGGCTTTCACACGTTTCAAGTGGTGAGTAAGCTGAAATCTCTTAAGAAGCCGCTTCGGAGATTGCTGTTTAATGAGGGTAATATTCATGATAGAGTCGTAAAACTTCGCCATGAATTGGATACGGTTCAACGTGCCCTTGACTTGGACCCGTTCAATTCTGATATTCGAGAGGAAGAAGCTTGTTACCTTAATGCATATAATGAAGCTATTCTTACTGAGGAACGTTTTCTTAAGCAAAAGGCAAAAGTTGATTGGCTTCGTGTGGGGGATTCTAATTCTGCCTATTTCCATAAGGTGGTTAAAAGTAAGAGTCGGATTGATTCTATTAGTGATGGTAATGGAGTTATGTATTTGGATGATCAAGTCCCTAATGCCTTTGTTAGTCACTTTACTTCATTTCTTGGTCAAAAGGGGTTATCGGTTCCATTTGATGCTAATAACCTTTTCTCTTCCACTCTCGATCCTCATGTGCCATTAGTTATGGTTCGCGATGTTACTCCTAATGAAGTTAGAGATGCTATTTTCTCTATGGGTGATGATAAATCTCTTGGTCCGGATGGATTTTCTGCGGCGTTCTTCAAGGGAGCTTGGGATATTATTGCTAATGATATTACTAGGGCGGTTCAGGAATTCTTTGTTAATGGTAAGCTTTTGAAAGAGGTTAACCATACTATCATTGCCCTCTTGCCTAAAGTTAATTCTCCCACCCGGATTACTGATTTTAGGCCTATATCTTGTTGCAATGTGCTGTTTAAGTGTATTATTAAGATTATTGCAAACCGGATCAAGGATAGTCTTACTATTTTGGTTGGGTCGAACCAATCTGCCTTTGTTCCTGGTCGTCGGATTTCGGATAATATTTTGCTTACTCAGGAGCTTATGCATAATTATCACCTTGATCGTGGTCCAGCTAGGTGTGCGTTCAAAGTGGACATTCAGAAAGCGTATGATATGGTTGATTGGCAGTTTTTGCGTAATACGTTGATCAGTTTTGGGTTTCACTCGCGTATGGTTCATTGGATTATGGAATGTGTATCTGCCACCTCTTTTTCGATTAGCGTGAATGGGATTTTGCATGGTTTCTTTAAGGGCAAGCGTGAGCTAAGGCAAGGAGACCCGCTTTCTCCATATTTGTTTACTCTAGTCATGGAGGTGTTAACGCTTATGATCCAGCGGAGGGTTACGGATTCTGGGTTATTTACTTATCATCACAAAGCTCTCAATTACGTATTATTAACCTTTGCTTTGCAAATGATTTGTTTTTGTTCGCTCATGGTGATGCGGATTCAGCTGGGGTCATTATGGAGGCTTTGGAAGAATTTAAGCATGCTTCTGGTCTTACTCCTAGTCTGCCCAAAAGCACGGCTTATTTATGTAATGTTCTTAATCATGTGAAAATTTCTATTCTTCATATTTTTCCCTTTGCTGAAGGGGTGTTGCCTGTTAAGTATCTTGGGGTTCCTTTGATTACTACGCGGCTGATTTTTAGGGATTGCAAGGGGTTAGTAGAGAGGTTATCTAATCGTATCAAGGATTGGCGCAACAAATCGTTGTCCTTTGCTGGTAGGTTATAGCTTATTCAGTCGGTTTTGTCGTCTATGCATATTTATTGGGCTTTTATATATATTCTCCCATCTAGTATTGTCCATGACCTTGAGCAGCTTATGAGAGGGTTTTTATGGAGTTATGGAGATGGTGCGAGAGGTAAGTCTAAGGTTGCATGGGAAGTTGTCTGTTTGCCCAAGCATGAGGGCGGTCTTGGTATTCGTCGAATTGTTTCATTTAATAATGCCCTCATTGCTTATCATATTTGGCGTATTTACTTGTAAGGATTCCCTATGGGTTAAGTGGATCCATATGTATAGGTTAAGGGGGCGTAACTTTTGGGATACCCCGTGTCGGGGTAATATGACATGGAGTTGGTGGTAGATTCTTCAGCTTAGACCGCTTGTTCGTAGGTTATTTTGGTATAAGCTGGGTAATGGAAGGTCGGCGTCTGCTTGGTTTGATCAGTGGTGCCCGGAGGGGCCTTTGTCGCTTTTTGTTTCTTCTAGAGGCATGCATCGTGTGGGATTTTCTCCTATTTCTACTGTTCATGAAGTGATTAATGGGGATTCGTGGTTGTGGCCTAGTAATTGGGCTAATCGATATCCGGGTATTATTTCTATTACGGTCCCTAATTTGATTGATGATTTGGAGGATAAGTTATTTTGGCGTTATGGCGATTCCATAAAGCCGTTTTTGTCTCTCTTGCATGGGACTGTATTTGCCCTAGGAGTCCTGAGGTTGATTGGTATCATCTTGTTTGGTTTTCTCATCGTATCCCGAGGCATGCGTTCCATCTTTGGCTGGTCTTAAAAAGAAGATTATGGACTCATGACATGTTGAGATATCATGATGGCCATAATGATCCTAATAGTGCCATGTTGGTGTGTCTTCTTTGCAGGACTTTACCTGATTCTCACGATCATCTTTTCTTTGATTGTGTGTTCTCTTTTCAGGTTTGGTTTTCTTTGAAGATGTTAGTAAACTTCGATGTGAATATATTTTTCCTACGGGTGATATAGTATTTCATAAAAATTCATACACGGCATATGCTTGCACAACCTAAGACATATTATTAATTTAGGTTGCGGTTAAAGTTCTTGCGCATCATTTTCCGTGCACACTTGTTTTTACCATATTATTTGTTGCTTGGGGTGAGTTTCATAGCATCGATTTTACTTGTTTACACTTATTTTAAAACACTCGGGGTAAGAATACTATGTTACTTTTACTTACAGACACGACTACCTAAAACATTACATATTGCCTCAATTACCACATTGCCGTTAAGTCCCCTTTATATCATGAACCCTTAATTATTCGTAAGTGCAAGTGTTCTAAATAGATCTACTGGGTTAACACCCCCGTTCAGGTTGGTCGCTCCAACTAGGTAAACGGACGCATATCATTTGGACTATACTAAGTGTCTAGCAAACACTTACATGGGGCAAATTGTTGCCTCTGCTTGATTGCATATATATTACATTCAACTTCGGGGTCATGAGCTTAGGCCAAATTCTATTATTTTTTTATGATGTTGTATTTGTTATAACTATCATACATACGGAAATCTTGTGTTTCATACCTGACTTTACATTTAATTAAACCTATGAACTCACCAACATTGTTGTTGACCTTCTAGCATGTATTTCTCATGTCCTTAGACAATTATGCTCAGTTTGCATGTGGAGCATTCACTGTTACATTTTGTAGTACCATCATGTTGAAGATTTTCGTGCATTACTAATAGGATTTGGTTATATATTAAAATCATTACTTTTTATTGTTAAACTAGTCCTTTTGTAAACACTTATATTATGATCAAACACTTATTTTTAAAATGGCTCATATATAGGTAATTCTTTATTACTTTGTACTTTGTTCGATGAACATCATGTCCCCGGTTACTGTTCGCTGCGATACATTTTGGGGGTGTGACACGTTAGGCCAAGGGACACAAATTGTATGAAAACATCCACAATAATGGAATAATTTGTAGTTTTATCTTTGGGGTGACAAAAAATGTAATTTGAACTATAATCAAAGACATTATCTTTGGGCGTGCTCGATGGGCGGCTAACATCGTCTTTTGTTTTATGGTATAGAAAAGTTAATTGAATTTAAAATATATAGATGAATACATTATTATTACACAATGTTTAAAAAAATTAACGTGTTATAAAAATAAATTTATAGAAAGATACCAGGATTCTACTCAAACAAGAGCATCAAATAAAAAAGTGAGCATTAACAACAACAAAAATTATGATATGTGTTATATATAAGATGAACACATTATCATCATACAAATTACCCTAAATATTAGGTTTATAATGTTTTGTAAATTTTTGTTTTTATATTCTTGGAATTTATTTTAATAATGTATCATATTTTTGTTTAATGTACCGTTTGTAAAAACTTTTAAAATTCTTATTTAGTAATTTGTTATTAATTTCTTTGAATTGTAATGCAACATTTTTTTAAAATGAATCACACTATTTTAGAGATATGGTTATGATTTTATTTAAGTACACCAATATCAAAGGGCTTGTGTTTCAATGGTATCCAATGCTATGTTAGAAGCTCCCAAACCAAATCGTTGCGGGTTCAAATCATGCTTAAGACGTATGAGATAAATTTTTTGTGTATATAATGTGAGATAGTTAGTTGTCGTTCAAAAAATAATTTAATATTAAGATTTTTTCTCCAAACCCAAATCTTAAAGAAAACCCTAATGCTAATGAAAAACCATTAAACAAATTGGTGATAAACCTTTTCAGATTGATTCTTCATATATTCTATAAAGGAGAATAATGTTTTGTTGTTTATCCTACATCCAAAAAAAAAAAATCACAAAACAGAGATGTTAATGGTCATGAACTTTTTTTATATATACAAAAAATGACATATATGTTAATTATTTGTGTATTATTTTGTTTTAATATTTATTTTTATTGTTTTAGACGAAATTGATACCGAACCATTTGTTGATTGGTTTATAGATGAATCCATGCGATGAAGTAATTAATGAGTGTCGGTGCTATGAAGAAACTTTTATCAAAGTTGACGAAGGCGACTATGTTAATTAATCAATTATGTGTTTCAGGCCATGACATAGATGGTGATTGCATGGTAAATTTAACTTTTTTCTTTTGCAATTATTGAAGTCTTATTAATTTTTTAAATTTGATGTTTTATGAATTCCTGCATGACAATGTAACAAACGACAATTTATAATAAGCTACAAATAATATTATTTGGTATTAATGATACTTATGTAATGTTTGTGGTGTATTTAGTGTTATGTTATTGTTTTAGTTAAATTTTTGAACATGTATAGTTTACAAAATAATTTATATTTATACTATGTGATCATTTTGAATATATTTATTTTAATCACTATGTTATATATATATATATATATATATATATATATGTATATATATATGTATATATATATATATATATATTATAATATTCCGAATTATAAAATAGATTAGACAATAAAGGATAGGATATTAATTTGCATACTATAATATGCGGTTAGTGTACTAAGCCTACTATATTATTGGGAAAGTGGATCCATTATTATTATTATTATCATTATTATTATCATCATTATTATCATCATCATCATTATGATTATTATCGTTATTGTTATTGTTATCGTTATTGTTATTGTTTTTGTTGTTGTTGTTGTTGTTGTTGTTATTGTTATTGTTATTATTATTGTTATAAATATTATTTTATTAGAAACTTATATTATTGTTATTATTATTATTATTATTATTATTATTATTATTATTATTATTATTGTTCATCTTCTCTATTTTGGGTGAAAGGGCCTTAAAACCCCGGTAAATATATCCAAAAAACAATAAAGTACAATTAACATGCGTGAATCCCATGCCTTTCAGCCTGTTACATAGGCTATATGACTCAACAAATGTAACTAAGAAACATACAACTGCTAAAAGCAGAAACAAACACTAAACTGCTATAAATAGAAAAAAAGAAAGATTACATTTAAAAAATAATCTAAATGTAAAACGACCAGGTTCAAAGAACCACTTCCATAGTGAAACAACTATGTCTTCAATGTCCTCATTGCTTGACCTGTGAATGCACCACCAACTTCCTAGTTGCAATAGCAGCAAACACGTCTAAAGCCGCATCTTCAACCTGCCCTACCAACACTACTAATGGCAAAAGGTCCATGAACAAACACACAACTCTTCGACAAGGATGAATCTCCCCTACCAACTCGACTGATGGCTAAAGGTCCAAATCCACTCCAACCGGCTGAAAACAGCCCAAAAAGCACGACCAACTTTGCATTGAACTATCCACACAAACCCTAGCCAAAGCAAACCCTAGTCGGTTAGACTGCAATCCTAAGTAAACCCTAGCACCGCAACACCGCCATCAGGCCATCAGCCAACACCACCCCCACGGCTGAATTTGCACCAAGAAGAAACCCAAATGTTCCAACCCTAGCCGCACCTTCCCCCATGGACATATCACAACCTAAAAACCCTAACCACAATTAGCTAGGGCTCGAACACAGATTAAACATGAAACCTATTCAGATTCCATGATAATCGACCAACAATTCAATAAAGATGAAAAATCCTAGCAGGCTGCCCAAATACATGAATCGCACCACCATTGCAAGACAATCTGTCCAGCAATACAACCCTAATCGAGGGCGATTGAAATCCAACAACATAGTGTCATGATTTACAATACAAACGCACCCTTGAAAGCTCCTGAATCGACCAGCAAAACAAAATCTGGAAACGATCCCCCTCAATCAAAACCTAATCAGTTTTGAAAATCAATAACCTAGTCGCACACAATCATCATGAAACCCTAACGGTTTTGAATGAAAAGCGTAGGATCGGTCTCTCTCTAATCAAAATTCAAATCGAATAATGAAACCCTAGGCAAGATAATTGGAAATTGGTATTTAATTGGAAGAATTTAATCCCTATATAATGAAGAATTTGAACCTAGGGACACAAGAACCCAAATCGCCCATAGGGCTAGAGAGAGAATCTTTAATAGGTATTTTCGTTTTCTCTTGTTGCTTTTGTTACTTTGTATTAAGTTAATAATGTTATTTACTTGTATGATTGTTATCTTTAGTAATTTTTACAGTTAATCACCATAATCCTTAGTAAAGAAATCTTTTATTTAATAAAAGAAAACCTCAAGTGTGGACTTTTGTATTTCGAAAAAAGAATGTTTCATTATTAGGTAATATTTCTATTATTATCATTATTTATTTATTTTAGGTATGTTTAATTAAAAAGTCTAAATATTTTCTAATTTGACTAAAAATAGATGATTTTTTTGTTTTACCTAATTTAGATGTGAAAAAAAGTTAAAACCCACAAGTACTTAAAGGCCTTTTTCCATACTTTTGGACTAGATTGTAAATTAGAAATACCGGAGTCTTATACACATCCTCATTGTCATATAACAAACCTTCAAAAAAACCTCTACAATCCCAAAGCTCTCTACTCGATTCCATACAACATCGTCGATCACAAATAACACTTAAATCACTTCCCATTCGAATTCCTAAATCGTTTCTTTACCACAACCCTAAAACAAATCATCAAAATCCTATACGACTAATTGGATTGATAATCATCACGTCCAACAGAAATTAAAAGATTTGTTCAAGGTATCATGACTACTATTTTGTTAACTTATTATTATTATTTTGCGTAAGTACTTATTAAATTGGGGGAATCTTTTGTTTAATTTCAAAAGGATTGCAAGTTGTGCTCAGACCCATTCGTGGTTTATATAATTTACTAATTATCTGGACTAAATTAATAAAGTTGTATTAGATGAAGTTTTATCTCTATGGGAGTACAAGTGGATGTAGATATTTTGCATACTAAATCAGATGCATATAGTGATTGGAGCTTTATCAAATGCATAGTTCTTTAAATGAATGTTTCATTTTCCCAGGTTTAACATAATAGCATCTTGGGGTCTCTTATAGAAACTAGAAAAATAAACAAAGCATGTAGTACATCAACCTTAGTAATAATAATTCTAAGGTTACATCCATCCAACATGTCTTTAAGTTATGCAACTAAGCTGTCATACATTGAGGATGTTGGGAATGTTGGCATGTATTGATACACCAAATATCTTACAAGACAAGGTCTATTTCATTATTATGATCTTATTCATTATTTTTAGTTATTGATTATTTTATTTAATTTTATTGACTGATTGTAGTTTATAAAAGAGTTTCTTAGGTTTCTTTAAAAGATGTTAAATAAATAGAACTTACTTATTTCCTAATTTGGCAAAAGGTTTCATAAATACGCTTATTATAAAAGATGTTGAAAAAAATCTAAAAAACACAATTATTTTGAAATAGTTTTGGGCCCATATGTAAATATTGAAAAGAAAAAAATATGAATGAAAGTTACCACATATTTATCCTCACTCACTTTCATTTACACAAGCAAAACCAAGTGAAACTACAGTCGACTCATACTTGATACAAAACTAAACACATTATCAACTGGAGGAAGAATCTTTGGTGGCTTGCCGGATTCAACCATTTAAGACAGTATCCGCATCTACATCAATTTAAAAAAGGGGAATGTTAGGGTTTCAAAATTTTTGATCATATTGGTATGTAAATTATACATATAACCTTTTTTAGTTGTTATTTTAATGAATTAACCAGCTTATTTGATAAAAATTTGTAAGATGATTTTTAAAAGTTGGTCAACCAATTTATGGAACTTTATGATTATTTTTTAGTTGTTCCGGCAGAAGATCATATATGAGTTGATAATTTTCTTTTATTAAATCATATTGATTACATTGGTTTAAAAAAAGAAAAAAAGCTAAAAGCAGTGGAACATGATTATGAATAAATTGATTGTATCATTTTTTGAACTTTGGTTTATCAAACTTTCGAGAGTATCAGACTTTAGAAAGAAGCTAAAACTGAATACAACACTAATTAAAACACTCACAAAGCTGAAGGATCATCTTAGTTTCCCATTCCTTCTCTGTCTCTTACATAGACAGATGATCAGTTCAATATATCTTTAGTGTTGTCATCACTTATTCAAATATATGTATCATGCTACTTATAGTTTTAGTTGTGACGACAGGTTGATGTGTATAACCAATATGAATTGATTAATTCTGATTACAAAAAATAACATAGTTATAACTTACAAATGTAAATCTTTGATTGAATACGATTTAAAGGTTGCATATTCGCATCACTGCTCTAAATTAAAATAGACTTTCAGCGATTGTAAAACAGTTCAAC
The DNA here is from genome assembly GCA_910596185.1 of Chrysanthemum makinoi. Classification (NCBI taxonomy): domain Eukaryota; kingdom Viridiplantae; phylum Streptophyta; class Magnoliopsida; order Asterales; family Asteraceae; genus Chrysanthemum; species Chrysanthemum makinoi. The sequence goes on along the minus strand of OU343225.1, from coordinate 230,553,424 downwards.
CCAGTCCCTTATATCCACTTATTTTTATTTGACCCGTTGGAGATTAAAACATAACTCAAGTCAACTCATTCATAAAAAAATGTAGGAGAAGAACCAATTTGATTATAAAATGATTGTAGTTATCTCGCGGCGATGATCCAAACAAAATTTTCAAAAGTAATTTAAATTGTGAGTTCCAACTAGGACTAAAAGTATGACAGAAACGAACATTTCCCTTATTAATATTAACTAATAGTAGGGGTTAATGATTCATATGAAATTCGTTTTAAATTTGATAAAAAAAAAAGACATTGGTTTTATAAACTTTGATATAAAATTGAACCATTAGCAACATTGGCCACCTATATAAGTTATAGATAAGGTCCATTAAACACAGTCTTGCCACAAGACAACAAATGTTAATGGGAAAATATTCGGATCTTTTGGTTATTTGAGGAAAGTATTGAAACTGATTAATACCCATAATTTGAAAAAAATTGAAGGTCAAAATGTATATTGGCTCCCAAGTTTAAAATGAATCTGAACTCGTGAAAAGAGACTATTTTCAACAAGAAAGAAAACGTTTTTGATTCCAAAATTATTGGATTGGTTGAGCTTTTAATATTTTTCTTTTAGATGTGTAAGTTTTTTTATTTGATTGCTGCCACTTTTTATGTATTTAGATAGTATTTAAGATTAGATGTATATCAATATAAGGATGTATTAGGTTGTTCATAAGTACCTTCAAATTGAATATGGTTGATATTTGATTATGTAGATCTGGATATGGTGAGCCAACTGATAATGTAGATAATCTGATTATTTTGTAACTGTTTAGATTGTTGGTGCTCTAAGCTGATTTTTTTATATCATTATTATATCAGTATTTTTAATGCAAGTCAAAACAAAGCTAAACACAAAATGCACCAACAGTAATCTCTTTATGATTGCCATTATCAAAGAAATTTTACCCATAAGTCTCAAAAGTGTCCAAACAAAGCTAAACACAGTAAGCACCAATAGTAATGTTTTTCAAAAAGACATGTAAAACCAATATTGTTTAATAATAGTCTATTTTATGAAAGAAAATTATTTAAAATTATATCCTTCGACTTTTTGGCTCAATTTTCATTCTTCAGTTTCCTCCATTTACATGAATGTGTGATATGCTTAACATCAACAACAACATTTGTACATGATCGTAAGGCTATAATATTTTTAAGCTTTATGTCAATTCCAAGATGATGCTTGAGTAAATGAAGTCAAATGGTAGCCTAAAAACTGGTTTAGGAATGGCTTTTCAACGGATTCGAACACATGCAAAAGCTTGAATTTTTAAAAATTTAGCCTCAATCCTCCACTACTGAAACTTCACATGGATGCGGATGAGGATGAGGATGATGAATGATAAATGGAGATCGTTGAAAAAGTCTTGCACGCTATTTAAAGGGGTTATTTGGACATTATCCTGTCAGTAGCTCATGACTGAACAAAATGGCTGTTTGGAAATTATAGTTTGATGGAACATATCTCACACTCTCAGGGTTTCTTTGTAGTTCTAAAAGTGAAAATATGAATAATAAAACTTATAAATTCACACTCTTAGTTATAATATTAGTTTCAAACATAGTTATAATATACTCCCCCGTCCCATATTAAGTGTCCACAATAGAATCTTTGTATGTCCCAAATTAAGTGTCCAGAATCTATTTCAACCAATGAGATGAGAGTTTAGTGGGTAAAAATAATATTTGATTGGTGGAGAATGTAGTTAGTGGAATTTTCTAAAACTTTGTGCACTTTGAAAGTGGACACTTTTTTTGGGTAAAAGGGTTAATTCACCCCGGTAAAGTATATTACGCCAAAAAACATTGAAGTACAAAGGATGAGGGTGAATCCCTCATCTCAGTCCCTTGGGACACTTACAGACTCTTCTATAGGAATGCACATCATTCCTATAACTGACAATATAAGTGTGACATACCACACTTATAACTAAACATCAGACTACAATGATAAAAACAATAAAACTACATGCACTTCAAGTAAAAATACTTGAATCTTCAAATCACCATAGTAGTCCAAACTTCCAGCGTCGTCCAAATATACAATATCATGGTCCTCAATCTGAAGTACTGTCCACAAGTTTCACACAACAGTTGGTGGGGACTCTAAAACCACGGATAGAGCAAAGCAAGCTCGAACTCGCTCCAAAGGTGTATGTTGAGATGCAAAACGAAAACCAAAAGAAAACCCAACAAATACGTATAAAACCAACGCACATCAACTCCATGATCATGTAATCGCAAAAGAGTCAGTTCACAAATTTCGCACAACGATTGATGGAAGACTCTAAAACCACGGATAGAGCAGCAAGCATAAAACTCGCTCCAAAAGTGTGCGTTGAAATGCTAAACCAACACCCCAATGTGATACCGAGCATAGTAAAAAGAACCAGGTTCAAAAGAACCACTTCCATAGTGAGCACCCTGTCTTCAATGTCATCATTGCTTGGCCCGCGAGTGACACCAACTTTCAGCTGCAACCGTAGCAAAACACGTCAAGAGTTGTATCTCCAAACAACTGACACCCCCTAGAGCATTTATCCCCCGGGGGGCGTCGAAATTTTTGGAAAATACCACTCATCAACACGAAGGATTCGTCCTCGTCATACACAAAAGTGGACACTTAATATGGGACGGAGGGAGTAATTATTAGTTTCATTTTTGCACGGGCGTTAAAACTAGTTTTTGATCACCTAAAATTTGACTTTCTATACTCTTTATCATTGTGTTTTCTTTTTTTTGGGTAAAGGGTTTCTCCGGTAAATGTATTACACCAAAAAACGTTTAAGTACAAAGGATATGGGTGAAGTCTCATATCTGAGCCCGTTACATAGGCGGAAAAGCTTATATAACAAGACACTTCCTATTCTCTAAACAAGAAAAAACCACTACTCATTAGATAACATTTGACCTATACCAAAATCAAAATTACTTCCTACCATGACCTTGGAGCTTGATATCATACATGTCAAAAGGCATCCAATTGCCCTTGTAAATCGTAGACCTGATCCGCATAGTCATCATAATACTCTTCAAGCTCGTGACCGCTGCCTACCGATGCGAGAAAATTAGCCATAGGGTTATCCGGCTCAAGTACCTCATCATCATCACTGTCTGAGACAACCACTTCCCCCACCTTAGAAAATAGGTTACTCCTTTTAGTAGAAGAAGAATAGGAAGAAACATAAGAACTAGGTTTAGTAGATGCACCATGTTCCTTCTCATTCACATCACTCACAAAGTGGATCTTGTGATACATTACCAGTATTTAGAGACCCATTCATATTAAATTCCTTTTTACTACCAGAATCCAAATCAGCTCCATCCTTAGTCACGACATTAGTAGGAATGCGATACTCATCAGTATTGACCATATTAAGGACATTAAACGGATTTGAAGTAGCAATATTAGACCCACTCGTACTAGCCATTTCAGTGGCCTTCTTCTTAGTAGCATCCACCTTCTTGGGCACATTAGGCGTTGCTTTAGGTTGATAAAGAAAGTTTTTACCCACAACAGGTTTAGTAAATCCTCCTTTACCCGGTACACTTTGGGTAACATTCTTACCCTTATGTTTGTTACTGATCGATTGGACACCATCATTATCCATATGTGTAGGCTGATTTGGAGGTGGAACGGATTTAGGACAGGTGTCCAGAGTATGACCAAACAGTTTACAAGTATCACACCGAGGCGGTTTCCACTCGTATTCAACCCGAACCTTTTCAATAGTAAAACCCGACCCATCAAGTAACGGTATAGCAGCAGTAAGACTCTCCTTAAGCACCTCATCCGCCTTAACTTCAATCAAGCACCTATCAAAACTACTTCGGCCCTATGATTCCAAGCATATTTAACTAATGTAAGAATCCAACATTTTTGGCGTACCTATCAATGTGGCTAGGAGACTAAGACCATCATCAGAAAACATAGAAAATGGAACATCATGGAATTAACCCATATCGGGATTTTAGTCAAATCCTCTTTAAGTAGATTAGTGTTCATAGTCCAAATTTAAAGAATTATAGGCACATTCCTAATCATCCACGGCCCATTTTCAAGAAAATCTTTTACACCTTTCTTAGCGGTAACCTTAAAGAAATAGAAGCCCTTTACAATCATCATGACCTTTTGAATACCATACTTAGCCCACACATTACGCACATAGTATTCAACAACCGGAAAAGCAATCCGTTTACCTAGAAAATAACTATAAAGAGTATTATCAAATCTAGAGTTTACCTCTTCAGTCACTTTTATAGGAATGGTAAGATCCACTCCATTAGTTTTATTACTACATTCCAACCTACGAAACTAGACTTGTGCTTCTTAGAATCATTAGACATAGCACTCGCATATGAAACCGACTTCACATTAGGGTCGATCGTAGATTGGGGCTGTTTCAAAACACTAGAAGTGTTTTTAACAGAATTAGCAGCTACATGTGTAGGATTATAAGCAGCCAACGTTTCACCAACATTACCACTACCACTAGACTTAACCGTATCCCCATGTACATTAGGAGCCCTACCACCACTATACCCAAGATACTTGTTATGACGAGTATAGGCATAATTATGACTCCAAGGACTAGATGAATCAGCCACATGTGTATTAGGAGCAACCTGAGAAGATAGAGGTTGTTCCAAAAGACTTGAATTGTTTATAGTTGTATTAGCCAAGTTAACTTGAGGTTTGACAACCTTAGAAGCTACCACCACCCTTGGCACGTGAAACCGACTTCACTTGCTCAAGATCGATCTCCAATGGTGTAGTATTACAAACATTAGGTACCTTGTTAATGTTAATAGTATTATCAATTCCAACCGCACCATCACCTCCATTAGGGTTCATCATCGGTTCCAAAACCGACTCACCAATACTAACGGGGTTCTTCAAATCAGATGCAAAACAATCTGAGGCATACACATCAGCTGTCTCCTTCTCCACACTAGAGTTATGCAAAACCCTAAGAGGCATTCTTCGTTGAGATTCACCTGAGCTCCTGATAACGCTACACGCGTCGTTCGGGGTCAAAGGAACTTCCTTTTCTTCGAGCAAGTTTTATAACACCCTAGGCAGTGAACCTAATCGTTGTAGTGTATAATTAGGGTAAGCCACGGGTATTGATATCATTCTCTAGGGGAATAGGAATGCTAGTGAGAAGTTACTACGCTAAGGTTGGGGTTGAGGAAGATTTTTTTTTTTTTTTATGTTTTTTAGGAAATGGAAAAGTATGAATCTCGGGGTTTGGATTTGGGGGGTTGGTATTGCTACCGATTACTCTACTTATCTAATTATCTAATCTAAGGTGTATGTAGTCTATGTCTAATTATTGTGTGCTCGTATGATAGTTTAAAGATGTGTTTACTTAGGTTTTACTACTCCTTAATTATCTCCTATTGGTGGTTGAATTGTCACGTCCTTATTCTTAATTGCGTTGTGTGTCTAAAGTTTTAGGGTATGCGTATATCCCTAACTCTTTGAAGTTACCAAAGGGTCTCGTCTACAAAATACCACTAGGGATCATAAACTCTAACTCTAAGGCCTATTTGGATAGTTTAGCTTACAATCGCTCAAGGTGCTATAACCTAAGGTTCACAAAGATTAATCAAGCATTAAGTACACAACGAATGACCTATCGCATTACTAGATCATTAATCAACTAAGATAAGAGACAACCAATCAATATTCAATAATTAAGTTTCATATTCCCTAAGCAAACACACAAGTAAATTAGCCGGACATGCAGAACATGCAAGCATACACACAAATAATCAAAGACATAATTATATTAATGAAGTAAAGCACTTATCTTGGTGTAAGATAGGGTTTGGAACCCTAAAATACTTGTACAAGACGACCTTGGTTGGTTTAGGTTTTACTCCAAAAGACTACACACTAATCTTGAAAAATTCGGATTCTATATATAAGATTACATATCGGCGGCGTCACCTTATGTTTTGTGACGACGTCGGATCGCCGTCATTAGGGTTTCGTCTTGGCCACGTTAGACTTGCGACGGCGTCACCTTGTGCTTGTGACGCCGTCCTCTTTAGCTTCGACGCCGTGCGGATCAAATCTAGGCCGTGCGAGTTGCGACGGCCTACTCTTTTATAACTTGACGTCGTCACTTGAAAATAAGAGTTTTGGTTTCTGTCCCGTCACAAAATCCTCCGACGGCGTCGCGTATAAGCTGTGACGCCGTCACCTTGTCATTCAGCAGCTTTGAGTGTCTCGATTCTTGACTTTGGCCATTTTCTTCGTATATTTGCGCCTTTTCGTCCAAATAAGTGCCAATACAGCAATTTGCCTTCAAGAGACCTAAAAAGTGAAAAGGAACGATATTAAGTAATAACGGATACAAAAGTGATCAAATAAGGGCTTAAATGACCCCTCAAAAAGGTACATTTTAAAACCTTATCAAATATCCCTACACTTGGTATTTGCTTGTCCTCAAGCAAATGTGCTTTTAGCCAATTAATTTATAAGTTAGGGGTCATGAAGCATTGGTTTAAAACAGTCCACAACACATATAAGCCCCGCAAAAGTCATAACAAGCACGGAAATTACATACTAGCACCTCACATGGGGCGTTTGGATACTCACATCTCTCTCGGGTGTATATGAAATATAACAAGTTGGAAATGGAAGATAAACACTCATTAACCGGTCCTAGTACATAGATTACCATAGGCTTGAGAATAGATCAAACCTCCATCGCTTTGGCGTAAGCACCTAGGAAAGACTATCAAAGAGATCTTTAAAGGGTTGTAATGTTAGGCTTACGGTAGGGAAACAAAGGGTTTGGTGGGATACGCTATTTAGTGGTGGCAAGTCAAAAATCTCTATGTTAAATGCATACGAAGAATGGCGTTGCTAAGCCAAGACTCGACACTCTAGACTCTAGCTAACTGAAATAAACAAACATAAATTTAAAGGATAGATGTAGAATGGTAGCCCGTATGTTGTTGCTGTTTTTTTTTTTCACTTTATTTTTTTCTTTTTTTTCTCTTTTTTTTTCGATTTTTTTTCATACACTTTTACTCTACCATCCTCTACGGTAACATCAAAATGATAGGGATTTATAGGCACATCCCTACACTTGAGTTTTTATTACTCTAACACTAATTTGACCCGAATTGAAAAGATCAAAACACTTGGGGTATGTTATTACGCAAATTAGGGAAATTAACGTTCCCTTTCAAACATTTTATAAACTTTAACTTTTTCCCATGAGTCCCAATCGTCCCAAATCTGTGTACAAAGGATATGACTCGACTTAGCAACTCATATAAGCAACTAGATAATTGAACTAAGGGTTTAGGGTGATAACAATAATGCACTAAAAATGAGTGCATACGGGGTAGGCTAAGGCGATTTAGGTGTATATTTGGGGGTGGGGTGTAAACAATGCTCTTCATTGATATTCCGGAAAACCGAAACATCACGAGAACCTTGAAAAGGATAGGCTCGAGGGGTTAACTAGGGGTATCGTGTACTAAAGATGAGTACAACGCAAAGGGTGTGGGGGAATTACTCAACCGATGTGGAAGAAGTAATTATATTACGGGTATCAAATAAGGGTTATCCTAATGCCTCTTATCATTTAGTTATTCCTAACTACACAAGTGTAGTCTTACTAGCGATCTCGGAATGCATCACAAAACAAGTTCTAGAATCTAATATACTACCGGTTCACACTCTAAGCATTGAAGATGAATGCTTTTAATTCCTACTAATCTAAGGGCGATCCTCACATTTTGAGTGGAATTTAGGTGGTAAAGGGTTTTTTTGTGCTAGTCATGCAACTTCATATCCGTAAGACGCTTTTGTTAAGACTAATGGCCCACTCCTATATGTCATGAAAAATTTTAAATTTGGTGCCAAAATTACCTTAACCGACATTTTCTCATGGTTTATTACACAAATACAATTGGACAAAGCAAATAATCAAGGATAAGCATAGTTTCAAAGTTCCTGTTTTGTTTTCCCTCCCTACACTTAAACTGAACATTGTCCCCAATGTTCCCCGAAAGTATCAAAGTTATGATAATGGAAGGTAATGAAAAACAAAAGAAACTAGTACTCCCTGATTAGCTCGGTAGGATCCGTGTGTGAAGTAGTGGTTAAATCCTTTTCCAAGAAGAATGTGTAGTGAAAAGCTCCTTCCAATCTTTTGTTTCTTCTTCTTGATAAATGAAACCTGCACATTTGAAGAAAACAACGAAACCTTCGCGTAAAATCGGCGGTAATAATATATATATGACTCTACTAAAGTAGGATATAATGCTTGTGGAATGGATGTTTACAATTTCGGAAAATTAAGACTTGGAAAATTCTAAAATTTATAAGTAGCTCGGAAAAGCGAGAAAAAAGTAATCGATGTTTTACTCCTTCCGGCCGTCGGTTGCAATCTGACGCCGTCAGTTATCTGACAAAAGCGGCTGCAATTTTACGGAAAATTTACATCTTTAGAATCTGGAAAAATTTCTACAAAACATCCATTATGACTCGATACAAGCATTTGACTCGAACAAACACACATATATATCTTTTAATGAATTGTTATTCTCATGTTTACGTTTCTTTTGAAAACGTGTGTAATCCTCCCTACACTTATCCTTTATGTAAAATACCTTTATATGCGAGTAAGACGAGGTTAAAAACAAAATAAAGCATTTTTACAAATTTAAACATGAGAGTAAACAATTAATAAAAGATATATGACACTAACAAGCAAACAATTAAGCATGGGTTGCCTCCCACGGCGCTTTTCTTTATTTAAGAGTCTTGTAGCTAGACTCGTAGTCGTGCCCTCACGTACCGATATAAGTAAGCTTATCCTTAACAATGTCATAAGGATCAAACTTATCATTTAGGTTCCTAGTAGTACGTTCGGTTCGATATGCCTTTTCAAAATTCTCTCCATCGGGATCATAGATTGTTATCCTAATGTACCAATCTCCATTACCATCGCTAGGTGGTTTATTCCAATCCCACTTATGTTTAGGCTTTTCAATTTTCCACCTATTCATGACAAGGTTAACGGGCAAACTTCCTAGGAACTCGGTCATCTTCCTAAATACTAAGGCTTCCTCGAACGGGTTCACTTCCATGTCCCTAGCCATCTCTTTTTCAAGGAAAGTTGCTTTACTAGCAAAGGCTTCATCTAAGTAAAAAGGTCTTTGGGGGCCTATGAGGTTCTTATCTATCCAAGGTCCATATCTAGAAGGCGTCCTATCCAACCTAATCTCATGTGGGATTTCCTCTTCTTTGTAGTACGTATGCCTTTTGACATCGTAAATTGACCTAGCACTCCCCTCTCCTACCACTATTTTAGACATCTTACAATCGATGATAGCACTAGCGGTAGCTAAGAATCCTCTTCCTACTAGTAATGGGCATGTCGGGTCCTTATTCATGTCTAGCACATGAAAGTCGGCCAAAAGAGTCAACTCTCCTACGTGTACTACCATGTCTTTTATTATTCCTACCGGATGTGCAACACTACCGTTCGCTAGACCTAAGATGGTTTCCGTTGGTTCTATCTTACCTAAGTTAAGGCTTCAATGGAGGGACAACGGAGCAAGATTGATGCATGATCCTAAGTCGGCTAGAGCATTGAGAGGTTTGGAAGTTCCAAGCCTACACGGAAGAGTAAATAGCCCGGGATCGTCTAACTTCTTAGGTAAATTATTTCGCACAAAAGCGGACCCATGTTTTCCAAGTTTAAGTTCTAACTCATATTTTTCTTTTAAAGCATTATAATAAGGTGCATGAGCTAAGACTTCAAGAACCGGGTTTTCTTGAAGAAGTTCCTTGTACTCCTCCTCTAGACTAGTTTTGGGTTCTTGGTCGACGGGTTTCTCAAGAGTAGGTTCTACCAATGGTGCAGGGCCTTGGTACCTCATTTTGGATGGCTTGGAACCTTTTTTGATAGCATTTACTGAGTGAACCGTTGGGTGTGAGGGGCATGGATGACTCTCCCATGGTGAACAAGAACATGAATTCGATGAAATCGAATTCACTTTTGGGTTCTTTATAGTATCACTTGGGAGTGCTCTAATTTCCCGTTCATTAAAGGCTTTTAAGAGAGCATCAAGCTTGTTTGTCATCTCACCTTGTCTTCGCTTAAAATCGGCTTCAAGCTTAGTCAATCGAGTTTCTTGAGATTACATGAATCTAGATGCAATCGCCTCAAGATCAGTGGGGTTCCCGGTGTTTAGAGAATTGAACCTATTAGGTGGACTAGATGAGCTTTGGGGTGTGCTTGAGTTTTGGTTCCACTTAAGGTTAGGGTGATTTCTCCACGAGGGGTTGTAAGAGTTTCCTAAGTTGTTTTGTTCGGGCTTGAAAATGTAGCACTTCTCTCCCGCTCCATGCGTGCGGCGGGCGTAGTCCGCATAAAAGCTTCGTTCGGGAGTCTTTTGCAATCACGAGTGTCATGGGGACCACTACATAACTCACAAGGAAGAGTGATTTCATTCACTTGATGTGAAGACTTAGGATTTTCGTAGGAACTCATTAAGAATTTAACTTGATCTTCAAGTTCGATCATCCTACGGTCGGAAGATTGTGAGTTAATGGAAGGCAAAGAGATTGCCTTAACGGTTTTGGGCAACTCACGGGGGTCATTCCAACTTTCGATGTCATAGAGAGCAAGGTCCTCTATTATACCCCATGATTCTTCCGCGGTGAGATCACTAAGTTTTCCACCGGCCGCTTGGTCAATGGATCGCTTGGTGGGGAAGTTGACATGATCATAAAAGATTTGGACTTGAAGCCAGAGATCAATGCCATGATGAGGGACTTTATGAAGTACGTCCTTGAATCGAGTCCATGCTTCGTAGAGAGATTCATCTTGACGTTGTTGGAACATCAAGATGTCATTCCTAAGTTTAGTGGTTCTCCCTGGTGGGAAAAATTGAGCAAGGAAGCGAGAGGTGAGATCATCCCAACTTGAGATGGAGCCCGTGGGGAAGTCGCTCAAGCCAATTACTAGCTTGGTCCGTAGAAAATTGGAAGAGAGGCGTGGTCTCCCGAGTAGTAGCATCAAGGTCGATGGAATCGACAATTTTAAGGAAATCCCATAGATGCTGATTTGGATCTTCGGAACGAATTCCATGGAATGCACATCCGTTTTGCACCAACCGGATGGTGTCGGATCGCAGGGTCGTAGTTTAGGCTTGGTCGGGAAGCTCAATGGTGTTCCTATAGCCTAGGTGGCTTGGTCTCGAGTGTTCACAAAGAGTACGGGCTCTTGGCGGGTCATTTGGTGGTAGGTTATCACCTTCCATGATGAAAAGTGATGGTGTTACGAACAAAGGTCACGAAGAAGGGGGATAGACTATGAGGAAGCTAAAAATGAGAAAAATTTACTTGATAGGAATCAAGCAAAGAAACCTAAACGAGGTAGACTACTAACTAGCTATTCTATTCCCCGGCAGCGGCGCCAAAAACTTGATAACGCTACATGCGTCGTTCGGGGTCAAAGGAACTTCCTTTTCTTTGAGCAAGTTTTATAACACCCTAGGCGTGAACCTAATCGTTGTAGTGTAGTATTAGGGTAAGCCACGGGTATTGATATCGTTCTCTAGGGGAATAGGAATGCTAGTGAGAAGTTACTACGCTAAGGTTGGGGTTGAGGAAGATTATTTTTTATTTTTTTTTATGTTTTTTAGGAAATGGAAAAGTATGAATCTCGGGGTTGGGATTTGGGGGGTTGGTATTGCTACCGATTACTCTACTTATCTAATTATCTAATCTAAGGTGTATGTAGTCTATGTCTAATTATTGTGTGCTCGTATGATAGTTTAAAGATGTGTTTACTTAGGTTTTACTACTCCTTAATTATCTCCTATTGGTGGTTGAATTGTCACGTTCTTATTCTTAATTGCGTTGTGTGTCTAAAGTTGTAGGGTATGCGTATATCCCTAACTCTTTGAAGTTACCAAAGGGTCTCGTCTACAAAATACCACTAGGGATCATAAACTCTAACTCTAAGGCCTCTTTGGACAGTTTAGCTTACAACCGCTCAAGGTGCTATAACCTAAGGTTCACAAAGATTAATCAAGCATTAAGTACACAACAAATGACCTATCGCATTACTAGATCATTAATCAACTAAGATAAGAGACAACCAATCAATATTCAATAATTAAGTTTCATATTCCCTAAGCAAACACACAAGTAAATTAGCCGGACATAGAGAACATGCAAGCATACACACAAATAATCAAAGACATAATTATATTAATGAAGTAAAGCACTTATCTTGGTGTAAGATAGGGTTTGGAACCCTAAAATACTGTACAAGACAGCCTTGGTTCGGTTTAGGTTTTTACTCCAAAAGACTACACACTAATACTGAAAAATTCGGATTCTATATATAAGATTACATATGCGACGGCGTCACCTTATGTTTTGTAACGACGTCGGATCGCCGTCATTAGGGTTTCGTCTTGGCCACGTTAGACTTGCGGCGGCGTCACCTTGTGCTTGTGGCGCCGTCCTCCTTAGCTTACGGCGCCGTGCGGATCAAATCTAGGTCGATGCGAGTTGCGACGGCCTACTCTTTTATAACTTGGCGTCGTCACTTGAAAATAAGAGTTTTGGCTTACGTCCGTCACAAAATCCTCCGGCGTCGGCGTATAAGGCTGTGGCCGTCACCTTGTCATTCAGCAGCTTTGAGTGTCTCGATTCTTGACTTTGGCCATTTTCTTCGTATATTCGCGCCTTTTCGTCCAAATAAGTGCCATTACAGCAATTTGCCTTCAAGAGTCCTAAAAAGTGAAAAGGAACGATATTAAGTAATAACGGATACAAAAGTGATCAAATAAGGGCTTAAATGACCCCTCAAAAAGGTACATTTTAAAACCTTATCAGCTCCCATCACTTTATCCCTTTAAACGCTGCATACGTGCATTGAGTTCACCAAAATCAATGTTACCCACAATATCCTTAACCACAGAACGCGACATGCTATTAATTCCCACACTTAAATTCGACATTACAAGAAACCTTAAACCCTACAAACAAGATAATCGCACACAGAAAGAAACAAGAAGAACAAACGTCTATTCTTCAAACAAATCGATTAAAACCCAAGTTAAGCAACTAGGGTTTCCAATCATATAACAATCATTGTACCGATATTGAGACATCATCATTAGTGCATTAATATTACATGATATAATGATGATGTCTCAATATCGGAACAATGATTGTTATATGATTGGAATTAAATACAAAACACACCCAAAAGTAAAAACCCCTAACCAACGATATTCGAAAACCTAAAAAAAAACCTAAAAACTATCGCAAAATTGACCAAAAGAAAATTAAGAATTAAGATAGATAATCTTCACTTAATTCATAATTGTAATGGAGAATAATGAAGATTTATTAGGTGGAATGAGAAAACCGATTAAGGGTTTAGTGAATCTCCTCGCCAGAGGGAGATTTTATGCTGTTGATTATGGTATACCTTAGCGGTTGTATGTTGTTGATGATGTTATAATATAAAAATCCCCAATTTATTTTCAAAACTAAAATTTTACGAGCACAATATTATGGATTTATTATTTTATTTTAAGTTTGTTTTTATTTGTTATGATATATGTTATACATTAATAATTTAATATTTATTTGATTTTGTTGTTAATTTTTTTATATATAATTCTTACTAATAAACGCAATACAGGGAAGACAAGTAATACCAAAAATTGGGTTCGAAATTTCATAATAGGCCTAAAGCTACGAGTTTCAAGTCTAATTAGGCTACTAGTGGTGAGATACCAGTTTCTAATACTTATAATATAGTCCATACGCCTATAGGGTAAAGGGTTTTACCCCGGTAAATATATAACCAAAAAATGTTTAAGTACAAATAGAATGGGGCTGAAGTACCACATTAACCTCAAGCTAAAAGCTTGATAAACTAGTGTTTATGACATGCCATAAACACAATGAACCTAGCTATATTACATCACCTAACTAGGCATAAAACAAGAAAAAAACTTGTGACTAGCGAGCATCCCGCAACCAACCATTGCACGAAGGGGGCAAGTCGACCCAGGAAGTCCGCCTCCTTAAAAACCCTTTCCAAGAAAAACCCAAAGGGAAAAACCTTGGAATAGGGAAAAAGAGTACCCTTACACGGCACTCTCTTCGTGTATAACACAAACACTTGGAATCTTCCATTTATCAAGAATCGACGAGCCGTGGGGTTATCTTCTTGAACTTGAAGGTAACCAGCTTCAACCGAACGGTAGAGACAATAATTTGGACCACTTCATTCTGATAGACTTCTTTTGCTTGAAGAGTCTTGAGTTGCGTTCCATCCAAATGTAATACGTAGTAGCAAGCAGTAACCGAGATATGATACTACTAACTGAACGCCCCTTTGATGTAGGAATAAGGAATGTAAGAGCATTATCCAAAGAAGGTGGGACAACATCCATTCCAGATAAAACCCGAACCTGCAACCAAACCTGCATAGAAAACTGGCACTCAAAAAACAAACGAGAGTGAGAGTCTGGAACCAAGTCACATAGCGGGCATCTAAGCAAATCCAAATCAACATGAGGACCAACATCCCATTGCCGCATCCTATCTTAAGTCTTCAATTTCTGCTTAATAACAAGCCACAAATGTATAGCATGCCTCGGAATACAATGAGAAAACCAATTAATATGATACCACTCCACCAAATCAGCCCTTAGACGTAAAGAATCCCAAGCAACCAAAACCGAGAAGCGATTAAGATTACCATCCATAGTGCGCCATAATAAATCATTAGTATCGTTAAGATTAGGTACCGGTAAAGCATCTAATAGTGGAAACCTAGCTAACCAATCATAAAGATTACCATCCATAGTGCGCCATTATTAATCATCATTAGTCCATACGCCTATTATTCATAAAGAAGGTGTTTTGCCTTCTTCAAATGGGAACCTAAAGGATAATAACAATAATTGTATATTTTCGAATGACATTAACATATTCTCTCTTAAAGATCATTTGACGCCTTAAATTATAAAAAATAAGGTTATAGAGGAAGTTATAAAGGAAAATATTGCATCATCTTCGAAGTCAGGATTTACCTCTTCAATCCCTTTTGATCACCTCTCGAAGTTCGATTCTAATGAGGTTGGAAAGGATGATGGGAAAATTATTCTTCTTGATTTACTAGAAAGTGATGTCGATAACCATTATATTAGAGTTGCATAAAGGGAAAGTTTCCCTTTACCGTAAAATCATCCATATTGGATCACATATAAAAGCGATATTGCATCTGTATGAGAAGACAAATATGTTAGTCGTGAAAATGATTTTCACAAATATTATTATTGTGCTCCTGAAAATTGTGATCTAACTTATATAATTTTGTAACACTCTAGTGATTGAAAAACTAATTGAGAAATACCTAATAAAAGTTGTAATATTTGATTATGAATTCTATGTTTATATGTTTGTTTATTTATATGTATATTTTTGGATAAGTAAAAAAAAGAAAAAAAATATAAACAATGATGCGATAATCATATGAAACTTTAATTAAAGTGTTTTTATTGGTTAATCAAAATACACTAATGATCATCACTAGTGTTCATCTATACTACTATATAAATTAAGATTTTCTAAATAAGACGTCTTAAAAAAGTTAAGACTAAAACCATTTCTTTAATAAAAAATTAACAAGCCATTAGTCAATAGCATTAGGATTGTCTGAATTTCAAGTGTCTTCAAATAGCTCAATTCGTAACATATACATTAAACATGTTTTACAGGAAAAAGCTGCAATATAATTTAAAAAAAAACATAAATCATAAGTACATTTTTAATTCATGCTTTTAATCTATCTATACTACTTATAATACACAAACCACTCTCTCTTCTAATTAATTTTCAGACTTTTCAGACTTGAAAGTGTTAAAGCATGATGTACAACATATTAAAGCCCAAAAATTCAGACTTACAACCACATATGCATAATATACAACAAATCCCATCTCATTCCACTACAACAACACTCGAAATAAAATGAACAAAAAGGATCTCAGTTTCTTTTCTTGTCACAATAGCTTATTTGATCTTAAAGATCAAACACGAGAAAGATTTTTCATCATCGATCTATGACTTTGATAATATCCGAATATACAAAGAAAGAACAAACCACATCAGTTCATTCCTTCTTTCACTCGTTCATAAAAAAGAATAATTATACGAACGAACGAAAAAAAAAAATAAAATAAAAAATCCAAACCTACCTTAGACCTTTTCTAAGATCTTGAAGCCGTAACCAAATGAGTTAAAGAGTTTGTCTGGTTTGATTCTATTCGTCGAAGGTTGTTTAAAGCCGTGACCTTATTGGTACTACATTTACAATCAATTAACAACAACCTTAAGGTCGTGTTTGTGTTCGGTTTGATGTGGATGAAATGAATGAAGATGTGTTTGTGATGAAGGATTTAGGTAGATGCAGATTTGAGAGAGAAGTAGGTGTGGGGGCGGATGGAGTTAAGATTAGGATTTACAAATGACTTTTAATTAGGGTTGTGGTGTATTCAGGGTCTTAGTTTGATGGGCTACACCTGGGCAGGTTAGTAGCTGGACTTGTGTTGAACTGGGTTATTGGGCTTGTTAAGTTGGTTGTGTCAAAAATAAAATAATAAATTAGAATACATTATTTATCGGAACATCTTATTTCAGGGTACCCGCCGCTACAATGCGCGGGTACCCTGCTAGTATACTCTAACATATGAGATATAAATACTCACAAACATTCTAACCCACCTTCAACTACAACAACAAAAAAAATCCTAACGCTGCGTTCTCGAGTTTGTTTTTGGAAGGAAAAGAAAGAAAATGAAAGGAAATAAAAAAATTAGTGTGTTCTTTAGTTTTTATCAAAGAGAAAGGAAAGGAAATAAGAAGGATTTGATAGAAAAATTAAGAGGTTTTTTCCTACTAAATTTTCCGGCCAAATATGGGCTCATTCGAAAGGAAACAAATTTACACATAAACTATTTGTTATAAGTTATAAACATTATTTTAAGTTATATAACCTTCTTTATTATATTACTTTTTTATATATTCTTTGTTATAGTTATATATATTTCTATGTTTAAAAAGTCATAACTATAATTTTTTCTTTTTTTCTTTCTTTTCCTTCCAACTCGAGAACACGACTTTGTTTATTTTCCTTCCATTTTCGTTCATTTTCTTTCAACTCGAGAACATGAAATATAAATGCCACTTTTTTTTCTTTCTACTTCTTTTTTTTACTTTTCTTTACCTATCATTTCTATTCCCACAAAAGAAAACTCGAGAACAGAGTGTAACTGACAAACATGTAAGAACAACAAACATACAACCTCTTTCCTAAACAATCATTAGCAAAAAACTCACTCTCTCACTCCCCATCTCACGAGATCAACATCTTCACAAACCAAAAACATAAATAAAAACCTTACCGTAAATCTTTTCAAAGATCTTGAAATCAAAATCCAAAAAGAATAACTACAACCATTAACCCTCACAACACTCTATAACTCTTATCTAACTACCAACACACGAAAAACAAAAACAAAAAAAAGACTAAAGGATCTCAAGTTAAATCTATTTAAAGAATCGATCTTGAAAGATCTTTCGAGCTTACACATAACCCATCATCGATCTTGCTTTGGAAACAAGTATCACCTCAACCAACAACAAAACCAATCTCAAAAAACAACAAAACCAATCTCAAACAACCACAACAATCAAGATTCGAACGGGGAGGCGACAAGATCTCACATTCATTCAAAGAGAGTATATTACTGTTTAAAGACTTTAAGTCTTTGAACATAACCCATCGTCGATCAATTTGAAGCTTAGGTTCGTACTAATATTTGAAAACAAATAAAGAAATATCTATTTAAATTATGTTATAATATTCCTTTGTTTCACTTAAAATAAAACACGGAATACATATTAGAACCTACCCGAGACCTCTTAAGTGATCTTGAAGCCATATACTCTTAGAGTTCTTAGTGGGGTTCTGGAAACCGAAGGAACTTTTGTGTGTTCTTTAGTGTTCGGTTGGTTATAGTAAGAACAAGGGACGAATTTGTTTGTGTTCGGTTGTGACAAAGAAACAACAGAAAAAAAGGGGATTTTGTTGAGAAATATTAGTTTGCTTAACAATGGGTATCGGATTTGGAACGAGATGGAATGACAATGAGTATGAAAAAATGTATTATTACGATTGTTTATGTTTGGTTGATAGAATATGGTATGAAAAAGTGTATAGATATTTGAAATTTGTAGTGAAAAAAAGAGAGGCCTATGGGAATGGATTTCATAGACACCAAATTGGTGTGTAATGAATCTATGACTATGATATACCTATTCATTCTTTGGGCCAAAAAATAGCGTCTTAGACTTTAAAAGTCATAGTTTTATTCCCATTCAACCAAACCAAACGGGCCTTAAATAATGAGATTCTTTGGTGAGTTGCAGTTGGTCTTGGACTAGAAAGGGCTAATACTTTATTTGGGCTGCTAACTATCCGAATATTTAAGCTAAAATTGATACCCGGTATTTGAACTTGGGTTTAGCATTTTTTTTTGCAGTCATAGTTACATCCGAATTTTGTGATAAATTTTACTATATATATACCAAACGGCAAGCAAAACTACGTCGTTTTTGCTTGTCAGGCCATATATGAGCCAAAGCCCAAAAAGTAAAGTCCGGCCCAAAGGTAAAAAAGCTGAAGAAATTTTTCAAAAAAACCCCAAACCAAACTAAAATTTTATTAAACCGAATCGAATAACCGAAAACCGAGCCAGATAACCCGAATTACTTAGTTTTAATTTATTTATCTTTACTAATAAATAAAGCATTTGGGACTATTCTTAGTAAATGCTAAGAAATGATATATCATTATTATTGTTTAAAGTTATTTTAATTTAAATTATCATTTTTTGTTAAAAACATGTAACCGGACAACATTTTTTCGTCGCAAAATATAATCACAGGATACCTCGATGCATCCCGCGGGTTGGGTACCTTGCTACTATAATAAATGGCCTTATATTGGTCTATTACGTTAGTTATGTATGAATTTCAAAGCATTTAAAGACCGATCCTGTTCATTTAAAGACCGATCCTGTTCAGCACAACCGGTTTTTATGTGTTTGGTATCATAGACATTAGTTTCACCTCGATACTGGTCTCTATTGCTTCCATGCCCGCTACTTTTTTACCATCAAGACTTGCTTTTATATAATCGGTCTCTACGAGGAGGTGATTAGGCTGGATACAGTCGTGACCGAGCATGACCCTGCCACATCAGCTTTCTCTCTTTCATGACCAGACAAGACCAAATTACTACTGTCGATAACCGAGTTATTTTATTTTATTTTTTTATTTTCTTTAATGAAAGTTAGAAAGATTAGATTAATGAAAGTGTAATAAAAAAGAGATTAACTAAAAACATAACGCATGCCTCAATCCTTCCTTTATTCACCCTTAACCTTCATTTTTCATATCCTCCATCATCATCACCATCTTTCTTCACCATCCCCATTTTCATCATCATAAATCTCTCATTTTAATTAATGAATCAATCAATAATATAATAAAGAATTCATAATTTTCAAATTCATATCTATGTGTCTACTTAAATTACATGATCGTTATCATCACTTGTTCGTTATACCAAGCTGCTTCTTCTTTTTATAATTAATTTCATCATCATCTTGTATATTTTTGCTTCTCGTATGTGCTTGTTTCTTGCATACAATCGGTCGTTATTTAGCCCGATTTCTCCAAAATGAGCACCCTCGACCGGTTGTGTCTTGTTGCCCACAATGAGGATGACCGATCCAAATATGAAATATCAGTCGACCCATTGGGATGACCGATCGACTGCGAGTAGCTTTATAGTCTTTTTTATAGTAGTGTGTGCCACTCTTATTAGAAAGACTATTTGTCAGCGCTGTAGAAGCTATACTCGACATAAAAATAATCGACCACTCAAGAGTAGGACACCAATCAAAACAAGAATTTTCTTTTTGATGTTTAAGACAAATCAATTAATTTCTGGAATAAAATTGTACAATGATTCAATTCAATAAAACTATAAGATAACAATCACATTGCTGTTTTAGTTATATTCTTTCATTTTCTTGATGATTAAAAACATTCAGAAACGGAAAACTGAGGTTTGCAATCTAGGAAACCATAATATCTGGGATTTGAAGACTTCATGGTGATTGCCAATCCTTCCGGATATCAAAAGTGTAGTTCAATTCCAGGTAACGTTTCCCATCGTCATCAAGAAACTGTTACAGATTGAAACAACATGAAACGGAACTTGTTAGTTACAAGATGTCTAAATTTTGTGAGAAAACTGCAGCTTGTTAGTTATGTCAGTACCTTAGTTTTTGCTGAATATGATCCTCTAGCAAGCATGCCAGAAGGGGTGGTATCTTCGGGAATTTCATGTGTATAAAGCTCTTGTTGAGGACTGAAAGTGCCAATCATTTCTTTGGTTCTGTCAACTGTAAGTTTTTCGTCATCCAACTGTTTATGGGTAGATAACGATAGAGACATGCACGTATGTTTAATGAAACGAATCATACCTTTGAGACCGGTTTTCCAGACGGTGTTGGTATACTTAAGACCAGATACAATGTTGTTACGAACTTGAAATGTGAATCGGATAGTGTAACGACTACCTTCTTTCAGCGTAAACCATGTTCCTTTGATTTTTCCTGTATCGGGAATTGGAAGAAGCAAATCCTGTCTGCCAGGAGACACAATAGCAAGGCTCAAAATTTTAACTTCTGGATCTAAAGTTTCTGCAATAAAGTTAGCATGGTTAACAAATGTAACTAGTCTAACGTTTCGTTACATAAGCAAATTGAAGCATTAATACTACTCCAGCTTATTCAAATATTATACCAGCCACAGCATTAATATCCACAGATCCAAGAAGTTGTTCTTTCCATCTCATAAGGCTCTCATCATCCTAGACATTAACAGTTAAGAAACCAAGTTTAGGCTGGAAAACATTGATTAATCTACCAGAACAGGTTTGTTAGTCCATCTTAAGTTTGTTCATAAAACATACAATGAAAAAAGGGAAACACATTAACCTTGTCTGCTTCATACTGTTCTTTAAGGGTTTTACGAGGGCCGATTTCTAACTTCCCATGAACATCTTCATCATCGTCATCCTCGGTGATTGATACCGAACTCTCACTCATGTTCCTATTGATCATTGTCACCACACCTGAATCTTCAACTTCTGAACCAGCCAGCGATTTTTCGCTGTTTTTATCTTTATGATCACCATTATCCCTTCTTTCAACAAATCCCATGTTATTAGAACTTAAAATGATATATACCGTTAACATGTAGCAAGAAATTCCATTCGACAATTAGTCAATGGATACAACGTCTTTAATTGCCAAAGAATTAAGACGAATGATGAAAGAATAAAGAACGAAATGTCTTTATAGGTGCACATGGGTAAAAAGATAACGTGGGTGGTAACTGGCAAGTATATCTATATCTATATTTATATGTCTATATCTATAGGGTTTGAGTCGGGAAATAGCAACGCATTTTTTTAAATATATCGATTTGATGTCTGAATTTTTTTAAAATATAGAATAACAATGTACTTTTTATAAGTGTCCTGTTCTGGTGGGTGTACTTTTTTTAAGTTGTAGAATAACAATGTACTGTCCATAAATGTTCCAATTTGGTACGTCCTACTTTCCATAAGTGTTCAAATATGGTACATCATCCACGTACCAAATTGGAAGACTTATAGAAAGTACATTGCTATTTCACAACTTGAAAAAGTACACGTACCAGAACGGGACACTTATGGAAAGTACATTGTTATTCTACAACTTAAAAAAAGTACACGTACCAGAACGGGACACTTGAAAAAGTACGTTGCTATTTTACGACTCAATCCCATATCTATATCTATACTTGCTAATTTGCTATGATACAACCAATCATAACTTCAAGTCTAACTCCTAACTAAAAATTAAGATAAAAAGCTCCAATCATAAGATGACATGCGTCACTTCTCAACTAAAAATTCACCTTTACTTTCAAATTGAAATATCTTTTTGTCTATTTACTTTTTTACTAGACGAGTACCCGCGCCTAGCGGCAACGGTGTCTAGTTTTCTACAAAAATCCGACTACCCATAAGTTTCTTTCAACAAACTGTAGTTGTAGCGTCAGAGAATAATTTTCGAATAACTATAACACTGATGCGTGGTTGCATAGCAGTAGAAATATACTGTTTTCAAGAAAATTATGTGGAGTCGATCTAAGTGTGAGAGTATATTTCTATTAGGATTGTTTTAACTTTTAAGTTATTAAGATTTTAGTAATAATAGATTCAAGCATTACAAAAAGCAATGCTATTATGTAGTTGGCAATATTATATTGTAGTTTAGAGATATAGCTAACGTGTGTGACCGTCTTTTCTTGTTTTGTCAGTAATTTAGGCAATGATAACTATTTTTTTACATGTGTAGCGTTTATTCTTTGGTGTATGGCTTTTAAACTTGTAACCTTACAAATTTAATATCACCATAATAAGATTATTTTGTACTATCAATTTGCATAGATATTTAAGCATTACTTAAAGCTATTTGTTTAGGGTACAAATAATTATCGCTAAAGATAACAATACTATTTTTTTTTGAACGGCAGAAAATAAAATTAAAAGCATACCAGCAAGGCGCTAGCAGCTAAAAAAAACAGCAAATAGTTCTAGCCAACAACAAGCAAAAATCTAGACACGATCCAAGGCATTAACTGCGAGGATAACAAAAGGGGTGGAAAAAACTCGTGCCAATTACGACAAACGAGACATGAGAAAAACCCCCAACCAACAAAGGCCGAGCCACCGGTTTTCACTTTGTGTTGTTTTGGATGTAATCCCAACCATGCCTTGGAGATCCTACAATCTTTAATATATCTGTACCACATGTACATGCAAACAGAAAAAACAGACATACTGAAGCTATGACTAATACTCATCCACTTCATAATGCACTCCATGTAACCACCAGAACCATCATCCACGCCAAAATACCAACAGAGCCTTTCATGGATGCAGGAGTTCCACCATAGCGAGACAAAGAAGGCACAAACATCACACCAACTCATCTATGAATAGGATTCATGACCCACTTTTCCCAAGTATAGCTATGCTTCCTATCGCGACTTGAGATCCAAAGAAAAGAAAGGGAAATAATCGAATTAAAAATGTTAATGAGATTATCGTGGTTACCGTTATGAATCACATTATTTCTCTCCTTCCACACGTGCCACCACCCAATATATATGATCGCTTCCATAATCTTCCTCGAATATGACGTACAATTAAGTTGCTTACACCAATCAATCATGTTAATAACCTCCATCTCAAGGATACATAACTGTAGCCAATTGTTGATCTTCACCATAAGCTCCTTTGCTAACTCACAGTTGACAAACAAATGTGAGATATCATCAATGCCATGCTTACAAAGATTACACCGATACGAGTTGACGTCGACCCCGCGACCAAACAAGTTCACCTTAGTAGGGATACCATTACACATTAGTCTCCATACGAAAATGTTCACCTTTTTTGGCACCCACTTGTTCCAAGTATTACGCCTGTCCTCGTGTTGAAGGCATTTTTGATCAATACATTTCCGTATTTGGGCGACTGAAAAATTTGCTTTACCATTCATCATCAAAATCCATTTGTCCGCTTCACTCGATATAGATCTTGGAAGCATATTCAACAAATTATGCATTTGATCGAGTTCCATTCCAGATCTAATCTCACACGCCAAACCCAATCGAATCCATCCATCTATCACACACTGTTACATCCTTGTCAACCTCGAGAGCGAATAGTCTGGGGAACCTAGCATCAAAAGATTGGTTACCACACTAGCAGTCTTTCCAGAACCTGGTGTACCTACCATCTCCTACCTTTCTAGTGATAACATCATCAGGAATCAAATTGTCTTGATGGATTTGTCTAGCCTCGTCAGAAATGATCTTCCATAAGCCTTTTGATTTTGCCTGCATATTAAAAAAAGAATCTGTCCCATGGATGTCCGAAATAACCTTCACCCAAATACTATCGCTATTATTTAATCCACGCCATCTCCATTTGTAAAGTAGCGCACGATTCATAGCATCAAGGCTACCTATCCCAATTCCGCCTCTTTCTTTACTCGCTAACACCGAGTCCCACTTTACCCAATGCATTTTTCTTTTGTCTATCGAGTCACCCCAGAAAAAAGAAGACCTTAACGATTCAAGTTTCTTGCCAACCACTTTAGGCATACGAAAAATGGAAAGAAAGTAATTTCCAAGAGCGCCAAGCACTGAAGAGATTAAGGAAGATCTTCCACCTATTGACATGAGGCTCGCTTTCCATCCCGAGAGGCGTTTTTGAAACTTAGCAATAATAGGCTCCCATGTTGAGACTCGCTTCGGGCTAGCTCCAATTGGGATTCCAAGATACTTAAATGGGAGGTTTTCCTCTTTACATCCAAATAAATTCGCCACCCGCTTTACCTCTTCCCTTTGAACCCCCACGCCAATAATTGATGATTTCTCAAAATTAATTTTGAGACCCGATATACTATAGAAAAAGCGCAGTGCATTTGAGATGTTCATCAAATTATTCTCGGACCAGTTACCCACAATCATCACATCATCCGCATACAATAAATGTGAAATAGAAACCCGATTAATCTTAGCACCCTCAAACAGACCGTTTCGAGTTAGATTCTCCATAGCCAAATGCAATCCCTCCATAGTAATAATAAACAAGAAAGGAGCCATCGGATCTCCTTAACGCAAACCACGCTGAATATTGAACTCTTCAGTCGGACTGCCATTAATTAGAACAGACGCTTTAGCCGAGCAGAGGCAAGCTTTGATCCAATTTATCCATATAACACCGAAACCCATGGCACCCATGATAGAGAAAAGAAAATCCCATGAAAGTGAGTCATATGCTTTGGCAAAGTCGATTTTGAATAGCATCATCTTTTTCTTCTTAACTTTATACCAGTCTATCACCTCATTTAACAATAACGGCCCATCCAGAATTTGCCTACCCTTGACAAAAGCAGTTTGTTCATTACTAACCACCGAGTTAATCACCCGAGCAAGAAGATTAGCGAGCAACTTGGCAATAATTTTGTATTGAATACCAATTAGGCTAATAGGCCTAAAATCAGACATGAGTAACGGGTTTCTCACCTTAGGAATAAGAGTGATAAACTAAGAATTACAACCAATCGGAATATTGGCATTCATGTGGAAGTCCTGAACCATGTTATAAATATCGTCTTTCATTACGTCCCAATACTTTTTTACCAATGCAAACGAGAAACCATCCGGACCCGGTGCTTTGTCACGACCACAATTCCACACAGTGCTTTTAACTTCATCCAACGAAAAAGGAGCAACCAAGGCCTCAACCTCAACTGTTGAGACAGTCTTAATATTTGAGTTGACAAAACTAAAAGGTTTGAAATTTGTTGGCAAAATACCCAAGAAAACAATTCTTAATTTCGTTTGGGTCTTCCAGCCATCTCCCATTGTGTTTGATTCCTTTGATGTTCCTAGATCGCCTCTTCGCCTTAATAACCGAATGAAAATATTTGGAATTTTCATCTCCTTCCACCGCCCATTTAATTTTTGCTTTTTGCTTCAAATCCAAATTAGCACGTGCATTATACTGCTGCAACTCCTTCACTAGCTCTTTTCGTTTGTCAGCTAATCCCGAACTCGGACCACCATTGTTCATCAAGTGGTCAATGTCCGCAATGTCTCTGGTGATATGCTCATTATTTCTGCTTTGAAGCCTCTCTTTTCTCCACTTTTTTATCTCCAATTTTAGCTCCTTGAGTTTGTGTTTCAGCAAAATAAAAGCATTCCCCGTCTGCATACTTCTCTTTTTTTACCAGCAATTCTTCATGACCTTTTCAAAACCGTCTATATGCAACCATGAATTAAAAAACTTGAAAGGAATGGGCCCGAAGTCCACGTTTTTCTGTTTGTAAAGAAGAGGACGGTGATCAGATATAACATCGTCCAAAGCTTCCATAACTAAATCCGGACACGCATTCAAGAACTCTTGGTTTACAAGAAACCTATCAAGGCGACTTGCTTTGAGCCCATCAGTAGATACCTGAGTAAACTTGTGTCTACCCATTGCAACATCAATCAACTTACCCCGTTCAATGAAATCATTATAGTTTTTAGCATTACTATAAGAAAATCCCGTACCCATTCTATCGTCCTTGCACCGAACCGCATTGAAATCCCCGCAAATAAGATACCTACCCCTGTTGCCATTCATGAAATCCAAATTTTTATTCCACAAATCAATTTTCTCAGATTCAGCTTGAGGTGCATATATATTAGCCATATAGCACTCAAAATTTTCAGCAACCCACACACCTTTCGCCACAATGAAATTATCAAACACAAAGCAATCATTCTTACTAAAACAATTCGGGTCCCAAATCGACAACAACCCACCTGATCTGCCCCTTGACAGCGCCTCCTGAAACTCAAATGTGTAGTTAACCCAAAGTGCATTAACCCGAAAAACATCCACTTTATCTAATTTCGTTTCTTGAATAGACACAAAATTCACACGATACTTACAGAGAATACGAATAAGCGACTTTCTTTTCTCTTCGCACCCCGTTCCACACATATTTAAGGATAAAATATTCATTGAAAACCATTGTCAACCCTCATCCCATTTATTATTTGAGCAAAAGATCTTGTGTTCATCTCAACCTCAAAACCCATCTCTTTTCCAGCATCTATTATCTTATTCGCATTCTCTGAAGCCACAGATGAACCTGATGATGTACAAGTAGAACTAAGGTGCTGAGCTTTCTTCTTACACATGGAAAAGGTATTCCTGCCGTTGGTATCCTTAAGATCAAGATACATTCCTTTGATGAAACCCGGTGCCCCCGAGGACTCTACAGTTGATACCGACTTGGCCAAAGGCTTTAGAGGACAAGATTTCTCTTTTTCTCGCTCCATTTGTTCTTGACGAATAATTATGTCCAGTGAGAAAATGTCATCTGAGCTTTTTGGATTTGCCTCATCTGTTGAGCCCACATCGCCACAACCATTTAACTGAGCCTCCAGAAGTTCATTCTCACTTGGAAAAACCTCTGGGCCATCATCCGAAGGGATTTTACAATCCACAATGACTTCAACATTATTAGTATCTCCCCCATCGATGTTGGACTCTACCTCTTCCTCACTTGGTGCCTTTTCCGCATACTTATCCTCCTTATTAACTTGCATCTCTTCCCCCACTGTTTTATCACCATTACCATCCTCCCCTCCTATATCTTCATTATGCAAATTGGAATTCTCTTTACAATCTCCATCAGTATAATTCACCACTTCTTCCTCATTCCCTTTACACAACTCCAAATCTATATTCTCACTATGGTTGGAAGATTTATCATAAGACCCGCTGTCTTCAAAAGGATCATCAGAGTTCCCATCCGACTCATCATCACTAGAATCATCTTCCGTATCCGTCGTAACATAGTTAGGAGCCAACATTTTTGGTTCCCAAGGAGCAAGTTCTTTGAGCCAAATGTTGTACACATTATCATCCATTGAGATAGAAAGCTCCTCAAAAATAAAAGACTTTGCATTAGCAAGCACACATACTTTCCCAACAGAGAAAGCCGATTCCCATTCACAATCAAAGAAGAAACTTTTGCCCCACGGTTCAAGAATATCTTCAAAAGTTTTGTTAAGCCATGCGCCTTTAGGAATTCCAAATAATTCAATCCATACCATTCGTTCATCCGGAACAAAACTATCACATGGTTCTTTAATTGCCCCGAATCTGCCCTTCAAGTCGTTATTAGATAAGAATCGAGCTTTAGCTTCAACAGATGCAAATTTTGCATGAAGCCATCGACCCCCAATATAGTTACATGACATATCAAAAAAACCTTCAGAATGAAACCATTGACGCACTAAAGGAATGAACGAAGGATCAACAACCTTTAAAAGTAAAGACACATTTAAGGACTCACCAACACTAACCTTAGTAACATTAACCACCCTACGTTTAGCCAACACAGGAGAAGAAGAAGTGTTCTGACTTACCACAGCCGCCACATAAGATTTGTTGTTTGTCATCTGCTTGGTCTCATTGATAGCAACCGCAGACGGAGCCATTTTAGGAGCATGATTAACCTCTTTCCTTGAATTAAACGTTCGATTAAATCGAACAATGTCCGCAAATACTTTGTGCTTCGCAAACCACATCGAGTTCAAATTGAGTCTGAGACGGTCTGCGTCCGTCACCTTGATAAAACGTACAAACGCAAAACGTTTCCCCGCTTTGGAAAGCCGATTTGCAATGAATACATCTACGACCGTTCCCCACTCCGAGCATCTTCTCCACATATCTTTATAATTGACACCATGTGGGAAGTTTGTGACGTAAAAGGATAAAGACATTCTCTCCAGGATAGAAGATTTAGATTTAGGGTTTGAATGATTGTTTTGAATATTCCGGTGCACATCCTTATTGCCCCCCACAGATCGCCCTAAATTAAATCCTTTACGATGCTTAACAGTTTCCCAATCACCATCTTTATTGTCTTCTCCCGCTGCTGAAAATCCCGTAGAATCTCCTTGGGTCGCCGCCGCCATCTCCTGTCTTACAAATAGATAACAATACTATTTAATTTTTGTGATTCTAATAAACTAACATAACATTATTGATATACCGGATACATAATCCGAGTTGGGTTTGTATATTACCGGTTAGGTTTTTGCGTTTTTAATTAACCTGTTTGTAAAGGGTTTGGTATCCATTTTGGATTTGACCTTGTGCTGGTTCATTCTTACAGTTTACATGGTTATTAAAAGCTTGCTGATTTTGATTTGAAGTCAGTAATAGAGAGATTGATGACTCTTAGATCCGTTTAGGGTTTTAAGATTCATCTGGGTGCGGCTTTTCTTGGGTTCGGGGTGATCGTCCATGGGGTCGATCTAGGCTGTTCCATGAGTGCGTTTGTGTTGTTGGTCTTGTATTCTTACAATTCTCTTCAGCCGCTCATGGATGTGTTATGCGATTCAAGAAGGGATTACTGCTAGGGTTTCTGATGCTAG
This sequence comes from Chrysanthemum makinoi, assembly GCA_910596185.1. Lineage (NCBI taxonomy): Eukaryota > Viridiplantae > Streptophyta > Magnoliopsida > Asterales > Asteraceae > Chrysanthemum > Chrysanthemum makinoi. The sequence goes on along the minus strand of OU343225.1, from coordinate 230,524,159 downwards.
GGTTATCGTTTCTTGTTTTGCTGGTTTTTCGCTGGGTTGGGTTAAATCCGATTAGGGTTTCTTGGTCCAGCTTTGTGATGCGACTCATGTTAGTGGAGCTTCTAGGGTTTTGAATACTAGGGTTTCGTTTACTGAGTGGCTGGTTGGTCGCAGCTAGGTTTTGAGGAAGATAGTAGTGGTGGTTGCTGCTATTAGTTTTCGTGTGCCTAGTTGTGTTGGTGGATTAGGGTTACTGCTGCTGGTCGTGATTGCTGGTGGGGTAGCTTTGATCGTGGTTACGGGTGGTGCGAACTGAGATGAGTGTTCATAAGGGTTTGCCGGCATATGGTTGATTCTGCATGGATGCCCCTTTTTTGGTCGCTGGTTACTCCTGATCAGTGTTGGATGTTCTTACACTGGTGATTTTTCTTGGCTGAATTTGGTATCATTGGTGTTGAATTCAGTCGTGATGGTGGTAGTGCGACTTTGATGGCTTGTTTTTCATTCGTATGCATCATGATTCTGGCTATTTTGGTCGTTGGAATGGCTGTTTTTCAGCCTTGCTGAAGACTCTGGACCTTTTGCCCCGGGGGAGGTAAATGCTCTAGGGGGTGTCAGTTGATTGGAGATACAACTCTTGGCGTGTTTTCTTTGCGGTTGCATTTGGAAGTTGGTGTCACTCGCGGGTCAAGCAATGAAGACATTGAAGACAGGGTGCTCACTATGGAAGTGGTTCTTTTGAACCTGGTTCTTTTTACATTTAGATTGTAATGTTTATTGTAATTTAAATGTAATTTGGTAGTTTGTTGTGGTTAGCAGCAGTGGTCATTCTGCGTTTAGCAGATGTAGGTAGCTTTGTTATCTAGGTTGAGTCATATCGCCTATGTAACGGGCAGAGGACATGTGGTGTACGCTCATGTTAATTGTACTTCATTGATTTTTGGATATATTTACCGGGGTTTTAAGGCCCATTTTACCCAAAAAAGACAGAGGGCTATACAATATATATTAACTTTTAAAAGACGATTCATATATGTTAGTCTCTTAAGTGGTGTAAGACCAACATTTTTCAAAATAACATTATACAAATGTCAACGTACATATGTCCAAGCAAAAAAAACAGCAAAAAACTATAATTACTTGGTCTATCATTTTTTCAAATTTGTCACGGGTTGTTCTCATATAATTTTGTCAAATATGAAACCTGGTTCGACCCGGGTGGTTCAACCGGTTGAACCATTCCGGTAAAAAAAATAAGTCGATTTAAACCAAGTGAACCCGACAGGTTGGGTCGAAAACAAGTAAATTTAAATAGGGTCAACCCGCCGGGTTTGAAGCGTCCCGGGTCAACATGGTTTTCGATGTGTATTAATAGTTTCCATTTTAAATATATGTCTTCAACTTTTCCACTTTTAGTTTCAACTTTTCACTTCTTACTTTTTGATTTTTCCTTTATATATAGTATATAGCAGGGTACTCGCGCGTTTTGGCGGCGGGTACCCTGTGACGATTAACCGCAGAAATAGATCTCAATGAGACCTGGTTCACCAGTTTGTATCGGTTTCAACGGGTCCTCTCTTGTTCGTTTTCGGATGACTTTAATTGGTTAGCCGAACCGGTGGCGACAACGGTTCCCGGTTGAACACGTTGGTCCGGTCCGGTTCGGTTTTCAAAACTATATGTAAAATCAACTTGTTAGCTTGTATGAAGTTTTGTGTGTGTTTATTAACTTGTATAATGTGTATAATAACATGTACTTTTCATTTTAGGGTATTTTAAAAATATCATTAATTAGTGTGTTTAATTATTTTATATTTTGGATTATGTAGTAGGTTCTTTAAATTATACGTTATGAAAATTTTATTGTACTTTTTAGTAAGGAGTGTTTTAATTTGTTGTTTTTAATATGGTAGCTGTGCTTTTAATTGGTTGTATAATGTGAATAAATTATTGTTTTTTTTGAAGTAATTGGGTGTTTTAGTAAAATATTAATTACACTATACATTTCTCTTTCATTTGACCAATTTCAACAATTCAACTTTTCAACTTTTCACCTTTAACCGTTTTTTTATTATATGTAATATAGATAATCTAATTTCACTTTATTTTTTAAAAATTTGTGATTTTTAATTCAACATTCATTTTGACATATTTTTAGCTTTTAGGTTTTACATTTTTAGAAGGTTTATTTTATTTTTATTAAAATATTTACAATTTTAACATTTATTTTAATCAATACAATCTTAATTCGTCAAAATCGTATACTTTTAGGGGTAGTGTTTAACGGGATAAGAGATTGCGAAGGTCCTTCTATATGCGGGAATAATGTATCACGAGAAAGCTACGGGAAACCGAAACAAACACATATAACTAACACATATACATTCTCCGCCGTTGTGTATTATCGGATAGCAATTTATTTACTATTTTTATAATATAACTTTATTTTTCGTCATTGCTGTGTACGAGTATTCAACTAGTGTTATTTAAAAAAAGGGCAAATGACAAAAAAATGCATCGAACTTGACACTTTGTATGATTGTGTGTAGCCAACTATTTTTTTTCTTATTGTGTGTACTGAACTTTCAAAATTAGATTATTGTATGTATTTTGTGACCATTTTACCCTTAATTTTTTCAAAATTTGAAGGGTAAAATGGTCATTTTACATGACAGAATAGTCACAAAATACACATAATGATCGAATTTTGAAAGTTTAGTACATACAATAAGAAAAAAAATAGTTGGCTACACACAATCACATAAAGTGTCAAGTTCGATGCATTTTTTTGTCATTTGCCCTTAAAAAAAATACAAACTTGGAATATTTAAAGATGTATATAGTTTGTTTTTGTTCAAAGAATCAGAATAAGAAACGAAATGCAAAGTTAAAATGTATATTTCAAGAAGATAAGACACCTTAATATAAGATAAATAATAATGTTTAATAAGTTGATCTGGGAATATTATTGAGATCATGAAGGTCACTAAGCTGCCACTATCTTCCATGAATACGACACCACCAACTTCAATACATGAGACAGCTTAGCATTGAGTGGATTATTGGATATGAAGGATATCGTTTTGACTTTTTGCTTTTGTTCATAACTTTAACTATACATATGATCAATCATAAATTAAATAAATCAGTAATGTTCATTCATTTTATTTTATCAAAATAAAATCAAAAATAAAATTTCACATTTTTATAAAATTAAATATCTCGCAAACCCTTAATCATTACACGAAAAAAATCATACCATCGCGACGAGAATTAAATTATATTTTTATAGATATGCACTTTTATATACTTTCCGTCTAAAAATCTCACATGTGATTCGGAAAAATCACATGTGATTTTTAAAATGAATCACATGTGAAATCACAAGTGATTTTTTTCGTCAGAAATTTTGAAAAAAAAAATCGTTAAACGTATATAGAAATGCATATCTATAGAAAGATAATTTAATTCTCGTCGGAATTGTGTATTTTTGTAGCTTAAAAATTTACCGCTTGCAAATTGCAATACATGTTTGTTTTTAAAAAAATGGAAAGTAGTTTCTAATTAATTTTGATGAAAAATAAACGGCTAAAATCAGTCCATTGGATTTAAGACAAATATGATATATATATTGATCTCAACTATTTGGCACATTGTGTATTAATTCAAAATATATGTATTTTTTTAAATATATTTGGTTTTATGTAGATCTACACCCAACATGTATTCATGGTTTTCACGAGTAAATCATAAGCGTTGTTATATCCTCATACATTTCTTCCTATTTATCCTCCTTAAATCATTCATAAATTAAGTAAACTAGTCGGGTATTCGCGCGTTGCGGCGGCGGGTACTCGTGTGATTATATTTTTTGACGATACGAAGGTTTCCGATGCATTACTTTTAAAGAATGAAAAAAAAAAGAATGTCCAACAGAGGTTAGTAATCGAAAATTAATTTGTTTTCTTATTTACGCATTTAGTAACGTAGTAAAAAGCTTTTACAGCAGGGTGCCTATACGATTATATGTTTCTCATGATGCTAATTGTACACGTGGCAATAACTTAATGATACAACTTTATCGCACATTGTTGCTTTAAAAAATGGCAGACTTGCATCATGATGCAACGACGATACGGAAACGATGACCAATGATATAGCTATTCGTTTAGGACGTGTAATATTATATATTGCTTAAACATACAAGGTGTTTTAAAATACAGGTTTTAGCACCATGTAATGGTGTCTATATTGCTAAGTTGTGGTGGTAAATGGTGGTCCGTTTTGTGGTCGAAAAAGGTGGTGTCAGAAATTCTGACTACATAAATGATTGGTTTCTATGATCCGCTTAATGATTTATAAATTTTATTTAGTGGTTGTTTTAAAGAAGAAATATAAGATAAGATGATTTTTGTGTTATTGTTTTATACCATGTGATATTTAATGTACTTTTGAGTAAAGAGTATTTTAATAATATTATTATTTAGTGGGTGTTTGAAATATATAAATGATAAAATGATTTATGTATTATTGTTTTGCACCATTTGATATATTAATTGTACTTTTGAGTGATAGGGTATTTTAATTATATTATTAATGATTTATAAATTTCATTAGTGAGTGTTTTAATAAAAAATAATAATTAAATGATTTATGTATTATTATTTTGTACCAAGTGCTATATTAATTGTACTTTTGAGTGAGGGTATTTTAATGATTTCATTAATTCTGACATTAATATACACGAATGTTACAACTTTGATGATTTATGCATTATTGTTTTGTACCAAGTGCTATATTAATTGCACTCTAGGTTACAAGTTTAGCGGGTTACTTTTATTAGAAATGTTTTTTGTCTTAAAAATTTTAAGACTTATATATTTAGAATGTCCTAAACACTTTATATAGTATAGATAATATTCCTTTCGTATTAAAATAATGAGTAATGCTATTTAGGCCTACAAACCATGCATAAATACATGTCTAATGCATAATTTACTTGTACAATTGTATTATACATTTTCTCTCTCCAAATTCCCACCAACCATTTTTTTAAATCTACCAATCAAATCATTAGGCATACAAGTAGGCTTGCTAATTAGGTATAAAAATCATTTTTCTAAAATAATTTTCTCACGCCGAAAACACGAAATTCAATAAAGAAAAATAGAAATCAAAGTGAAACGGAGATGGCACCTAATTGGATATCTTTCCCATAGAACATACTCCCTCCGTCCCTAAATAAATGTGCACTTTGACTTTTTACAGTCTTTATTGTTCATCTTTGACCGTAAATATTTTTCTTTTGTGTTATATAATACTTGATGCAAAGTATATGAATGGACAGAGTTTTAAATGCATTTTATATCGGTATTCATCAAGTATTCTATAACACAAATAAAATCATTTATGGTCAAAGTTGAACAAAAAAGCCTATAAAAAGTCAAAGTAAACATTTATTTAGGGACAGAGGGAGTAATTTTCTAACATTACTTGTAGGTTGTAGCATCATGAATCTGATTAAGCATCATTACCAAGCCATCGAGTAACTTTGCTGGATATATAAGGTGATCGATCATTTTCGAGATTAGGGGCGGAGCTATATGTAACGTAGTGGGGGTGTTGCCCCAACCAAGCTTTCACTAATACCTAAAATACATAGGAAAAAAATTGATATTGGTAATAAATAAGACTAGTGTCTTCACTTAAATAGTGAATGTGCCTTCACCAATCTGAGGGTCACTAAAAACACAGAGCTCTCTAATGTGGAAAATGTTTCGCGGGCTCTAATATCGGTCGGAGACAATAGAGTATACAAATGTTAAAATGTGATTTGTGATAAACGGTTTGGTTGTGGGACCGATTTTATCACCAGAAAGTCATCATTTGCTTTGTTAATTTTTCATATAATAAAGAAAAATTATGGACTTTGATATCTTGAAAAACTTAATTTGCTTTATTATATAATATTTGCATTAATATTATTATTTAGAAAAAATATTTTTAATTAAAAAAGGTTTAAATGTTTTTTAATTTGGAATAAACAAGTTACAAAAATCCGTTTTTACTTCATGTATGAAAAAGTGAAAATTACACATGTATTTGAAAATTTGTAACTTTTGTACCAAAATGCAAAATTGAATAAGCCAAAAATTTGACTTGGGTCTACGGTTAAAAAAAAAACACCATGTTCCACTTTTAGTCATGTACAACTACGCAACCCCATTCAATATGCGACATGTGTCCCGACATAAAGTACAAGTCAATAGTTCCTCTTATCATTTGTTGAACCATATAAATTTTGTCTTATACAAGACAAATGTGCAATCGATAGTTGCTCGACCCCTGCTCAACCACATGAGGTAATAATTACACTATTTATGGGGAAGTAGCAAAAAATATTTGAATTTTCTATAAAATATTTCTCGAAAACCGTGCGTATTTTAAACACAAACACACATATTATCAAAAAAAACATACACTAAGTCACACACACATTAAATCACAAACACACCACCTAATTCACACCTAAATCACACCTCTAACATTAAGATCTAGCCTAAAACCCACCATGTTCAGTCCCTAAATCATATTAACTTTGTAGATCCGTGGTTTTTTGGTTAACAATGGCTATAAGACGTCAAACTGTAAGTTATATTTTTTTCTTTTTGGTTACCTAAATTCGTGTTAAGTTATATTTTTTCTATTTTTGTTTAACAACGGTTCACATATTTTTATTTTTATTTATTTTATTTTATTTTTGTTATTTTATGTTTATAATGCCAAGGTAACCATCCGAAGTAGGTTATACATACTTACAACCATAGGGAAAAGTTGACTGTGAAAGAGAAACGTTATAATATGTTTTGAAACACTGTATTTGCCCATGGTTAGGTCTAATAACCAAAGAGCATGATCACCATGTGTTGAATTTTATGCTTCAACATCAAAGAAATTTGGATAAACTTAGTATTGAAAACCTCTCTATTTTGATATTGGACAACATACTTTAGAGTTGGGTAGGAAGGAGTTTTGATTAATACAGGTATTAGATTTGGGAAAATTTCTTTAGACCATTTGAATGGTGGGGTTTGTAGTTTTCGTAACCGTGTATTTTCAAGAATCAGTAGATTAAAGGGTACTGCTTATTTAACACTTGTTCAAACCGATAATGATTTTAACAACATATCAGGAATGTTGTGCATGTTTGTTTGATCCTAGCATTAGATTATGTACTATGGGTCAGGGGCTTAGACATGTATTTGCAGACGATATTGTAAATCTAGTTGATGATTTTTATGCGTGGGAAGCTTTTCCTTGAGGGAAACATATGTGGTTATAGTGTTGTTCCCCGTTCACTATCGTTTAAAACAGTTTAAATATATAAAACAAGTTAATAGTGAACTATGACTGAAATTAACATAAGTAAAACACACAAAGTAATTTTCAACATCATATTCTTATTAGAAATAAATCAACAAAGAATACGTTACCCAAGTACTTGCGGAATAGTACTTGGGATTGAAATGACAAAGTTGGGTGACTCCTCTTAGCCTGAGCACCACTCTTAGAGCTCACTGAGCTATCTCAGGAACTAAGTTGTATTTGGAGGAGTGAAAAGATGGCTTGCGTGTGTGTGTTTTTACAATTCACAAGCTTAACCTTTTCACTCCATCTCTTATGCTATTTATACATGTATGAGTTTTAACTCTTTCCTAAGTGACAACTGACATCATACAGAAGACAAAATATCGATGTATTTTGTCTCTGCTTACAAAGACTATTCTAGGTAAGAGACAAGACTACTTTCCTAAGTTCAGTGATGACACGAGCCGATCTTTTGCCATTCAGGGAAAGTTGACTTTGGTTGATAAGGACATTGTCTTATCTGATTCAAACTTATCCCGCCTTGTCCCGCTCTTTCTTCAGTCTTTTCATCCTTCAGTCTTCTACTTCAGTTTGTCTTCAGTGTAAGCAGTTGGAGAGGAGTCTTGGGGATTCAGTGAGTTATTGTCATCACTCACTGAATCCATCATCTTCTTCTTGACTCAGTCTTCACCCTTTAAGTTCCGCCTTACTGAGTGGAGAGACTTCTTCTTCGCCTTGTACTGAGTATCCTGAAGATGACTCACTGAGAGACTATGCACTCAGTGACCTGTTAGTGTTTAACGGACTAAACACTTGGGCTATTTTCTATTCAAATCCAAGATTAAAGGGTTTGGGTATTTACTGAACCCAACAGTCTCCCCCTATTTGGATATACAAATAGCCTAAGTGGTTGATCCGTGTAAGTGAGCAAATGGCTTCTTCTTACACTGAATGTACTAATGAATACAATAAGGAACACTGAGTAAATTAACAAAACATACATCTTTTATTGATCAGATTACATAGTTCCTATCACTAGTACAAAAGATAAAACAAAATGATGTCAGTCCAGATGGATTCCAAGTGCTTCAAGCTTGACCTTTTTGGTGATGAGTGTTTCCCTGTCAGGATGGTCTCTAATCTTTGCGTTTAAGTCAAGGCAGAACCGATATTCTCGAGTCGAATTTGAGAGGCCACTGGAATATAGCTGATCATTGTAGCCACTCACGGCTGATCAATATCACTCCACCTTTGGAATGCTGGGTTTCCATAGACATCAATGAAAAATAGCCCTTTCGGGCTTTTCAATCACAAGATAGTTCACAAACTTCACTCCTTCAGGAAGCTCCCTATTACACTCCAGTCCAGGCACTTTAATCTCAGGTTGGAACTCAACTCTCTTCCTTTTGCCAGTGGATGATTGTGGTTGAGATCCTTGAGGTGCAGTTAAGGCGGGCTGAATTCCCAGTTGGGCTGGACAATCCCTCAATCTTTCATATCTTTTACTGAGCATTTTCATCAGGTCCTTAACCACCGCATTCTTCTTCTTTTCAATAATTGGACCAAGCTCATCGAGTTCAATGATCCCAAAGTCAGTGAATTTGAGGGGATCATGAACCTCGAAGTGTCTTTTATCAACCCTCTGTACGTTCATGGCCGGTGGTTTGGTATTGGGGATGATTCTGACATCTGTGATCCTTTCAGGAAGACTTCGGCTTGTCATTGTCCAGTTGTAATGCTCAATTCTGCTTAGCCTGATGGCTTCAGTTTTCTTCTTCTTTTCTTCCAACTGTTTTCTCATTTCAGCCATCTGAGCAGCCTGAGCTTCCTTGAACTTTTGTCCTGCCTGACCTTTTTGGAGTTTCTTAGGATCAATTCCCATGTTCTTAGCTTCTTCAGCGACTACCTTTGCCAGTGCTTCTCTATTCTTCTTATCTTCTTCAGCATTTTTCAATCTCTTTTCTTCTTTAGCAAGATATTTACTTAGCTGTTCAGGTGTGAGAAGGTATTCAGTGTCGCCGATTTTGTAGGGAATCTTCTCAGGCTCAGGAGTTGTCATTTTGCCTTTTCCTTTGTCCTGGCCTGAGGAAGATGAAGTTGCTACCAGGGGTGGTGGTGGTGTTGTTATTGGTGTGATTACTGTCAGTGTTGTTGTTGTTGATGTTGTTGGTGGGATTGATGATATAGGTGTTGCTGAGACTGGTGGTGATGATGAGATTTGAGCCACTGATGTTGATGGTGTTGGCTCCCCCTCATTGTGAGAAGGAGGTTCTTCAGCAATATTCTCCCCCTCAACTGTTGCCGGAGCTTCAGTGAGGGCAAGAGTTGGAGTTGGTGTTGAGGGGGACGGAGCCGCTTGACCCTTGAAGGCCTGATAAATTTCAGAGATCATAGCCTTAATGTCTGATTTGTCGGTTTGAATACCAGTGACCTTTGCTTCCAAGTTAGCCTGAGAAACTTCCAGAGCAGTCATTCTGGGCCCAAGATTCCAGGCCAGAGATGAGGATGCCTGAGTCAAACTAGCCACCTGCGTATTCAAGGAGTCCAATGTAGCTTGAAGAGATTGGACTGAGGATGGAAGACCCTGAACATTTGCAGACTTGAGCATATCGAGCAGTTCAGTGAGGCTTGAGGATTGTTTCAAGTACGCCTCAGTCACCTCTAGCACTTTAGAGTTGAGTGCTGGGTCTTCTTTGACAAATTCCTTGATTTCATCTGTCTTTGTACCTACACCTTGAAGATGCCTGAGGAATTTTGCCATGTTGTCATCCAGTCGGTGAAGGTTGTCATACATCAGATCCCTGTGCTCATGAACATTTTCATCAAAGCCATGTACCTCAGCCTTTAGATCAGCATAACTCGCAGCAGCCTCAGTGTGTTGTTCCCACAGTGTTTCAGTGACCCCAGAGTATAATCTTCTTGAAGCTTTGGTGATCCACTGAACAAGCTGCCTTTCAGTAAGTGGGAGAACATTATCAAATCTTTCAAATTCATCAGTGGAGGAGGAGGAGTCATCATTTTCATGCTAGAATGGTGATTCAATATGCTCCTGTGGATCAGTGAGGCTCTTGTTCCTTGAACCTCGGCGTCCATTTCTTCTCCGGTGATAAAATTTCATCATCGGTTTAGCAAGCTCATCTTCGAAAAGAGTATGCCAAGAACATCGCCAACAGATTAACCAGGGGTTGGTGATGGGTTCCATATCGGCGGGTGGTATGTTTCCTCTGAGTCTTTGTCCCCGTTGACCCCTCGGACACGGTGGCGTTTCCTAGTACCTTCGCTGGAGTCAGGATTGGTTGTGGGTTCCGTATCGGCGGGTTGTTCCTTTCCTTCCGTGTCTTTGTCCCCCCAATGACCCCTGAGACACTGGTGGGCGTTTCCCAGTGCCTTTAGCAGAGTCAGTGATAGTTGTATCCCTATCAACGGGTTGTTTGATTCCCTCTGAGTCTTTGGGATCGATCAGTGTGCCCTCAGACAAAGGCTGTGATTTGCTAATGTCATCCTTGGGCATTGTGGAAGGCGCTCCCCTACCAGCGGGTTGTATGTTTCCCTCTGGATCTTGGGGAGTAGTGGTTGTGACCAAGGGAACTGACTGTGATGTATTAGTGTCCTTCGTTGTCATGGGGGTGAATGTTTCCTGGTCATCAGTGGGTGTCTTTTTAGTCTCGGGCCTTTTGTGCCTTTTAGGCTGTGTTCCTGAAGCCTCAGGGTCCTGGGACTTGGGTTTAGTCTTAGTCCCAGTCTAAGACTTCCCCTTTCTCTTTTTAGGAGCAGGGTTTGGAGACACTGATCCCTCTTGGTTGTTTACAGCAACCATATGGGACGTCAATTCAATAGGAGTGACAAGGGATGGGTCTTTTTGAAAATTTGATTGGCTCAGGATGCCTGGTAAAGCACCAAAATTTTCTTCCTGAGGATAATTTGAACCCAGTAACACTTGCAAAGCGCAAGAGACAAACCTAGGATACGAAACGTATTTCGTCCTAGTTTTCCTCTGTAGCTTGGTTACAAGATCACTGTAAATGATCTCCCCTATGTCGACAGTGACCCCATTCATCAAGCAATATGCCATCATCAACTGAATAGAGTTAACTTGTTCAGTGGATGAGTGGTTCCCGCCGAGGACCTGAATCACAAAAGTGAATAAGATCCTCCAAACCACGGGAAATGAGCTTTTGGTGACTGGGGTACTGTCCAAAAACGTTGGATCTAAAAAGATTTGTTTTAACCCATCCTTACTGTAGAGGGTTCAGGATGGGCGACATAAACTCCTTTGTTATAATCCAACCCTGTTGAAGTGCAAAACGTTTTATAATCCAGGGTGAATTGTTGTTGCCCCCCGTGAAGACTGAATCTGATGAGATATTCCCTGAGAGGTCTGAGGTTGTTCTCATCAGTAGAGGGTGTCGGGTCATAGGCCTTGGTTGTTGCCCAAAACTCCCTGAGGAGATTTTGGTAAACAATGGAGGGACACTGAACAAAGGCCGTTTTCAATGGGCAATTAAACAAAAATTTCATAATGTCTTTGTAGGTGGGACAGTTTGGTATTCAAAGTTGCCTATGACATTATTAGTTTTAAATTCAACATTTGTAAGATCCCCTACCCACTGAGAAGCAAACTGGAGAGATTGTGTTCTAGCCATTTCCATTAAATATTTTTAGGGTTTTTGAAAATATTTTGACTAGAATAATCAAAGTTTTTTTTATCTCTCAAGTTTGTGATGAAAAACTTTTGTAAATGTTTACAAGAAGGTTTTTCAAAAGAGGTTTGAAGAGTTTTTGAGCACACACAAATATTTCTAAGTTTTAGAAATGATTTTGACAGAGTTTTGTTGCAGAAAATAATTTGTGTGTGTTTGTTTGTTTTGGAAGAGGGTATTTATAGAGTGGTGAGAAGGGTGATTTGTGCATAAATGGGAATATTAAGAGTCGGTTTTTGAAAACGTTTGAATTTCCACATTTAATGCTACCACTCCATTACCCGCAGTAAAATCTCATTTTTCAAGGGAACTTGCATTACAGTAAAAGTGCACTTTTGCAGAGATAAAATATCAATTTGATATTTTTGTGAGAGGAGGCATTACATGCCAAGTGGGATGACAGTAAGACAAAGAGACATATATTCCTATATTAAATTGGCATAATTACCAACCTAGGACATTTAAGTAACTGATACTTGAATCATTTAGTTACTCATTCAATGCTCTTTGTCAAATGTCAGGGACCCTGAATGAGTCTTACTCATTCAGTGAGAGGTTTGTTTTGGATGTTCAGGGAGGACGAACCATTTCAGAGAACTTACTGAGATTGGTTTTCGATACCGACTTTCAATGTCAAGCATTCCCAATTCAGCTTTCAGTCTCCTGAAGGTAGGTTCATCCAAGGGTTTGGTGAAGATATCAGCCAGTTGATATTCAGTAGGGATGAAATGAAGTTCAATGTCTCCCTTCATTATGTGATCCCTGATGAAGTGATATCTGATACCAATGTGTTTGGTTCTTTGGTGGAGGACAGGGTTGTTGGAGATTGCAATAGCACTGGTGTTATCACAGAAGATGGGCATGTTGGAATCACTCCTAAACCTTAATCAAGTGTTAGTGATTCACATGTAATAGTTAGCTTAATTATGGCCTTTATGTTTGTTATTAGCCTTAGGCTTATGTAGAAGGCCCATAAGCCTAGGCCTAGCCCAATAAGGAAAAGGATGGGAACTAGGAGTGTTGCCCTAGCTTCCCTCCTATAAATACTCTTGTATAACCCTCACTTGAGGGTTGGTTGTTCAATTCATTTCTATCACTCATACCTTACACATAACCATTTACATTTATACGTGTGTGTGTGTTTGGATAATTGTTCAATCGCCTCTCTATCTTTCTATTAAGCTTGTGTTGTAAAACTAGTGACCTAACAGTGGTATCAATCGCCTACTAGTTGGGTGAACGTATTGTTTCTTGAAGTGGGTTTTGGTCCTACGCGTAAAACAAACGAGTGATACTTTGGTTCGCTTAAAAACACGTTTTTTTACACTTTTTAATCCAAGATTCTTGTCCTTTCAACGTTTTAAGGTGTTAAAATAACTGTTTTTGGCAAAAACTTTCAAACTTTATGCGTGGATAATCGTTTTTAAACTAGTTTTTGAACGAGGGTTTCTGTCTACGCATAACTGTTTTAGACGTTTTGGTTCATCAAGTTTCACACTTTTGTGTTATTTGGTGATATTGAAGCTCTCTCACCACAAAAATCTGGTTTAGAAACATCTTTGGGCAAAAGTCACTTTACGAGTAGTCCTACGCGTAAGCGAAACCCTAAACTTACGCGTTACTCACTCCTTGGTTTGATCTTCAGTTTCGTGGTTTACTCCGTGTTTTCTTGCTTGGATAAGCCTGAAAATACATCGACTTTGGATATCTTTTGCGCTGTGATAGTGTAAAAGATCATTTGGGCAAAACCCTAAACTTACGCATAAGCATAAAGCTTACGCGTAGAAATCCTACGCATAAGATTAATCTTACGCCTAAGCCTTGTCTTACGCATAAGATAATCCTACACATAAGTTCTACGCCAAACTTTGTGTCTACGCATAACTTTAGTGTCTTTTCCCTACTTACGCGTAAGCTAAAACTACGCGTAACTCTCATTGTTACGCGTAACTTTGGTGTTTTTACGCATAAGTCCTACTTGGTTTATTGTGATTTCTACGCCTAAGGATACTTCATCAACAAAGGTTCATTCGACTACAAAGATCCATTTTTACCAACACAAGTTTTCAACATGTCACAACCACCATACTCTAACTATTTCCCTTACACTTATTCTCAACGTCAACAACAACTAACTCCACAACATCAACAATGGAATCAACAACAAGCTATTTATCAACAACAATTTAATCAACAACATACTCCACAACTTGCCGCAATTCCACAACCTCAAATGGTTCAACCACCACCAAGTCTTCAAGTTCAACCCTACACAAATGACTTCAATCAACATCCATCAAGGAACACTATGAAGGAACCCACTTGGTTTGCAAAGATGTGTGAAGCTTTAAGCAGCCAACAATCAATTCATGAGGCTAGATCACTTGATAGACCTCCAATGCTCACTCCAAGAAACTACGATCAATGGGTGATAAGGTTCTTTAGGTTTTGTGATCTGAAGAAGCCACATGGAAAGTTCTTAAAGAAGGTTATCTTGAAAGGTCCATTTCAGATGCCTATTGTTATTGTACCCGCCGATCCAAATGCTAATCCACCAAGAGATGAACAATCCAACATTGCTACTGTTGCCGACCTGAATGCAGAGGAACTTCTACACTATGAAGCTGATGAGCTTGCAATGCAATATATCCTCTTAGGATTACCTAACCCAATTCTTCGAAGTGTTGATGCTCAAAAGACTGCAAAGGCAATGTGGGAACATATTCATCTTCTTATGGAAGGATCTGCACTCAATCAAGAGGATATGGAATCCAAAATTTACTTGGCTTATGAACACTTCATGATTGAACCTGGAGAGACACTAGAGTCTTATCATCATCGATTCTCAGACATCATCAATGATTTGGATAAACACAACATCATCATGCCAAGAATTGCATTTAATACTAAGTTCCTGAGTAGTCTTGGTCCTGAATGGGAGAAGTATGTCATCTTTCTCCGTCAAGCGAAGAACATGCATCATTCTACATACGGATTGTTGTATGATTACTTGAAGCCTCATGAAAAGGAAGTTGATAGAGAAAGGATTCTCCGTGCTCAAATTGCTTCACCTTCACAACCGGAAAATCAACAACTTGCTTTATATGCTCAAAACAGTTATTCTCCTCAACCAGCAACTCAACCAACTGCTAAAATCACACCATATGATCCTTCACAGCCTCAATCTCAGCAAACTCAATTGGTTCCATACAACAAAAACAATGCTCAAGCACTTGTCAGAGAAGCTAATGAGGAATCTGATCCGTTCGAAGCATTGCAACAAGGATTTGCTATGATTGCTAATGCTTTTAGCCGTTATACCAACAAATCCAACAATCGTATTCGCTCCTCATCTAACACAAGGAATCAAGCTGTTATGAACAATGGACGGGTTGAAGTTCAGAATCGTGGTTATGGTCGTCAGATGGGCGGTGGTCAAGGGTTTAATGCTGTGGGTAGGAATAACAATAGCTCACGTGGTGGAACAGGGAAATGCTCAGAATGGGTTGAATGGTATTTGTTGCTACAACTGCAATGAGAAGGGACACCTGGCTAATGCATGCCCAAAGCCGAGGACAAGGGGCGTGCTTATCACAAAGAGGCTCTTCTTTTGGCTCTTAAGGATGAAGCTGGTGGAAATCTCACAGACAAAGAACAGAGCTTTATGGCAAATGCAGATTCAGATGATGATATGGAGGATTTGCAGGCCAATGCAACTGTTATGTTGATGGCAAATATGCATGAGTTACACATGAGTGACACAGGCCAGTGTATGACACTGATGGCTTGTCTCAGGTACCCGAACAAACCATGTTTATCTCTGATCTCATATCTCCGCCAACATCTGAATCCGGCAAGGCTCAGAATGTTCAAAATGAGTCGTCCACATCTCATTCCGACGATTTTCAAATAGACCCCGTAGTCACATTTGACGATCAAGATGACCTTATGGTGTCCCTTGATACTCAAATTGACTCCGTGGTTATACTTGAGGATCTAAGTAATGATCATGTTGTGACTCATGTTGAACACGCCGAACTTTTGCCTCATCCAGATTTTGCTCGTTTAATACAAGACCAACAAACCATAGTGGAAGAATGTCGTGCAATTAATTAGGACTTGAAAAGTAAAAATGCACTGTTAACCAAGGATTTTGAATGTTTACAAAAGCAACTCAACTTTTTCAAAACTCAAGATAAACGTGAAAAAGGTTTTGAAGGAGCCTTTGCTAAATCTCATCAAAATGAAAAATATTTAGAGAGACAGATGCGTGATCTAGCCGCTTCGAAGAATGCTTTGTTGTCTGAAATAGAACAACTGAAACATGAACATAAAAAGCAAATTAACGCTCTCACCTTGGAAAATCAAAAAGCTAAGGCTGAGTTGTTAACTTGTCAAAAACAGTTTTCTACATACAAAAAGCATTCAACGAAGCGAATAGATGATCATCTTGAAGAAATCATCGGCTTGCAAAACAAACTTAAAGAGTTTAAAACTGTTGTTTACAAACATGGTGAGTCGGTCACAGCTATTGAAAAGTTTACTTTAAAACCAAATCCAAATGGCTATGGACCAAATCTTGCTGATTACAAACCTAAGCTTTCAACCAAAGAATTCAAACCAAATCCGAAGTTTCCGGTCTGAGAATATAAAATTGATAATTACATTTATGAGTGTTGTTGAATATCATCGTCAAGAGGAATTAGATGCAGAAGACGAGAGTCGATCAAAATTAGAAAATGTTGTTTACAACAAACCTTTTAACTATTCAAAAGCGGTCACTTTCGTCACACCAACGGATTCTTCTAACACACCAAGGATTATCATAAAAACGTCTGAGTCTTCTAATGTTAATCCCAAACCAGATTATGCACAAACTTATGGTCCTTTACCTTCCATCGGTGAAGTAAACTCAAAACCTGAAAATCACAAAATTCTTAGATATTTTGACCTTTTCATGGCTGACCTCAAAACTTTACAACATGAGATAGAACATCATTCTGAAATCAAAGTTCAACATTTTCAATCGCCTCTGGCGCGAGAACAAAGAGACATTTTTCAGAAAAATCTTTTACCAAATGTTAAAAATTTGAAAAGTTGTGCATTGTCTTGGGAAAAGGGACTTTCATAAGGAACTTGGAATGATGAAGGTCGTTTTTGAGAAAACAGAAACATCTATTTCTAATACTAAACGTAAAAAGAAACTGTTGAGAAAAGATGTTGATCGACTCTTGGAAGATGTCATCTGTGCTGATGTTCATAATACTGTGTTATTGAATTCTTTGTCATATGCATTTGATTATATCTCTGCTGATACTGTTGATTCTGTGGTAAATGTTGAGAACACTGATAATGTGCTTCAGGTCGAGTCCTTAAAAGTTGAAAATAAACGATTGTCAAACGAACTTTCAAATGCAATACGTCGTCTTAATTGGTGTCAAAAAGATATTCACGATCAACAACTTGCTTTTCAACACAAAATCGCCCTGTTGCGTGACAAAACTTCTGATCCAAAAATTGAGCAACTGGATGATCAAAGCGTGTCTTTTAAGTGTCAAATCTCAAAATATGAACAAGAACTTGTAAAAGTTAAAAGGAATATGGTGTCATATTTGATTTACTCAAAAGACTCGTGATGAAGCATCAAATGAACTTGATCATTATCTTGCACACACTAAAGAAGTTATGCATTTTTCTGGAAATATTCGGTCTAAAAATCAAGATCGATTCACACTATCTTCAAGTTAAGAGAAATGTTAGGCAAGTATGAACAACTTCCGCCTACCGTGATTAAGAGAATAGCACCAGTAACACTTAGTAATCATGAACCTAGAATCCCTACTGCCAAATCACAAGTTGCTAACGTGCTTCCTTCTACTGAAACAGGACTAGTTGCGTCTTTTCCAAATGTCCGCACTTCACAGCCTAGGAGCACTACATCGAAGAATAGGAAGTTGCGACCTAAGAAAAGATCAATAAGGAATGCTAAAGTAGAAGAACACCCTAGGACACTGAATAAGACTCATGTTCCTTCCACTATAGATATTGCGTCTGGAAAATGTAATAGAAATAGTGATGTAACGAATGCTAAACCTCTAAGTACCTTTGATATTCAGTCTGATGCACTTTGTGTTATTTGTCGTAAAAGTATGAATTCTGATTGTCATGACAAATGTGTTGCTAAAGCTATCATCTCTCGTTTAAGGAATCCTAAGAATTGGAATACCTCTAGGCCCACTAATCTTTCTAAGTCTGTGCTTGGTAGACCGCCCTCTTTAGATTCTAAGGAACGCATTGCTGTCCCTGTAGCTCCAGTTTCACCTCCTAGGAATGTAGTACCACCTAGTGCATTCACTAAGACTAAAGCAAATACTAGTTGGAGATGGCAGAAATGGATATATAACACACTAGGATTTAAATGGATACCTAAAGTTATTGATGTGTGTATATCTACTATAGCTGCTCCGGAACCCTCTAACATTTCGGGTTCCACATCTACTTCTATTCCATCTGTATTAGATGTGTAATGCAGGTGATCTGAGATCATTCTGGATTGTTGATAGCGGATGTTCCCAACACATGACGAGCAACCTTAAAGCTGTTATCAAACTTTATTGCAAAGTTCATTGGCACTGTCAGATTCGGGAATGATCACTTCGCAGCTATCATGGGCTACGGAGACTATATCAATGGGAACATCGAAATTAGCAGAGTTTACTATGTGGAAGGCCTCGGTCACAATCTGTTTTCAATAGGTCAGTTCTGTGATGGAGATTTGGAGGTTGCTTTCAGGGAGAAATCTTGTTTCATTAGTGATCTACAAGGAAACGACCTTATGTCCGGCTCGCGTAATTCCAGTCTTTACACTATCTCTATGCAAGACATGGTTGCTTCATCTCCCATTTGCTTACTTTCAAAGGCAACATCAACAAAATCATGGCTATGGCACCGTCGTCTCTCACATCTAAACTTTCAAACCATCACCAACCTTGCTCGACACAAACTAGTTGAAGGACTCCCACGATTTCGGTATTCTAAAGATCACCTTTGCTCAACTTGTGAACAAGGGAAAAGCACTCGTGCTCATTTTCCTTCAAAGGTGGAACACAGCTCTCGGCATGTGCTTCATCTTCTTCACAAGGATTTGTGTGGCCCGATCGCGTGCAAAGCGATCAATGGCAAGCGCTACATCTTAGTAATTGTTGATGACTATTCACGCTGGACTTGGGTCTACTTTCTTTGAAGCAAAGATCAAGCTCCACGGATGATCATCACCTTTCTCACGAAAATACAAGTTCAGCTACGTAACACCGTTCGACAAATCGAAGCAGAGGCCGAATTTGTTAACCAAACTCTTCGTGAATTTTATGAGAAAGTGGGAATTGACATCGGACATCTATTGCACGCACACGAACAAAAGCGAGTTGTTGAAAGACGAAACCGAGCGTTAGTGGAAGCTGCAAGAACAATGTTAATCAATGCTAAACTTCCAGATTACTTATGGGCAGAAGCTATATCTACTGCATGCTATACTCAAAACCGTTCTATGATTACAAAATGCCACAACAAAACGCCTTTCGAGCTTGTCCACAACAGAAAACCGAATCTCAAACACTTTCATGTATTTGGATCTCTTTGCTATCCGAATAATGATCGTGATGACTTTGGAAAGCTCAAAGCCGACATTGGAGTCTTTATAGGATATTGTGATAATTCTAAAGGTTTCGAATCGGAATCGTCGAACAAAGGAGGTTATGGAATCGATTCATGCTCATTTTGATGAACTTACGGAAATGGCTTCGAGTATAACGACTTGGAACCCGGTCACAACCGATTAAACTTCCCCAAACCCCATCATCAGGTGAACAAAGCCCCGACTCACTCGTCAACAAATGGAAAGGCTATTTGCTCTGCTGTTCGTGACGATATTGATGAGCGTGCTCGGTGTATCCGCATTTGCTCAACCGATAATACTCATATACGATACACTGCTACAACAACTAACGTTGAAGAAGCACCACCAGTTGACTCCACCACAACAGTTGAACAAACCGCTTTTAACAATGATGAACCGGTGATGATGTTCGAATGAAGTACCACCACTGCAGATTTTGATCCAAATGCGTTCTTTAACCCGTTTGCTAATGAGACTGCTGCACCAGATGTCGCGGAATCTTCAACAAGCCATTTGAATCCTCAAAATCTGCACAATGTATACCAACATCAACCCTCCACACATAGATGGACAAAAGACCATCCTCTGGAAAACATTATTGGCAACCTGAATCAACCAGTCGTTACGAGACAACGTCTTCACACAGACGGTGAACATTGCATTTATGCACTCACTGTCTGCTAATCTGAGCCTAAAAACATTAAAGACGCAATGACAAAGGACAACTGGATTGAATCCATGCAGGAAGAACTCAACCAATTTAAACGTCTTGAAGTATGGGATTTGGTTGAAAGACCAACAAGGGTCTTCGTCATTGGTCTTAAATGGATTTGGAAAACCAAACTGGATCTTTGAAGGGAACGTTATCGAAACAAGTCACGTCGGTGGCTAAGGGTTATAGACAGGAAGAGGGTATTGACTTTGAAGAATCATTTGCTCCGGTTGCTCGTCTTGAGGTTGTTAGGATTTTTCTGGCATTTGCGGCTCACATGAACATCACGGTCTTTCAGATGGATGTAAAAACTGCTTTTCTCAATGGACAACTGAAAGAAACGGTTTATGTTAGTCAGCCAGAAGGATTCATTGATCCAGAGTTCCCTAATCATGTCTACAAACTGAACAAAGCTCTCTACGGTCTCAAACAAGCCCCTCGGGCATGGTATGATAAGCTATCATCTTTCCTCATTGCCAATAACTTTACCAAAGGTTCGGTCGACCCAACTCTTTTCATACAATATCACGGGGAACATATTTTAATTGTTCAAATTTATGTGGATGACATCATTTTTGGGTCAACTCATAAAAAGTACTCAATCGCTTTTGCAAAACTAATGAAGAAACATTTTGAAATGTCAATGATGGGTGAACTTACGTTCTTTCTAGGACTGCAAGTTCATCAATCACCTCGTGGTATTTTCTTGAGTCAGTCCAAATATGCCCTTGAAATTCTGAACAAATTTGGAATGAATACTTGTGATACTTATGCCACACCAATGGCACATACCAAGAAGCTGGGCCGATTTGCATGGGAAATTAGTTGACCCTTCCAAATACCGAAGTATTATTGGGTCTCTCATGTATCTAACACCAGCAGACACGATATTGTCTTTGCCGTTTATCTTTGCTCCGTTATCGGTCGCGACCAACTAAAACCCACCTCTCGAGGCTAAAAGAATCCTCCGATACATCAAGGGAACCATTAATTTGGGAATCTGGTATCCGAAGGATTATGGTTTTGAACTAATCACTTTTGACGCCGACCACGCGGGATGCTTAGATTCACGGAAAAGTACTTCGGAGCTTTACAATTTCTTGGTGACAAAATGGTGTCATGGCAATCGAAGAAGCGAGGATTGTACATCTGTCCTCAACCGAAGCCGAATATGTAGCCATGTCGGCGTGTTGTGCTCAAGTCATTTGGATGAGAACACAACTCAAAGACTATGGTTACGTATTTTTATAGAATCCCGATGTCTTTGCGACAATCGGAGTGCTATTGCAATCTCGTGCAACTCAGTTCAACACTCGAAATCAAAGCACATCGATCTTCGATATCATTTCCTCAAGGACCACGTGGAGCAGTGCTTACCGTTGAATTATATTTTGTGGAGTACTGAGAATACCAATTGGCGGATCTACTCACCAAAGCCTTGCCTCCTGCTAGGTTTAATGAGTTGGTCCACCGCATTGGTATGAGGTGTTTGACTCAAGAGGAATTGGATGACCTCCTAAAACAGTCTTAAAAACCTGTCAAACACCAAAATCTCTTTTGTAAATAAATTTTTCAAAAACAAAATACAAAAATATAAAACCTGATAAAACAACAAAAATATTCTTCTATCTATTTTTTCTTTCAACATTGCAAGTACATTTCTTCCGTCAACACCATAATCTTTCAAAATTCAGTATTTTTTCCGATCAAGTGTTGAGGGGGAGAAAATAAACATTTAACTGTTTCAAAACATCCGTGTACTTGCATGTTACCATATTCTGGTTGTTTCTTTTATCAATGGTGGTATAGTTTCTGGTACAATGACACTCCTCGGACTAAAATTTATAACCTTTTATCATTTTCTTAAGTCGAGGGGGAGTGTCGTCAAAGTTATTTCTTAAAAATCTTTTGCTTGGTAACCAAAATGGAAGTTAAAGACTTTGAATGAAAAATGAAAAGGTGGAGGGACCAAAACTGCCAAAAGCTTAAACCTACTTTTATTAAAACACGTCCACCTAACTTTTTATCCTTACATTTAATACACACAACTAAAAAATCGTACGCTTAAAATTCGTTCAAGAAATCCGTGTTTCAGATCTTCAATTTGTAAGTGTCTTTGTGTTCCTAACATGATTACAAACAAAGGTTTTAAATCGTTTTGAAAATTAACAGTTGGATCTTAAACTATGGACGATTTTGTGTTCTACACGTATGCGTATGAACACATAATCTTGTTTATGTGTTTGTGGTTAAAAGGATAGTGTTAAAACGTTTTAATAACATCAATGATACTTTTTCTATCCTTAAAACGAACCCAGATACACGAATTGAGTGAATTTGAAAATTAGGGTTTATGTGTAGTTTTGGGTGTTTTCAAATGTGATTGTATTTGGTCAAAAAAAGATTGTTGTGTGATGTTAATATCATGATGAATTGATGTTATCTAAGCTCTAAAACAACCCAGAAACACTAATTAAGTTAGAATTAGAAATTAGGGTTTAATGTTCTTGAGTTTTGGGTATTTTTGATTCACCACGAATTGGGTGTTAAAACTTGGTTATTACACTCTCACAACATCTAAGACATACCAGAAAACGTTTGGTGCAATTCCTATGGCTAGAAATCATATGCGCAATTCATAAACTTTAGGGTTTTGACTTACGCGTATGACTTTCTACGCGTAAACTGTTTAACAAGTTTTCATGCCATAATCTGTCTTAAAATGAATATATGTGTCAAGATTGATGATATGATGATTTTATTTCAGGCTTGCTACTCGTAAAACTCAGAATCAAGGTCATTGAAACTCTACGCATAAGGATCACCTTACGCGTAGAAAGTTATGCGTAAGAGAAATCTTACGCGTAACTGTTACGCGTAAGGTTCTACAAAGGGACTACGCGTATCCTGTGAAGGATATGCGTAAACAGTGACCTCTACGCATAAGGTCTACTCTTACGAGTAAGCCTTACGCGTAAGGTTTTATATATGCCTACGCGTAAGCTCTACGCATAAGGTTACTCTGTTCCTACGCGTAACATTTCTTACGCGTAAGACAGATTCCTACGCGTAAGCTTGTGTCTACGCATATAACCCCTGTTTACGCATAAGCTACAATTTCTACGCATAAGCCTTGATCAAACCTTCATTATGAATTGTTACGCGTGCAAACTTGTATATAAATGAATCATAACGTCACGAAAACAATAATGTCACTAATAAGCTTAAACGTTCTATATGTTGTGATTAATAAGTGATAACATAAACTTTAAAATTTAAAGTTAACTAACTCAAGAAACTTTTCACGACGTCATTGGACTATTAGACATACAAGTGACTTTGGACTCGTAACAACCATTGACATTATACGTTCAATAATTAAACATTAAAACCTTCTGTTGACTAACATTATGTCTTTTGATATGTTGGTTCTTTTGGCTAATGTTATTTCAGATCACGACATGGCTGCTCAAATGAATGTGGATGCACCTGAGGTTCTCACAATTGCCGATATCTTCCCTAATGGCTATCCAAGGAAGATTGGAAAGAACAATCTAAGAGTTGATTTTGAAACTCTCTCATGCTCAGAGTCTCTTGCTTGATTGTTGTGGATATTCTTAGGAATCATCCCTACCAGAACATGCTCTCACACTCTGCTACTATTCCAGAGATCTACATTCAAGAATTCTGGAATTCAATGCAAAGGATCAAAGGTCAAAGTGCGGTGATAGTGACGCTCAATCACAAACAAGTCACCATCACACATGCGGATCTACGGTCGTTCGTCTAATTCCTGAAATCGAGCCAACCGACTTCTATGCCACACCTCTTGAAGAGACAGTTGAAATTCTGATTGATATTGGCTATGATGAAGCTTTAGGAATAATCACTAAGCACTCTCATGTGGAGCTTAAGAACATTCCTCAACCGTGGAGAACCCTCTACATCATCATTACCAAATCTGTCTCTGGTCGTGATAGTGGCTATGAGCATCCCAAGCTCATAGAACTACAAATCTTCTTGTCATTAATCAACAAAAAGGACATCGAAATTGAAGCACTGTTATGGGAAGACATGATGTCATTTCTCAAGAAACTTGGCTCAAAGATTCCCTATGTCGGATACACAAAAGCTGTTGATCCAGAGAGCACTTAGACTTCATCCTGATATTCCCAAGAGGCTCAATGACCCCGACAATCACGATATGTTTACTGAGCCTACCCTATCGGTCGGAATCAAGGAATCGTCAACAAAGAAACAGGGTCTTGTGTTACCGATCACCTTTGACTAATGAAATCAAAAAGCTCGAGACATACAAAAGGTATCTGGTAGCGGTAAAAGAAGGCAAAGTTGGTCATCTCGATGAGAAATCTTACGGAACACCTATAAGGAAAACCAGAAGAGGAAGTGGAGGAAGTGTTGCAAGCACTGAGAGTCAAAGGACGTTCCCCAGGAGGAATCCTCCATGAAAGGGGACAGTTCCGCCAAGGAAGCGTTCCTATTCCGTATCTAAGCTGAACCGCAGAGAAAGCTAAGCGGACGAGGACTCGAGGGTACTGCATCGATGAAGAGACTTTCTACTCAAAGCTGCTAAAGATGACACTACAAGTATCTAAACCTCCTAGTCCTCCGGTGATCAAGGAAAAGGGAAGACTCCAGTACTTGTGCCTTATGAAGAAAGCTCAAGCTCGGATGAAGAGCAACTGGATAAATCATACAGGAAGAAGTTCAAATTTGTTAGACTTCAACACGTTGCACAACAATTTGCTCAAGAACAAATGGGTGGCCCAGAGGGTCGAGTGGTGGAGCTCAACTTTCACCAGGTCCTGATGCGGTTAATCAACCCGATAAGGGATCTGGTGCCACCACTTTGGTACAACAACAAACACGTGTGGAGGACACTCTTGAAGAACCAGAATCTGAGAAGTTAGAGAAGGTAAAAGCTGATGAAGAAGCTGCGGCCAAAGCCAAAGCGATGAACAAGCTAAGTCTGGAAATGAAGAAGATGTTGAGTATGATAAGTTTCTTCTAGATAGTCCTGCACGATCAAAGGAAGAAACTTCTGAGCCACCAAAGGACCCGGAGTCTCCTCACATCTCATCATCATCGGATTCATCTTCTCACTCTTCACCACCACCATCAAAGAAATCAACCAAATCAGTGAAGAAGCCAACACCATCTTGGATCTCTCAATCTAAGAATCGAATCGTTAAAGCTATCAAACGAGTCAGAAAGAAAGATATTCTCTACAGAAAGTTGAATTTCCTCGATCGATAACGTATCTTCATGATGAGAATGACGAGATGAAAGTTGAAAGGGCGTATATCCAGAAGCTTATGAAGGATGATCTTCAAGGGAGCATGGACGAGATGATCAAAGGATACTCTCATAAGTTCCTTATGGAGGTCGTTCCGAAACTGACGAAGGAGATGTATACTAGACAACTTTATCCGAATCTCTTACATTTAGCCAAGCAAGCCATGAAATCAACTCCGATGAATTTGAGCATCAATCCAGTTGAAACTACAATCTTCTCAGATGATGAATTGGTGAACCGGCTAGTAGCGCAAATGTCAAAATGCTCTGCAACGTTTGCCTCACAAGAAGCTAAACTGTTTGAAGCTCTACTGGAATACCAACTCAGGTCCGCATTCCGAGAAGAAGCTGTAAGGCCCAAACGTTCAAAAGACGACGAAGACAAAGATCAAGATAAGGATAAGGAGCCTAAACGCACAAAGAAGTCTGGTGAATCATCTTCCATTCAGTACTCGATGCAACCTCCACCACAAAGGACTCCAGCTCAACAAAGATCACCTCCTCGCTCTTTTGTAGATAAACCTCAGGATTCCGAGACACCACCCCAGACTCAGAAAACCGGTGATCACTTTGAGTATACGGGTGGTGATGATGAGGAATACCATGAGCCCCAACAACAACCCACCTCTCCCAACAAAGTACAGAAACCAGAACCCTCATCTAGGCCTAACAAAAGAAGAAGAAGCCCAAGGCTGACATCCTATCATGGCTAGATGAAGATAACACAGAGGAATTTGAATGGTTTTCTACATTTGTTAATTCCACTCCTACCTGTGATGGTCAAGATCGGTAGCGGTAATACATTGGAGCATGCTAAGTTATTGCAAGAAAAATTCCGAATAAAGAAGATGACGAAATCTGAGTTGAGGCGAATCAAGAATGAAGCTTTTCAACTGTTAAAAGATAGCTCAGAAAGTGCCATCGAGGTCGAATATCACCTTGAAAACATTGCTCGAGCTATGTCTAACAACATGGATTGGCTCAACCCAGAAGCAAACATCGACTTTACCAAACGGGACAACCCTCCATATTACACCAACTGGTCTAAACCTCTACCAACAATTGGCCAACCAGATGAGCCTCGAATTCCATTCCGATATTTCTTCAACAAAGACTTGGATTTTCTTCTACACGGTGGCGATGGTTCTAGGAAATACGCTACATCTTTGACACTTCCATTCCCTGACAATATACTCTAAGCGCATAGCCATCGAGGAAAGATCTAACCACTTGTTCTCCAACACAGTGGAAGAGTATGACCGTGATGCAATGTATGAGATTCATCATTGGCGAGCGCCGAAGAATCTACTACGAAGCTGCCAGGTTCGAAATCTCAACATGCGTGTTCAGTACTAAGAATATCGTTGCCATCAAACACGTTGATCTTTCGTCCAAATGGGACTACACTTTTCTCAAGAAGATTGTGGTCAAAAGGCAAGACGAAAGGGATTATGCATTCTCTGAAGGTGACTTTGAGAATTTGTCTATCAACGACATTGAAGACATGTACCTTGCCAAAGTACATGGTCGCATGAGACAATTCTCCACTGAAGTACAACGTGAATTCATCAAGTCATTGCTCATCTTCATTAGACGCATAGTCATCAAGGAACGTGTAGAAGATCTCCGGCTAGTAGTTGAATCTTATCGGACCGTGTCAACTTCACTCCACCGCAGCTTGATCTTCCCGACATCAACCAGCTCTCACAATGTACACTCATCAACAAACCATTCGGCGTCGTTTACCGTAGTGAACTTCAAAGAAATTGCTTAATGGCGTGCAGATATCTTCACAAATTTGGAGATCACAATTTGAAGTTGGTTAGGGACGGATTGGCTTATCGGTTGAAGGATATACATCAGAAGATTGGGTCTCCTAAGCGATGGAATTCTCAGGATCGAAGGGATGTGAAGAGGATCATCACCATGATTGATGAACGGTTGTATCGAAGGGATCGGTTCAGAAGATTGGAAAGCTATGTTGGAGGTAGACCCAGGATTAACATCACCGGCTTTCAACGCCCGGTTCACACTCCTAGCAACATCTCTGACTACCGGTACCTCTTGAACTGCTTCTTTCATTATAAATTTGGATGTATGATTTCTTATGTCAATGGCTTGTACACACATTACGATGTACAACCCGTTCTTGTAAATAAAGGACCCGTGGTACGCTTGATTGCCACAATCCTTATAAAAGGAGCGAAAGCTTCTTACTTTTGAGTAAAACCTATCAAACCTTTCACTTTTTCAAGGTTTTGCTCAAAAGAACAAGTACTTTCCCTTATGATTTTCAAAACCTCAACCGTTTATATCACTCGTTGAGGGGGAGTACTTGACTAAAAACTTTGTTCACTAATTGTTCACAGTGGTCATTCTTCCCCCAACACTCAAAATGGTCATATTTATTCTCAACTTTTCAAAAATAACATTTTATATGCCATTTTTGAGGGGGAGAAAATACGTGATAAGAAATATGTTGTGCTTTTGCTATATGAACTCTCGTGTAAAAAGACTTCAACCCAAGAATTGACGAGATCTTAACTGTTAGTAACTCGAAAAGACTTGTCCGGGACGGGTAATAATTTCAAGCTAGTTCGCTAGTGATGTAAACGTGTCTCGCAAAGGACTTGTCCGAGTAGAATGTACCATTCGAGAAACTCTTGGTAGACATGAACCTTGATGGGTTTGACAACCTTTCGGGGTTGTCCACACCTTCAAGATAGTTATTAGAGCTAGTTGTTACCTAAAAGCTGACAATGCAACTCTTTAACTATGCCACGTAACCGTGTCTCGCGAGGGAATGTCTATCTTGAGTCGACCAATTCAAAAGTGCGTGCTCTTTCCTCACTGTGCAGATTTCTGTCTAAACTCTAAAGCACATGTGGAGGGGGAGTATTTCTGCTAAAAGATAAAACTCTCACAGTGGTTCAAACATGTTTTCATTTACAAACCCTTTGAGAGATTTTCTTGAAAATGGTTTTATGGCAATGGAGTTATAAGGTGATTAAGGTTAATAATAACCGTCCTATGATCCGCCAGAGCCGGAGGGATCTACCCAAGGACACTACCAATAGTTAGAATTAGAAGTCCTTAGGTATGATTATAAAAAGGAGAAATGAGAATCGGAGAAAGAAGGAGTTGAAGAATTAAAAAGAAATGAAAAGAAAAGGGTGAAAAGAAATAGCCCTCCAGATTATTCAACTTAGGGCAGACACCGGGTTCAATTCATATGCTACTGGTTGTCACTAGATGACACCGGTATTGAAGATTAAAAGTCGTCATGGACCCAGTGACGCATGCACTAAACCTTCTTAGCCACTCAAGTTTCTCTTAACAGAAGCTTGTTTCATTCTCACAGGGAACCCTACGCAAACTATCGGCTTTCTATTAGAGATTGCTGGTATTGAAGAAGGAGACCCTCTCCCTAGTCTCCGCTCAGGAAAACCAAAACGCACTATTGAGTCTAGAGCCACGAGATTCATCAAAAGATCTCTTAGGTACACTTGACATTTCATCACTTGATGTTCAACAATAAGAACATCAGTGGTACGTTATCGAGTCCTTCACAGATCTTAGAAATCTGTCGAGAACATTTATGAGAGGTTCGCAATTGTGATCCTCAGTGATTGAATGGAAACTCCCGCCAGGGTCAACATCAAACAGCCACGACAGTCGCCGGTAACTCCCGTGGATTACGCTTAGTGTGTCTCAAACGGTCTACGTCGTGAGGTGATGCTTGGTGTACCTCGCGACTCATCTGAACCGTAGATGTACTTTGGTACATCGCGTTATCTCGCTTGTGGGACTCCGGTTTGAGCGGCCTTTGTGAGAATTAGAGTTGTGTTTTCACACTATGCTGTTAACACTCTCGAAGTTCAAACTTGTAAGTGGCGGAATCCGCTTATTACTAACCGTTTTCATGTTTTCTTCTTATGGAAGCTCTGGAGCGGAATGATCGTGGAGATTCTTCGAATGCTCATACCAACATCATCACTAATGGAAGTTCTATCTAAAAGCAACACAAAAGTCAGAATGATTCTTCGTCAAACCAAAGAATCTACAAAGTTAAAGACTTAAAGAACTCCATCGATGAAATCCAACGTCAAAGAGCGTATGAGCGTGTTGAAGAATGACGTGGAGACACTGTAGCTGAAGCGGCACTGAGGCGGACTTGATGCGACAACAACAACATACTATCACAACCATCACAAAGAACAATGATCAAAGAACAAAGACTAAGATGACGTCAAAGCGAACTGTTCAAAGAAGACAATTTCTCTACACTGGAGAGATTGTTCGAATCAAGGCAAATCTTCTCACAAGAAAGAATAATGTCAAAAGACGTCAAAGCTACTATTACATCAACGCCTTCACCGTTCATATTCATTAATCACTAACGCTTAGGGGGAGATTGTTGGAATCAATCCTAAACCTTAATCAAGTGTTAGTGATTCATATGTAATAGTTAGCTTAATTATGGCCTTTATGTTTGTTATTAGCCTTAGGATTATGTAGAAGGCCCATAAGCCTAGGCCTAGCCCAATAAGGAAATGGATGGGAACTAGGAGTGTTGCCCTAGCTTCCCTCCTATAAATACTCTTGTATAACCCTCACTTGAGGGTTGGTTGTTCAATTCTTTTCTTTCACTCATACCTTATGCATAACCATTTACATTTATACGTGTGTGTGTGTTTGGATAATTGTTCAATCGCCTCTCTATCTTTCTATTAAGCTTGTGTTGTAAAACTAGTGACCTAACAGGGCACCATTTTGTAATGGATGTTATAGTCACTGAGTTGACTTTTCATCCATAATACATTGGCACAACATCCTGCTACAGCTACATATTCAGCTTTAGCTGAGGACATAGCCACTGATTGTTGCTTTTTAGCACTCCAACAGACCAGTTTTCCTCCAAGAAATTAACAGGACCCTGAGGTACTTTTTCTGTCCATGTTGCAGCCAGCATAATCAGAATCAGAGTAACCCTTGAGATCAAACCGTGAGCATTTTGGATAATAGAGTCCAAGATTTGGGGTTTCCTTCGGTACTGAGTATTCTTTTGGCTGCAGTGAGATGGGATTCTTTAGGATTGGAGTGATATCTTGCTATTAGACAGACTGAGAATTGGATGTCTGGTCTAGAAGAAGTTAGATACATCAGTGAGCCTACAATCCCTCTGAAATGAGTTTGATTGACTGATTTGCCGGTGAGATCAGGTCCAAGGTTGTTAGGTGGGACCATTGGAGTCTTCTTGAGGCACAGTCGATATCTCATATTTCTTCAAGAAATTTCGGTGTATTTCTCTTGGTGATGGATATTCCTTTATCAGTTTGCCTGATTTATAGTCCAAGAAAGTATATGAGTTCCCCCATCATGCCCATTTCAAACTTCTTTGTCATCAGTTTTTCAAACTGTTTGCAAAGTTTGTAGTTTGTTGAGCCAAAGATGATGTCATCAACATACACTTGGACTAGTATCACATCCTGTTGAGTTCAATAAACAAATAGTGTGTTGCCTATCTTTCCTCTGACAAACTTGTTTTGTATCAGGAAGGCTGAGAGAGTTTCATACCATGCCCTTGGAGCTTGTTTAAGTCCATAAAGGGCTTTGTCAAGCTTGCAGACATAGTCAGGGAAATCACTACTCTCAAAGCACGGGGTTGCTGAACATACACATCTTCCTTGAGATCACCATTTAAGAATGCACTTTTAACATCCATTTGGTAGACCCTGAAGTTCATGTATGTTGCATATGCAAGGAAGATCTTGATGGCTTCCATTCTTGCAACAGGAGCAAATGTCTCATCATAGTCAATGCCTTCTTGTTGACTGTAACCTTTGGCTACAAGTCTGGATTTATTTTTAATGACAGTGCCGCTTTCATCAGTTTTGTTTCTGAAAACCCACTTCATTCCTATGAATACTACATCCTGAGGACATTTGATCAAGGTCATGACCTTGTTTTATCAAAGCTGTGCAGTTCTTCTTGCATAGCCTTTGAACCGGCTTGGGTGTTTTAGAGCCTCAGTGACACTTTTGGGTTCTATATCTGAGAGGTAATCAGCATATAGACATTCATTAGCTAAGGCTGCAGTTAAATTAGCAGCCATGCTTCTAGTGAGCATGCCCTCAGTGGGTTCACCAATGATGTTTACAAGCTCAATGTCCTGAGATCTTGTCCACTTACTTTGTGGTCTGGGATCTGAGCTTAAAGATGTCACTGGGAGTTCAAATGTGAGTTCAGGTGCAAGAGCCACATAATCATTTAGAGAATCTGTAGAGGTGTCTTGTTCAGGTTGAGGTTCATGAGTTACAGGTTCCTGATCATTTGGATAAGTGTTTCCTATCCCAGTAGGGACTGACTGATTATCAATGAACTCACTGATGGTTGGTTGGGGTAGGTTGTGAGGTAAGAAATAATATGAGATGTCGAGATCGCTTGATATGTGGAATTGAATTCGTGTTGTACTCATCGGGAGGATATCTTGATGAGTTATCAATTCCTATTTCCTCCACTGAGGTGTTGGTGAACCTGATGCTTTCAGCACTTTCATCAAAGGTGACATGAAAGGTGACATGAAAGGTTTCCTCAACTTGTTGTCTCCTTGTGTTAAAAACCCTGAAGGCTTTGGAGATCGGTGAGTAGCCTAAGAAGTATCCATCATCCGCTTTTGCATCAAACTTGCCTAGATGATCCTTGTGGTTATGAATGAACACAGGACATCCAAACACATGAAAATAGCTGATGTCGGGAAGTCTACCTTTGAAGATCTCATATGGGGTTTTATTATGTCTTTTGACAATGATTGACCTGTTTTGAGTGTAACAGGCTGTTTTGACTGCTTCAGTCCAAAAATGCTTTGAGAGGGCTGAGCCATTTAACATAGTTCTAGCAGCCTTAATGAGAGTTCTGTTTTTCCTTTCAGCAACCCCATTTTGTTCGTGGGTATATGGAGATGAGAAATTTTGAGAAATTCCTTTTTCATCACAGAAACGCTCAAGCTCTTGATTTGAACTCAAGTACCATTGTCAGTTTTGATTTGTTTAACAAGATAATGTCATTCGGTTTTCAATCTTCCTGATGAATGACATTATTGTATCAGCTGCCTGACTCTTTTGGAAAGAAAGTATACCCAAGTGTATCTTGAGAACTCATCAACAATGACAAGTGTATACTTTTCATCTGGATTGATCTGTACTGACAGTCAAAAGAGATCCATGTGCAGGAGGTGAAGGCAACTTTTGATGGAGAAATTTTGTTTGGTTTTGAATGATGCTCTGTGGTGTTTACCTTTTTCACAGGCAGAGCATGGTTTGTCTTTTGCAAAGACCAGTGATGGTAAGCCAAGGACCTTGTTTTGTTTTGCCAAGTTGTTGAGATTTTTGAAGTTTAAGTGTGAGAGTCTCTTATGCCATAACCAATTGATAGTTTCAAATGGCTTTAGCAAAGAGACAAGTTCCATCTTGGGAGAATGTTGACATGTCTAACACATAAACATCATCTCTCCTTGGAGCTATCAACACCACTTCCTTGTTGGCATTGAAGATGGTGCCTTGTTTGTCATTGAATTGCACAATGTACTTAGCATCACATAGTTGACTGACATTGATGAGATTGTATTTTAGACCATTGACATAAGCAATTCTAGAGAAAACTATTCCATTGCAGTTTACTGAACCATAACCTTTAGTGGGACATGATGAGTTATCACCAAACACTACTTTGGGTCCTGGTTCCTCTATATACTTGTGCAGATACTCCTTTACATCAGTCATGCTTCTTGAGCATCCACTATCTAGATGCCAAATAGGCTCCTTGGCGTGTCTTTGCACAAGTAGTAAACTGAATTAGTTTCTCTTAGTGACCCACTTACTAGTGGGCTTGGGTCTCAAGGTCTCTTTGAATTTGGTAATTGACTCATGGTCAGTGGTTGAGTGCATTGTGCTACCACAGGTTTTGCATTTAGAGACTGAGGATGACTCAGTGATTTTGGGTTGTTTTGTTCCTCTCCTTGCATGAATGACACTGTCATGTTGGGATGTCTCATGAGCTGGATTACCGCATATATCACAGCATGTGTTCATGAGACAATCATCCTGATGATGATCATTAAACCCACAGTGAGGGCACAAGGGAAAAGGTTTTGCTCTATTCTTGGGAGCTGTTTTGGAGGATGAAGCATATTGATGACCAACTTTGGTATAGTTTGCTTGACTGACATACTGTAGGTGGTCAGCGTTCATGTGATC
>OU343225.1:230261858-230490054 GCA_910596185.1 Chrysanthemum makinoi | reverse complement strand
ATCCTTTTTGCAGATCATGCAAAAAAGGATTCTATAGCAGTTGTCAGTGGTATGGCTGGTGTGATGACACAACTCACACTTTTGCTTGGGTTTGTTGGTCGATTTTGACTTTGATGAGCTAGATGAGGCTGACTTAGTTTCCTTGATTGAGTCAGGACCTTTTTCGATGGATTCCATCTTTATGTCAGCTTCCTCACAAGCTCAGTTAGTTGCTGAATTTGGTCAGCTTCATTGGGAACAGAGGATGTTGAAGTCTCAGTAGGAGTAGACTCTTGTTGAGTTGGTTTTTTTGGTCTTTTCAGGATGGTTCTACCAAGTCCGGACCTTTCTTTTGGTGAGTGAGGATTGAATTGTAATGGAGTAAGCTCAGAGCTTTGTGCGGCACCCGAAGAGGTTTCAGTGGTGGAAGCGGTGCTTGAGATTACTGCTTCGACTCAGAGATGTGTTCAATACTACTGGGTACATCAGGGAGTCCAAGCATGCTCTTTAGAGCTTGGCTTTCAGGCTCTAGAATCCTTCTAGAATCGAAATTTGGAAGCTTACTCTCAGGATTAACCCGTTCAATCCAATCACTGGAATTTGGAGTTGTCAGCATATTGGTAATCATACCACCAGACACAAATGGTTTTGAACTTTGGTCTTTGTTGCGAGAGTCAGGGAGATGATCTTCACCTATGACTCTCTTCTTGCTACTGGGGCACCCACAACATCAAAACCACAGGATTCTTAGCAATCCAACTATCAAGAATATCTTGTTCCTTTTAAGTTCATATTGAAGAGCGATTTCTCTTAACTAGTTCGGTGTTTTGAATTTGCAAAGTGACTGACCTCAAGCTTGGCTTGTTTTAAAATAAGCAGTTCATCTCTACACTTGTTTAATTCAAAACTTAGCTTCTTGTATTTTGAAAAAAGATTTAATCGTTGCTCTTCTACAAACTTAAGGTCAACATTAAGATAATTCATATAAGGCCAATCGAGTCATCATCCATAGAAAGTAAGATGTTTACCTTCTTCATAGTGATGTTGACCCATTCCCCGTTTCTGGCATGATTCTTTCCAACAACTAGCTTGTCCTCTTTTGAGAGGGCCATCAGTGCACTGACATGCACCATTTCATCATATGATGACACTGGCTCTTCATCCCAGTCGAAGGTCTCAGCAACAAGGCCTTTGTTTTTACCCCGCACAGATTGAACACTTTTTGTTTTTTCTGAGGGACTGGCCTCGAGCAATGCAAGCTTAGCTTTGACTTTCTTATATTTTGCTTCAAAATCAACAATTTTGTTTTGATCAGATTTGTTTTGAAGGTTTTGATGAGACAGATAGATTTTTGGTTGAAATTTGCTAAAGCCTGAGGACTGATTTGACCTTGATGGTTTATAAGAGGGTTGAAATTGTTTTGAAAAATAGTCTTTTGCAAAATGACCTCTTTTGTGACACTTAAAGCATTCAGTGTCCTCATTTGCTTTGGCATTTGAAAAATATTTGTTTCTTTTATAAACCTTCGAGAGTTAGCAAGGAGTGCCCTTTCCTGGAATTCAGTGTTCAGGTCATTTAGGTACTCCTCACTTGATCTCTCATCGGGCTCATCATCGAATTTTCACGAAAATCTTGAACAACATTGTTAGAATAGAAAGCGGTTGATATTGGTGATGAGGTGGTGGTCAGGGACTTCTTGACTTCCTGAGACTTCTTTAAGTCCGGGTATCGTCTGTTGATGAGGTTTTCCTCATAGACAAATTTCCCATAAATTTCAGGAAGCTCAAGATTTTGGATATGATTAGCATTCCTAAGTCCCTGAGAGAAATTCAACCACTTCTCCGGGAGACTGTTGACAAAACCAACATTGATTTCATGTTTGGACAACTTAACACCATCATTTGACAGTTCATTTAAAAGAGTTTTGTACCTGGTGTAAGTTTGAGAGAGTTTTTCGAGTCCTTAGCCCGAAGGTGTTATACTCAAGTTTCAGGTCAATTATCTTGTTTTCCTTGGTATCAGATGGTCCTCCATGACTATGAACTAGGTCATCCCAGGTTTGCTTAGCTGTACTACAGCTTATAACAGACTCCATAATATCGTTAGGAAGACAAGATATTATGATACTTTTGAGTCTTTGGTCCTGGTTGACCACTCTCCTTTCATCCTGGGTCCACTGAGCTTCAGGTTTGGGCAACCCTTCAGCAGTCTTTGGGATAAATGGACCTTGATTGATACACTTGATATAATAAGGTTCCATCCCAATCAAAGAGCAAAACATTCGCTTTTTCCATTTGTTGAATTTGCCAACTTCAAGTCTAGGGGCAACAGCTGAATAAGCTCCAACCTTTTATCGACTAGTTGGGGTACATCAATTTCAACCATTTAGGATCCTAATTTAAAAACTTTTAGAGCGGCCTAAAAACGAGTTTTATAATTAGCCTTGCTCTGATACCACTTGTTGTTCCCCGTTCACTATCATTTAAAATAGTTTAAATATATAAAACAAGTTAATAGTGAACTAGGACTGAAATTAACATAAGTAAAACACACAAAGTAATTTTCAACATCATATTCTTATTAGAAATAAATCAACAAAGAATACGTTACCCAAGTACTTACGAAATAGTACTTGGGATTGAAATGACAAAGTTGGGTGACTCCTCTCTAAGCTCAGGCTAAGTCTGAGCACAACTTTTAGAGCTCACTGAGCTATCTCAGGAACTAAGTTGTATTTGGAGGAGTGAAAAGATGGCTTGCGTGTGTGTGTTTTTACAATTCACAAGCTTAACCTTTTCACTCCATCTCTTATGCTATTTATACATGTATAAGTTTTAACTCTTTCCTAAGTGACAACCTGACATCATACAGAAGACAAAATACTGATGTATTTTGTCTCTGTTTAAAAAGACTATTCTAGGTAAGAGACAAGACTACTTTCCTAAGTTCAGTGATGACACTGAGCCCGATCTTTTGCCATTCAGGGAAAGTTGACTTTGGTTGATAAGGACATTGTCTTATCTGATTCAAACTTATCCCGCATTGTCCCGCTCTTTCTTGATCTTTTCATCCTTCAGTCTTCTACTTCAGTTTGTCTTCAGTGTAAGCAGTTGGAGAGGAGTCTTGGGGATTCAGTGAATTGTTTTCATCACTCACTGAATCCATCATCTTCTTCTTGACTCAGTCTTCACCCTTTAAGTTCCGCCTTATTGAGTGGAGAGACTTCTTCTTCGCCTCGTACTGAGTATCCTGAAGATGACTCACTGAGAGACTATGCACTCAGTGACCTGTTAGTGTTTAACGGACTAAACACTTGGGATATTTTCTATTCAAATCCTAGATTAAGGGGTTTGGGTATTTACTGAACCCAACATATAGTTTCACGATAGGGTTTATAATGTTGTTTCAAATAAAAGGAAGGAACATTTGAAAGAATTTTCAATCAAGGGCTCAACATACAAGGAAACATGCTCATTATATGGATTTGTTTATTCTTTGAAGGTTGGTATACTTTTTAACTTAATAAGCATGATATATATTATTAGCTTATTTACTGAATTATACTCATTTGAATTACATGGTTACAACATAATCGGTTTTAACTTCATATGGATCTAATCATTATTTGTTCCTGCCTTCAAGGATATATAATTAGTCTTTTTTAGTGCTTTCTAGGATATAAGTTGTAAGATAATCATAGTCAAATGGATGTGAAAAGAATCATCTCAGATTATAGATTTTATTTCATCAACCAACAACCTAAGTAACTAGCTAGCATCTATCGGAAAAGGTATGACAATATGACAAATAATGCACATTCAAGTCCTTTAACCTTTCGAAGTTACGATAGGAGCATATCAGATTCTGTCTTTTAAATAAAGTTAAATGTCTTTCATATTAGTTTGGTCACTTGACATCTCATAAAACCCGCAAGAATCTAAATGCATGTTTGTTAAATTACATTATTAACTACGGTTTTCTTATAAAACATTAACTGACTTTTCTAAACTATTGGGAATTACTGGGTAAACACCAAAACTTACCATTGACTTGTTCTTTTCAAAGCTTCCTACTCATTTCCCTTATCCATTTTC
Organism: Chrysanthemum makinoi; assembly: GCA_910596185.1. Taxonomy (NCBI): domain Eukaryota; kingdom Viridiplantae; phylum Streptophyta; class Magnoliopsida; order Asterales; family Asteraceae; genus Chrysanthemum; species Chrysanthemum makinoi. Next base: position 230,485,981 of record OU343225.1, on the reverse strand, counting down.
CTTTGGTCAAGTTCTTTGTTTGTTCTTTCATTTATTCTTCTTTGACGTGAGTTGTATTTTGAGTATGTGTTACATACCACCACACGAAACATTTGTACTAAAATTTCTTTCGACATTGATACTGGACTTTTTACAAATAATGATACGAGTATTCAATGGAAAACTTAAATATGTTATCATTTGAAAACTCAGATGCGTTATGTTATTTTGTGGGAAACTTTCAGGGATAAGCTATAAATTTAGGTTGTGCCGATCGTGTACCGTTGTGCCTTGTTACTACATGACACTTGTGCTACTTTGATTCTTCATTGCTAAGGTGAGTTCTCGTAGCCCCGCTTTTTACATGTTTTTCTAGGGGTGGAAATGGTACTACTCAAATGTTTTTATGTTGTGGTTTACTATTTTTGTAAGTTCGTAGCCCCTTTTTCCTATATTTTCCTTGGGGCGGAAGTGATTCTCAAATTATCTTTTGAAATGCTTTTAGGCTATGATTTCCTGTTTTCATGATTTTAGACATATGTGCGTTTGATTGAAATATATGAGTTTTTATTTCACCTTTCTCTGATATTTTTTTTATCATCTACATATTAAATCTTTGTAACAACCCCTTACTAAATTTCATGGCAGTTCTTATTTGATGAGTTGTTGTGACAATTGGTAATTTTCCAACTATTAATTTAATAATAAATTATTATTTATTATTACCAGAACATTTTTGAGCCTACATTGGCTCACTCAAATTAACCATGGGAAGTCATCCCGCACACTGAAGCATTTTTACTACCAAATATTATCAGAAAATGCATATTTCTTTTTTTTTTATATTTTTCTGACCACTTATGAGTTTTCTAACTCGTACAAAAAGTTATATCACTTTATCTAAATCACGAGCTCGCGCACGAACCGACCAATAGATAGTATGATTTAGTCTGATAAAAATATTTTGGAACCAATGTTAATGTTTTTATATTTCTTTTATAAAAACACGCTTAAAAACATATTTTACACGTTGGTTATTTTCAACGCTTAACTAAAACGTCTTAACACTCTCCTAAACACAATGAAACCCAATCATATACGTTTTTCGTATATACATTCCATGTTTGGTATCATAAATCATTCAAACTCGACACAAAATTTAATATTCAAGGGTTGTGAACTTTATTTGACCACTCTAATGACATGGTGAAGTCGAGTATCATATGGGACGACACCAAGACATCATAGTAGAACTAGGTCACGCGATTCGAATGGACGTTATTAAAATGTCATGCATTTTCGTACACCACACAAACTTCGTACACCACACAAACTAAATACTCGAGTTTATAAACTTACTTGAACATCTCTTGTAACCTTGGGATGATGTGATCATGTTGGACGAGCCTCAAACTCGACACAAAACCAATGACAGGTTAAAATGCATCAAACAAATTACAATACTTTAAAACTTTACACAAAGTATTTTAACATGTGATGTAATGTACACAAAGGATGAAGTCACACATTATTGACTTCTACTCTTCCTCCCATACTACTCATTCGGTTTCACATCACCAAAATTTCACGAACCATAGTTTTCTAACTTTTACCACCTAGAGTCTATGGTATTGTGAGACAAATATGTCATGAGACCATGCTTCTTTCCTTTACTTGTTGTAGTCGAGAAACACAACAAATCCACACACAATCTAGTTTGAAAAACAACTTAGTACACATTGCATTTAATGGGATGAAACCTTAACAAGCAACCTTTCTACTTGTCTTTCTTGCTTATAACCGATCCACACATAAGTTTCAAAACATACATTTTCTTACAAACATAAAATGGTTTTCGGTTTAAACTTTTGGAGAACAAAAGTAAATGGGTTATAGTTTTTGGAAGCATATGGGTTAAATTTTGGAAAGCTATCAAGTTGTTGGTTCTTTGGTCCAATTGTTTCACTCGTACACCCTCATGCATGTAAGCAATTCCACACTTATCTCTTTTGAGTCTCCTTTTTATATCGTTAAACGTTGTGTTTGCAAAAACTTGTATAATTTGATATTTACACATGTCTCGTAACATAATTAAACCATATCGAAACACTCGTTTTTTTAGTGACTATTACTATGAACTAGTCATATTTACATTTTATTAAAGAGCTTATGTGGTGGATTTTTACGAAAAACATGGATCTTAAACGATTTACAAATGATTATAAGAAACATATATATAAGTGTGGCTCACCTTGGAATAGTTTCGTATTTCAACTCTTTGGCTTATCTTGGCTCATTGCTCACTGTCGTGCTTATTATTTTTTTTACTTCATAAGCTTTTCAAGTTCATTTGTCATTCATAATACTCGATCCCTTCATTGTGGTTAAAACCTGACACACATCGGGTTGGAAGCCCAAGCTACGACCCACTAGACTAATCGAATGTTTATTAGTAATAAGCACTAGTTCACCAAAGATAAGCTACATGACGACGTATATGGTCCTTCGGTCAGCGACCGAAAGACCTGGAACACCACCGAAAGGCTCTCCGATAGACACTCCGGCAGGCTACCGCCGAAGGGCGAGTTGGCCTGACAGTACATTTGGCACCTTGCCTGGACGCAATTCGTCTCATTCTCCTGAATGTCAGAAAGTACACCAGAGACAGTGTCAGGGACGATGTCGATCCGACGACACCAGTGGTCCCATAAAGTACAACGGTCTCGGGGACCGGATAGTGACATCGGGTAGTATAAATACGCATACTGAGTTGGGGACAAAGGTATCATTTTTCTCACACACACATTTATACTATACCTTTCGGTAAAACACATACTTACTCTTAAGCCGAAGTCGGGTCCTGGGATAACACACGGGGAGAGACTAACGCGTTGTTCATCTTAGCATGTATCTAGAAGGCTTATTCCTAAGGCTGAAAGATAACTGCGAGAACCCACAAAAAATACTTCGATATTGGCGCCATCCGTGGGACCTGCATTCAATCTACTAGGGCTATAGAATGACGGGTTCGACACCACCTGAAGCTTTCGGAAGGGGAGAAGGAAGTTCCGCACCATTGACGAGAGAACCGTTAGAAGGGTATGTAACAGCCCTTAAGTCTATGATAAAAGAGCACAACAACCGGAGGGACACCGTTGAGCCAATACGATTGGATTTTGAAGATGAAGCGACTCTTGACAAAGGCGAGCCGACGGACAAGAAGAGGGAAATAGTCACGGGGAGTAAAGTGAAAGACGAAGACCTGGCAAAGCCCTTCAAGGAAGTCTCGAAATCTCCATTCTGTAGGCGAATCATTGAGTTCTCCGCTCCGGAACACAAGATGCCCACCCACATCAAGCTATACGACGGGTCAACGGATCCTCAAGATCATCTCAACAGGTTCACAGGGGCAGCAGGGCATGGAGAATGGCCAATGCCCGTGTGGTGCCGCATGTTTCAGCAAACTTTGGACGGAAAGGCCAGAGGATGGTTTGATGGACTCTCACCGGGGAGCATAGACGAATGGGAAGCTTTCAGGGATCAGTTTGAGACTCGGTTCTCCTTGCACAAAGCTTGTGTCAAGGACCCTACCGAGATCACCAAAATAGTAAGGAAGGCTAACGAAACACTGCCGGAATTCAAAGAAAGGTGGACCACAGAGACAGGATGCATACAGGGAGCGCCGGAAATCATGAGAATATCTTCGTTCATGGACGGGTGTAAATGTCCTGAGTTAGCCAAGCGGTTCGCCGATACGATCCCTAAAACCGTAGAAGAGATGATGACTAGGGTCGACGACTTTGTGAGATCAGAAGCAGCCTTCGCCAGCACCGAACTGCCCCAAGGAGAACACTATGATATGATAAGAAGAGCCTCAACTGGACCATTCCGGAAGGATGAAAGAGCCGCCAGGAACCACTATGGAGGGGACAGGAAGAATGAAGGGAAATACACCTATTCAGGGAAAGATAGGGGTAGCACACACCGTCACGGTGATCGGTCAGCGCCCTATTTACCCCATCGCGGCGATCACTTGAATCGAAGCAATCCCCGCCTAACCTTGGACTCGCTCATTAAACCCCCAAAGGAAATTTTAGCCACGGAACACCAGCTACGCCTGCCTCCTCCGAAACCGATGCGTGACCCACCCCGCAGGGAAAACCAAGATAGGTACTATGATTATCATGGAGAAAAAGGGCATTACATGAATTACTGTTATCAGCTCAAGAGGCAATTAGAGCTGGCATTGGAGTCGGGAAAACTGAATCATCTGATTAAGGACCTCCGTCAAAAGGGAAGGAAGGATCCTCCTAAGAATGATGTGGGAACCAAAGACAAGGTCATCAACATGATCCGAACCCGGCCCGAACGAAGGAAGAGGAAGTCATCGGAACAAGGGGAAAGGTGGATGAATGTCCCCATAACTTTCCCTCCTCTCCCCGATGGAGACATATCGGACGATCCTCTCATAGTTGAAGCCACAATGGAAGGATACCTAGTAAGGAGAGTCTTCGTAGATGAAGGAGCTTCGGTGGAGGTAATGTTCGAACACTGCTTCAACAACTTGCCTCCGGAAGTAAGGGCTCGAATGAAACAGACGCAAACAGATCTGCTAGGGTTTGCCGGACAGGTGACTCGTCCGCTGGGAAAAATCGAATTAGATGTGTCATTCGGAGATGAGGGGTTGTACAGGAAGGTCAGGATGAAGTTCACGGTTATTCGGGCACCGTCACCATATAATGTTATCTTAGGAAGGACCGGATTGAAGATCCTGCGAGCCATACCTTCTACGGTCCATTCCATGATGAAATTCCCAACCCCTCGAGGAATTGCCACGTTGGTCACTCGTTCCGTCATCATTTCAGAATGTAGGAGATTGGAAATATTGCAGACTATTGTTCCGGAGCAAGATAAGGAAGAAAGCGAGGAGGCAGGAGAGGTGGGTTTAACGGAGGAAGTGGCGATCAACCCGGCCTTCCCCGAACAAGCAAATGGACGATAGGAGGTGCTATATGTGGAGGGCAAAAGCGCCTCAAGAAGCTGTTACAAAGGAACCTCGACATATTCGCATGGGAGCAGCGGATATGACAGAGTCCCCAGAGGGATCATTGAGCACACCTGAATGCCAACCTTCGATAAACCGGTATGTCAAAACGCCGAATGTTGGCGGCGGATCGGAGCCAGGCGGTCACAAAGGAAGTAGAAGAATGGGTCAAGGCTGGCATTGTCACGTCGGTGAAGTACCCTACCGGATATCCAACCCGTTCGGTAAAGAAGTGTGAAGCTGGCGTATGTGTATCGACTTCAAGAACATCAATTCCGCTGTCCAAAGACTATTACCCCTTACGGAGATCGACCGGAAGATCGAAGTCGGTCATGGGGTATAAATACAAGTGTTTCTTGGATGCTTATAAAGGGTATCACCAGGTGCAGATGGCAAGGGAAGACGAAGAAAAAAAAGCGTTCTACACTGAGCAAGGAACCTACTGTTACACCAAGATGCCATTCGGCTTGAAGAATGCCGGAGCCACCTATCAACGGATGATAGACTCCGCTTTCCAATCACAGATAGGGAGGAACCTTGAGGCATATGTGGACGACATGGTCATCAAGAGCAGGGAATGCTAGCGGACATAGCGGAGACATTCGATAACCTTCGGAAGATCAACATGAAGTTAAATCCTAAAAAATGCTCCTTCGGAATGGAGGAAGGAAAATTCCTAGGGTATATGGTAACTTCAGAAGGAATTCGGGCAAACCCTAAGAAGACGAAGGCAATAATGGACATGGAATCGTCGAGGACCCTCAAAGAAATGCAGAGCCTCAGCGGCAAATTGGCGGCACTCAATCGTTTCTTGGCTCGTTCAGCTGAAAGATCCTTACCGTTCTTCGAAACACTCAAGAACATCACTAAGGAGAATAAGGAGGAGTATCGGTGGGACGGAAGAGGCGAGTCGGCATTCCAAGAGATGAAAAAGTTGATAACGGATCTTCCCTCACTAACAACGCCAACGGCAAAGGAAACACATGCGTGTATCTAGCGGCCGCGGAGGAAGCGGTCGGCCGGTTCTCCTCACGAGAAAGAAAGGAAGACAATTACCGTCCGTTATGTAAGTCGAACACTCAACGAAGGCGAGAGGAACTACGCGATCGAGAAACTAGCGTATGCATTTGCACATGTCAAGAAGGCTCGGAGATACTTGAAGCACACCCTATAAAGGTAATCACGGACCAACCAATAAAGCAGATCCTCAACAAGCCGGGCGTCGGGAAGTTGGCTAAGTACTCGGTGGAGCTGGGTGCATACAACATAACCTACGAGCCCCGGAACGCAATCAAAGGTCAAGTGCTAGTAGACTTCCTGTCAGAAGCTCCCATCGGAGAAAGCAACGACAAGTACTTCAATCAGCTAGCGATGAAGAAGGAGGAGGAGAAATGGCTTTTGTATACGGACGGAGCATCCAATAACAAAGGCTTCGGAGCGGGTCTTGTACTAATCAACCCAGAGGGAATGGAGTTCACTTATGCCATCCGGCTTGAGTTCGACAACACTAATAACGAAGCTGAATACGAAGCCCTACTGGCGGGGCTACGGATGGCGGAGAGTATGCAGGTCCGTAGCCTTGAGGTCCGGGTGGACTCTAAGTTGGTGGCTAATCAGATAAATGGGGATTATGTGGCGAGTCACGAAAGTATGATCAAGTACCTAGCAAAGGCAAAGGAGTACATAGCTAGTTTTGAAAACTTCACCATCCGGAACATCCCTAGGGGTCATAATCAAAAGGCAGATGTCCTTAGTAAACTAGCCACGGTCGCTTTTGACTACTTGACGAAGGAAATACTAGTGGAGGTGCTAAGGGAAAGGTCGACGAAAAGTAAGGAAGTTAATAATGTCGTTGAAGAAGAAGGAGACAACTGGATGACCCCTATCATCCGGTGTCTTGAGGAAGGAATTTGGCCGGAAGACCCTAATGAAGCCCGCAACCTAAGGATGAAAATCAACCAATATGTCATGGAAGATGGCATACTCTACAAAAAAGCCTACTTGGTACCCATGATGAGGTGCGTGGGTCCATTACTAGCAAACTACGTTATAAGGGAGATACACATGGGAGCTTGTGGAATGCATTCCGGTCCGCGCTCGGTCGTGGCGAAGGCCATGCGGCAAGGGTACTACTGGCCTACAATGCACCGGGACGCTAGAAACGAAATAATCAAGTGTGACTCCTGCCAGATCCATTCCCCAGTGCCACAGCTTCCAAAAACCAAGCTAACACCCATCATGGCTCCATGGCCCTTTTACCAATGGGGTATGGACATAGTGGGACCTCTACCATCGGCAGCCGGAAAGGTCAAGTTCCTCTTAGTTGCCATCGATTATTTCACCAAGTGGATAGAAGCCAAACCGTTGGCAAAGATCACGGGGAAAGATGTCACGAAGTTCGTGTGGGATAACATAGTGTGCCGCTTCGGTCTTCCTGCCATCATCGTCACAGACAATGCTAAGCAATTCATAGACAACCCCTTCAAAAGCTGGTGCGAAAAACTCAACATCAAGCAGATTAATACAGCCGTGGCCCATCCGTAGGCCAACGGACTGGTAGAAAGGGCCAACAAGAGCTTGATGGAGGGAATCAAAACAAGGTTGGGGCGTGCAAAAGCCGGATGGGTGGACGAGTTACCGAATGTCCTTTGGGCACACCGGACATCCATCAAGACTAGCAACGGAGAAACACCCTTAAGCCTCACCTATGGAAGCGAAGCGGTCATACCGGCAGAAATAGGCATGCCAACGTACAGAGTAAGGCGGATAAGGGAAGGGCTCGAAGAGGACGATCCCGTCGGTAGAACAAAATGAAGAAGATATCCGTCTCAACCTCGACCTGCTACAGGAACGGAGGGAAGAAGCCGCTATGATGGAGGCCCGATACAAAACGAAATTGGAAAAGTTCTACAACCGGAAAGCACGGCTGGTTTCCTTCAAGCCAGGGGAGTTTGTGTATCGAAAAAACGAGGCCAGCAGAGCCGAAGATCAAGGAAAATTGGGACCCAAGTGGGAAGGCCCCTATCGGATCAAAGAGGCAAATCTCAACGGCTCGTACAAGTTGGAAACTTTGGATGAAGAGGAAGTGCCCCAGAAGTGGCACGCCATGAATTTGAAGAAATGTTTTCTTTAAAAAAAATAAAAAATGCATGCATTGTAAGCCTACGGGCATGAACTACTTTATTTTCACTTTCAGTAAGCAATGATATATATTCCCCTACCTATGACGGAGGAGGAAAATTTTCCGTGATCATATCTCATGCTTAAGGGACGGACCGGCGGAGATTACCTACCTCCGACCGCGTATCCGAAAACCCCTTAATTAAAATTAATTTACCCCCGTAAGTGCAATGACACTAGGGAAGGCCACATACCATTCGGTAGGCGACTGCATACCCCCGAATAATGCTAAGACGTTAAGGGATGAGCCGAGGCATATGTGCCCAAATGGCACGTAGATACCCCGGAGGCGTGACGACGCCAGGGATGAGCCACCAGGTAAATTTACCACCAGGTGAAAACAATACCCCAAAAATGCTAAGTCATTAGGGAAGGCCGGAGTACATTCACTCACGGACTCAATTCAATACCGAAAGTGCCAAGTCACTAGCAAAAATAAAAAATGCATACACAAGCATACACGGATAGATAACCGAAATTGGTTGTCCGGATGTACGGACAACCTGCATAATATTACGAAAGTGCAAGGATAAATTGTTTAATTACATGTCACAAAGGGCCGTTCGGAAGTACGAATGACCTAAATAACATTACGAAGGTGCGAGAATAAATTGTTCAAATTACAACCCAAAGGCACGAAGGCCCACCACAATACAAACAAAACATTGTCAACATCGAAAAGTATACAAAGCAAGGTAAAGGCTAAGATCCTCCGGAAGTGCCAGCTCCGGGGGTGGCCCCGGTTCCCTCGGGAAGAATGTTCATCAAATCAGCCAAAGGGAGATGATAGGATCGCTTGATTTTTTCTATATATGGGTAGCTTCGGGTGAACATCGTATCATACACCTTGGTAAATCCCCGCACGGCCTCCATATCAAAATCGTTCTGAGCGGCAACGATCCTTTCGACCTCTTCCTCAGAACGTTCCTCCCGGACCCCGTCCAACCAGCCAGAATCAATCGCAGTGTTGAAAACTGCCCCCCAGGCCTGCTGGTACTCCTTACTACCCTGTAACCTACGAATCACCGTAGGGATCAACTCTTTAACATAGTTGAAACGCAGCATCTCCTCCTGGCCAGCTCTGATGGCAACTTCTTGCATATTCTTTCTCAAATCCGAGGCTTCTCTCTCAGATTCCTCTAGCTCTGAATTTTTCTTCTCCAACGACTCCTCCAGCGACCTGATCCTCTCGGCCTGCTCCGTATCCTTAGCCTTCAGCATCACAACCTCCGCCTCTAAACCCTCTAGCTTTGCCTTCAAATCCCCTTCCTTTTGCTCACAAGCTTGGTGAACCTCCCGAAGAGCCTGGTGATCAGCGGTTAATTTCTCATGGATAGCAGCTTGGGAATGAAGGCTAGCTCGGGTCTCGGAAAGTAATGGCTCAAGTCCGGAGCAAGCAGAATGGGCTCGGTGCAGTTCCGCATAATGACGGTTCAATCGCTCAAACCGCTTGAAGACTTCTGCAACTGCGAGGGAGCCGTGGCACAATTCAAACCACCCCTATATAAAGCCCTTTCGTCAGTCTGATCTTCTTGTTCTGTGCGAATAAAGGGGGGAGCAAGGTTAGCCATCATGTCTCTACAGAGGGCTGCGTCATTTAGGCTCGTGTTGGCCGTTAAACCCCAGCCGGGGATAAAAAGCTCCCCAGAACCCCTTCGTCCAAACAAACCTACGCAAACAAAAAATAATAATAATAATAAAAAAAAAGAGAGCGAGGAAGAGAACGAGGACGAGGGATACCTCTTGAATAATCTTGGTTATGCGGTCCGCCGGATCTTTGGAGAGTCTCCCGCATTCACTCCTCGACACCCCAGCTTCAGCCCCTGCAGAAAATGAAGTCAGAAATAAAGAACGTGTAACATGCAACAAAAAAGGAGGGCATACCTTGAATGGTAGGATTAGGAGTAGATTCCGAGAGAATCGGAGGATCCTCGACGGATAGCATCCCCTCTTGTAAAGATCCTCCCTCTTGATCACCCTCGTTATCCCGTGCAGTCTCATCCACGATATCATCCGGCCTCAAGGTGTTAATGGGAGAAATCGAGTGAGTGTACTGGGAATCTTCCGGACTAGACAACACTTCAATAGAAGGGGACACTTGCCTTCTCCTCTTCAACAGTGACGAGGGCCCACCGGTAGGCCTCTTCTCCGCCTGCTTCCTTTTCTTTTCCTTGGCTTTGAGCACGCCGGAGTCGGCCCTCTCTACAATCCTCTAGAGTCGGCTCGCCTCAGGAACAGGTTGATCAGCCCTCAATGGTTGAGTCACATATTGAGGAATTTCTTCTCCTTCAGTCAACGGGCGCCCCCTACCCAACCGGGACCCCTGCTCCGACCTCAAACGAAGATACTGGGACATGGTGATAACTACACAAGAAAGAGAAGGGGTCACCGGCAAGAAAGTAAAAAAAAAAAACTTAGACGGTCGCATTACCATTCTTGTCAATATCCTTGAACTCCACACGAAACCCAGAATGCTTCCAAATTCTAGTCAACCCGACCTCAAACAAAAGTCCGGAATGAACCGGTCGGAGCTCAACTACCCCTTCACACAACCTCCGAACATCACCTTCTGAAAAACCTCCAGCGGGAACACTATCCGAAACGTTCGAATCCGGATGCCTCCACGGAATGGCATCAGGGATAGCCCTCCGGTCAATCAAGAAAAAGCTATCCTTCCAGTTCTTTAGACTTGAACATGTTTCCTTAAAAAGACGCGGACGAGACTCTCCTCCAGTCCTCCTTTGGAAGGAAAACCAATGTCCCTGCTTATTCAAAGTATAGAAAACCCGGAACAAATTCACGCTTGGCTCAATTTCTAAGCTTCGGCAATAGATCTCAAACATAACCAACCTGTTCAATCCGATGGGTACCAATTGAGAAATGTGCACCTTAAAGTATCGGATCACGCTCAAAAGAAATGTGGAAAAAGGAACTCGGACCCCGGAAAATGCAAAATACTGCTCATAAAGTCCGATGGCATCACGGGGAAGGTTGTTCATAGTAAACTCCGCCGGAGGTAAACGGGGATGCAAATCGGTCGGGATACCATACTCGCTAATAAAATGCTCAAGTTCCCCTTCGGATAGCATGGAAGAATGCACATGCATATCAGATTTGGGGGCTGTATCGCCGGAGGGTGCTACGGAACTAGAGGCCATTGGATATTGACAAGAAGGCGCAACGAAAAACAACGGAGGAATAATGGGATGAAACTCACCTGAACTTGCCGAAAGGTTTGCCAAACAGAGGACGAAGGAATCGAAAAGTAAAAGTGGAAATTACAAATGAGGTAAAAACGCTTTATATAGGCCAAAAGGGTGGGGACACGAAATGTCTTATCGTGTCAGAGATCGACGCGGATGAATCTAAACCGTCCACCATGACGTGTCTGCCACGTGGCAAAATCCCACGGTTTTCTGTAAAATATTTTAACCCGCTCACTGAATGGGCCTGGGCTCATTGTCCCAAGAGTGGCCCGCGAAGCTAAAGTCATCAAGCCGGACCGAATGGTTCCGAAGAACGACTAGAATAAGTATCACATCACTTGTCAAGAACAAATAACATGATATCTTTGGGGACATGACGACGTATATGGTCCTTCGATCGCGACCAAAGACCTGGAACACCACCGAAAGGCTCTCGATAGACACTCCGGCAGGCTACCGCCGAAGGCGAGTTGGCCTGACAGCTTTGGCACCTTGCACGGGACGCAATTCGTCTCATTCTCCTGAATGTCGAAAGTACACTGCAGAGGCGTGTCGAGGGACAGTGTCGATCCTGTCGACACCAGTGGTCCCATAAAGTACAACGGTCTCAGGGACCAGATAGTGACATCAGGTAGTATAAATACGCATACAGTAGTTGGGGACAAAGGTATCATTTTTCTCACACACACATTTATACTATACCTTTCGGTAAAACACATACTTACTCTTACGCCGGAGTCGGGTCCTGGGATAACACCCGGGGCGACTAACGCGTTGTTCATCTTAGCAGGTATCTAGAAGGCTTATTCCTAAGGCTGAAAGATAACTGCGACAACCCAAAAAAAAAATACTTCGACACTACACGAGCTAACTCATGAAACATTTTCTTACTTTTGTTGCTAACATATAACGGGTTCCACATATGGAACACGACACGAAACCAGGCCTTTTGGTCCTCTAGGCATCGAAGAGACTCCTTTGAGTGCTTATTTAAATAAGCACTGGATATGACAAGCCGCGAAGTCGAACAAACACCACTCACATCGTAAACTTGTATTGAAACACACGAGCCATTCGGCATACTAAATAAGAAAAGGGGTTGAGTACCATAATCTTTATGTTTCGGTTGAGTCGCGGGAAAACACCAAACGAGTTACAAATTAACGTGTGAAGACTACTTGAGCGTGAACTTTCACAAGCTCAGTGTTGGTTAAAGAAGATGGAACATCAACATTTTTATAAACACAACCCACGACTTCAGTATGTACAGAATGAAATCTGTAACAAATATTAAACAGTCACGAACCCCCTTAAATACGTGAAACTGCGAAAGCAAGAAACAAAAGAGACCTTGGCTTAGATGGTTAGGTCGCTTGGATTGTGAACTAGAGGTTCCTTGTTCGAATCCCACCAATGGCAGTTTTTGCTACTTTTTGTTATTTTTGAGACTTTGGCATTTTAACAGTTTTAGCCCCTCAACCTTGGATCACATATCATTCTTCCTAAATAATCATATATGTTTTGTAACTTATACAAATTTCAACCTCTCAATTTTAAACTATTTGACATTTTACTTAAAATTTTTATAAGTTTTGAAATATATACTAATCTTTACAACTCCAAACCGTCAAGGTTTAATACATTGACACCTATCATTCTAAAACTTCTATAAGTTTAATAAACTTATACATGTTATCATTTTTCGTTAAATGATTAGGTTCAACACATATTTTATTCGATGACCACATCCTCGTGAACTTTAAATAATATATTTGTCCAAATGTATTATTTACTTACGTCTCAAATAAATATATATATTATATATATATATTTCCACCACTCAAAGATCAAACAAATTTAATAAATACAATACGTCTTGTATTTATTTGCTCCTCTATAAAACTTGAACGATTATCAGGACAACTCCTATGTGAATATATTGTATATATTCTCATACTCCTTCCAAGAGCCAACACTTACAAATATTTTCACAGCTACAATTTTACGTACATGATCGAGAATCAAATTAACTTAAACTTCCACATAAGCTACAATAACTCAATTTATTTGAAAACACTTGTTTTTGAACTTTAAGCAATTTAAAAACATAAATACTTGTAAACTTACAAACATTGTTTAATCTTAACAACATGCATATGAATACGAGCCTTAGACTAAAAACCATACCATACTTATCTAGGTTGCGTGTCGAAGCCGTGCACAATTACTACTTGATTTATTCTCATCTAACGACTACTGAGGTGAGTTTATAACCCCATACTTTTACTTTAATTTGCTTTGCAACACTTGGGGTGAAAAATATGCAAAACGCTTTTTTGGACTAAAATTGAAACTCTTGTGTAACCACTATTACGAGATAGCCTAAGAGGACTGTTTCGACAATTTTCCCGCCTTTCATGTACCATTAATCCCTGCGGGGAGCGCGAGTGTTATAAATAGATCTATTGAGGGTAACGCCTCCATCCAGGTTGGTCGCTCCAACTTGTCTCCGGATGTATACCATGTCGGAACACAAGTGTTGACGGAAACACACACTTGCTAAGGGCACCATAAACCATATTGACATGCTACTTACACGCATGCGAAACTGTTGTAGCTTGGTACCATGAGCTTAGAGATTGAGTAATAGACACAACTTTTACTTGAATGACTCACTACATGCGGTGTTTTGAGTGCGTTTTTGCCTATAGTCCAAACTTGGTTGCTTTAATGCTTTACTGTAAACCTATAGACTCACCAGCTTTATAGCTGACTTTTAGCATATTTTTCAGGTGTTTGATGTTATCTTTTCTAAAGGAAAGCAAGGCAAGGCGTGGCATGGCATGGTCATAACTACTTACCCGAGTGTATCTTAATACACTTTTATGACCTTTTTGTAATGGGACCACTTTTTATTAATGGGCCATATTTCCGCAACAATTAAACTTTTGTAAACTTTATTATTTTATTAATAAAAGTCATTAAACGGGTTTTATTATCCGTTCTTTATTACCTGTGTTATGATGCCAATTGAGTGGCGCCCTCGGTTTTTGGGGGTGTTACAAATTGGTATCAGAGCCTTGGTTATATAGAACTAGGCGCAAATAAGTCCTAAACTATAACCATTTTTTTTCGGAAAAACTTTACCTATGACCAAACACATGCCAGCCTGCCTTGCTCACTACTTTACTTAGCATAAATTATATATTATGCTCACTAATTACTTGCTGTTTATTTAATGCAACTTTGTGTCATTACTCAGCTATATGCTAAACTATGTTTATTCGACACATACTACATATTTTAAGTATTTGCTATATACTTAGATACGTATACCGAGTTTGTCACAGACTATGTCTTACCCTGCTTACCCATACTCACATATACTGGATTTTGATAATTCCCCTAAATACTGAATTGTAACCTCAGTGTTATGCTTTCCTTTACATGAACTTATCATGTACTCTCGAGTTTGGATACTCGCCACGTCCTATATGAACTTATTATTCGACCTCAAGTTTGTTCACTCATCTTAGTCTTTCAAAATAACTTTTAAAAGTATTGGAACATACTATTAGTATATCTGAAAGTGAACATTTCAAAATTCATTGAACCTCGGTGGAATATAGACTGATCACGTATATTCGACCAGGGACAGTGGGACATAGCCTGATAACCTATGTCCTACTCAGAGGTGAATTTTGCAATACTAAGTGTAGTTATACCGGAATTATGTTTGAAGTAAATTCTTGTTAAAAACTTCGGGTGCTACAAACTTTTTGTGTGAATATACAAACTTTTCATATAGCAACCCCCGCATTATTGTATATTGCGTATCTGTCACAACCATACCCCGTCACAATTCCCTCCACCTCGCGTCTTATCATTGAATCAGGATTCATCACCAACCATTTGAGGAATGACTTTCTTTTACTCACTAGGAAAAACTTTAGGAGTGAATCGAACACTTTGCCTTGAAACAATAAACAAAGAACATTGGAATGAGATTGTTAAGGAACAAACTGATACATCATCTACAAAATTTGAGGTTAGGATTACTTGAGGTTAAGAAACAATTTATGAACTCACATAGTGGACATGTAAACTTCCAGCTTGGAACCGATTCGGTATTGTCACTTAAAACTTTGTTTAACAAGTTTTTCTTTACAAAAGCTGAAGTTCAGCAACTTTCTCTACATTCATCAAGTTCTCTTCCGAAAACTTGATCAAAGTCAACAACTTTCTATTTTCATATCATCCAAATCCGAAAGGACGAGTGACACCAACTAGCCATCATAAGACAAATTACCAATGAGCATAACCTCAATCAACAGGGATTACCTATGGTAACAATCTTAAGAGTCGTACGCAACTCAACTATAGAAATACCTAACCTTACTTTACTCCTTTCGATTTCAAAGGATCTGGTTGTTAAACAAACAGCCCCTGGCTATAATCAAAACTTAGTGTTGTGCACAACCATTTCCACATGTGTAGTCGGAAGAAATATGACTTACGAACTTTCATCCTAAGTAACCACAGAAATCAAATAGATTTCTACACAAGTTGACCACCTAAAATAGAGTTTTACCTCATACCCCATATATTGAAATAACGAGACAAACCACATCCTAAATTGTCTTAGGACAACATACTGACAAACACGGTCACTAGCAATAACTTCCTTAAAATTTATAACTCCAGACTATTTATGGAGACCAACTACGTAACTCTCTGTTTCTCCCCATAACTTTTCTAGTTCCAAGAAACCTCATCATCAAGTAGGAACTCTATAACTACTTAACAACTTATACTCCATAAATGACCAAACTATACTCTCAACTTTGAGCCTCCGTACTTTGGGTATAAAGTACAACATTAGGTCAACCAATGAATTGCAAGTAGCAATCAACACCATCTTTCTAGAGGGAACCCGAAGCTTACCGGTAACCCACACTATCATTTTAATCACACAATAGAACATGAAAGTTCGATGTCATCATCCATATGGAATGACTATCCAAAAATATTCTGCCATTAGCAACTACAAAGAAAAGGTTGTTCGGATATCCATCAGTAACAAAAACCTTGAGGACTGAGGTAATAAAACTGACTCTAGGAGTGCACCTAGACTGAACATCATTTCCTTGGAGGAAATTCACATCGATGAAATATTAAAACCTACTGAAACCATGAGTCGGGAAGTCAAACGGTTAAAGTATAACCGTATCCCAATTGTCAAAACGCTCAAACTCTACCGAGTAACTCAAACTGAAATTCGAGGACGAATTTCCTTATAAGACGGGGAGACTGTGACAATCGGTAATTTTCCAACTATTTATTTAATAATAAATTATTATTTATTATTACCAGAACATTTTTGAGCCTACATTGGCTCACTCAAATTAACCATGGGAAGTCATCCCGCACACTGGAGCATTTTTACTACCAAATATTATGAGAAAATGAATATTTCTTTTTTCTTTTTTATATTTTTCTGACCACTTATGAGTTTTCTAACTCGTACAAAAAGTTATATCACTTTATCTAAAACACGAGCTCGCGCACGAACCGACCCATAGATAGTATGGTTTAGTCTGATAAAAATATTTTGGAACCAATGTTAATGTTTTTATATTTCTTTTATAAAAACACGCTTAAAAACATATTTTACACGTTGGTTATTTTCAACACATAACTAAAACGTCTTAACACCCTCCTAAACACAATGAAACCCAATCATATACGTTTTTCGTATATACATTCCATGTTTGGTATCATAAATCATTCGAACTCGACACAAAATTTAATATTCAAAGGTTGTGAACTTTATTTGACCACTCTAATGACATGGTGAAGTCGAGTATCATATGGGACGACGCCAAGCATCATAGTAGAACTAGGTCACGTGATTCGAATGGACGTTATTAAAATATCGTGCATTTTTGGACACACAACCATTCGTACACCACACAAACTAAATACTCGAGTTTATAAACTTGCTTGAACATCTCTTGTAACCTTGGGATGATGTGATCATGTTGGACGAGCCTCAAACTCGACACACAACCAATGACAGGTTAAAATGCATCAAACAAATTACAACACTTTAAAACTTTACACAAAGTATTTTAACATGTGATGCAATGTACACAAAGGATGAAGTCACACATTATTGACTTCTACTCTTCCTCCCATACTACTCATTCGGTTTTACATCACCAAAATCACACGAACCATAGTTTTCTAACTTTTACCACCTAGAGTCTATGGTATTGTGAGACAAATATGTCATGAGACCATGCTTCTTTCCTTTACTTGTTGCAGTCGAGAAACACAACAAATACACACACAATCTAGTTTGAATAGCAACTTAGTACACATTGCATTTAATGGGATGAAACCTTAACAAGCAACCTTTCTACTTGTCTTTCTTGCTTATAACCGATCCTCACATAAGTTTCAAAACATACATTTTCTTACAAACATACAATGGTTTTCAGTTTAAACTTTTGGAGAACAAAAGTAAATGGGTTATAGTTTTTGGAAGCATATGCGTTAAATTTTGGAAAGCTATCAAGTTGTTGGTTCTTTGGTCCAATTGTTTTTGACTCGTACACCCTCATGCATGTAAGCAATTCCACACTTATCTCTTTTGAGTCTCCTTTTTATATCGTTAAACGTTGTGTTTGCAAAAACTTGTATCATTTGATATTTACACATGTCTCGTAACATAATGAAACCATATCGAAACACTCGTTTTTTAGTGACTATTATGAACTAGTCATCTTTACATTTTATTAAAGAGCTTATGTGGTGGATTTTTACGAAAAACATAGATGTTAAACGATTTACAAATGATTATAAGAAACATATATATAAGTGTGGCTCACCTTGGAATCGTTTCGTATTTCAACTTTTTGGCTTATCTTGGCACATTGCTCACTGTCGTGCTTATTTATTTATTTTTTTTACTTCATAAGCTTTTCAAGTTCATTTGTCATTCATAATACTCGATCCCTTCATTGTGGTTAAAACCCGACACACATCAGGTTGGAATCCCAAGCTACGACCCACTAGACTAATCGAATGTTTATTAGTAATAAGCACTAGTTCACTAAAGATAAGCTACACGAGCTAACTCGTGAAACATTTTCTTACTTTTGTTGCTAACATATAACGGGTTCCACATATGGAACACGACACGAAACCGGGCCTTTTGGTCCTCTAGGCATCGAAGAGACTCCTTTGAGTGCTTATTTGAATAAGCACTGGATATGACAAGCCGCGAAGTCGAACAAACACCACTCACATCGTAAACTTGTATTGAAACACACGAGCCATTCGGCATACTAAATAAGAAAAGGGGTTGAGTACCATAATCTTTATGTTTAGGTTGAGTCGCGGGAAAACACCAAACGAGTTACAACTTAACGAGTGAAGACTACTTGAGCGTGAACTTTTCACAAGCTCAGTTTTGGTTAAAGAAGATCGAATATCAACATTTTTATAAACACAACCCACAACTTCAGTATGTACAAAATGAAATCTGTAACAAATATTAAACAGTCACGAACCCCCTTAAATACATGAAACTGCGAAGCAAAACACCACAGAGCCCTTGGCTTAGATGGTTAGGTCGCTTGCATTTTGAACTAGAGCTTCTTTGTTCGAATCCCACCAATGGTAATTTTTGCTTTTTTTTGTTATTTTTGAGACTTTGGCATTTTAACAGTTTTAGCCCCTCAACCTTGGATCACTTATCATTCTTCGTAATCAATCATATAAGTTTTGTAACTTAAACAAATTTCAACCTCCTAATTTTAAACTATTTGACATTTTACTTAAAATTTTTATAAGTTTTGAAATATATGCTAATCTTTACAACTCCAAACCGTCAAGGTTTAATACATTGACACCTATCATTCTAAAACTTCTATAAGTTTAGTAAACTTATACATGTTATCATTTTTCGTTAAATGATTAGGTTCAACACATATTTTATTCGATGACCACATCCTCGTGAACTTTTTATAATATATTTGTCCAAATATATTATTTACTTACGTCTCAAATAAATATATATATTATATATATATTTCCACCACTCAAAGATCCAACAAATTTAATAAATACAATACGTCTTGTATTTATTTGCTCCTCGATAAAACTTGAACGATTATGAAGCCAACTCCTATGTGAATATATTGTATATATTCTCATACTCCTTCCAAGAGCCAACACTTACAAATATTTTCACAGCTACAATTTTACGTACATGATCAAGAATCAAATTAACTTAAACTTCCACATAAGCTACAATAACTCAATTTATTTGAAAACACCTGTTTTTGAACTTTAAGCATTTTAAAAACATAAATACTTGTAAACTTACAAACGTTGTTTAATCTTAACAACATGCATTTGAATACGAGACTTAGACTAAAAACCATACCATACTTATCTAGGTTGCATGTCGGAGCCGTGCATAATTACTATTTGATTTATTCTCATCTAACGACTACTGAGGTGAGTTTATAGCCCCATACTTTTACTTTAATTTGCTTTGCAACACTTGGGGTGAAAAATATGCAAAACGCTTTTATGGACTAAAATCGAAACTCTTGTGTAACCACTATTACGAGATAGCCTAAGAGAACTGTTTCCACAATTTGCCCGCCTTTCATGTACCATTAATCCCCGCGGGGAGGGCGAGTGTTATAAATAGATCTATTGAGGGTAACGCCTCCATCCGGGTTGGTCGCTCCAACTTGTCTCCGGATGTATACCATGTCGGAACACAAGTGTTGACGGAAACACACACTTGCTAAGGGCACCATAAACCATATTGACATGCTACTTACACGCATGCGGAACTGTTGTAGCTTGGTACCATGAGCTTAGAGCTTGAGTAATAGACACAACTTTTACTTGAATGATTCCCTACATGCGGTGTTTTGAGTGCATTTTTGCCTATAGTCCAAAATTGGTTGCTTTAATGCTTTACTCTAAACCTATAGACTCACCAGCTTTATAGCTGACTTTTAGCATATTTTTCAGGTGTTTGATGTTATCTTTTCTAAAGGAAAGCAAGGCAAGGCGTGGCATGGCATGGTCATAACTACTTACCCGAGTGTATCTTAATACACTTTTATGACCTTTTTGTAATGGGACCACTTTTTATTAATGGGCCATATTTCCGCAATAATTAAACTTTTGTAAACTTTATTATTTTATTAATAAAAGTCATTAAACGGGTTTTATTATCCGTTCTTTATTACCTATGTTATGATGCCAATTGAGTGGCGCCCTCGGTTTTTGGGGGTGTTACAAATTGGTATCAGAGCCTTGGTTATAGAGAACTAGGCGCAAATAAGTCCTAAACTATAACCATTTTTTTCCGAAAAACTTTACCTATGACCAAACACATGCCAAACACATGCCAGCCTACCTTGCTTACTACTTTACTTAGCATAAATTATATATTATGCTCACTAATTAATTGCTGTTTATTTAACGCAACTTTGTGTCATTACTCAGCTATATGCTAAACTATGTTTATTCAACACATACTACATATTTTAAGTATTTGCTATATACTTACATACGTATACCGAGTTTGTCACAGACTATGTCTTACCCCACTTACTCATACTCACATATACTGGATTTTGATAATTCCCCTAAATACTGACTTGTAACCTCAGTGCTATGCTTTCCTTTACATGAAGTTATCATGTACTCTCGAGTTTGGATACTCGCCACGCCCTATATGAACTTATTATTCGACCTCGAGTTTGGTCACTCATCTTAGTCTTTCAAAATAACTTTTAAAAGTATTGGAACATACTATTAGTATACCTGAGCTGAGCATTTCAAAATTCATTGAACCTCGGTGGAATATAGACTGATCACCTATATTCGACCAGGGACAGTGGGACATAGCCTGATCACCTATGTCCTACTCAGAGGTGAATTTTGCAATACTGAGAGTAGTTATACCGGAATTATGTTTGAAGTAAATTCTTGTTAAAAACTTCGGGTGCTACAAACTTTTGTGTGAATATACAAACTTTTCATATAGCAACCCCCGCATTATTGTATATTGCGTATCTGTCACAACCATACCCCGTCACAATTCCCTCCACCCCGCGTCTTATCATTGAATCAGGATTCATCACCAACCATTTGAGGAATGACTTTCTTTTACTCACTAGGAAAAACTTTAGGAGTGAATCGAACATTTTGCCTTGAAACAATAAACAAAGAAAATTTGAATGAGATTGTTAAGGAACAAACTGATACATCATCTACAAAATTTGAGGTTAGGATTATTTGAGGTTAAGAAACAATTTCTGAACTCACATAGTGGACATGTAAACTTCCAGCTTGGAACCGATTCGGTATTGTCACTTAAAACTTTGTTTAACAAGTTTTTCTTTACAAAAGCTGAAGTTCAGCAACTTTCTCTACATTCATCAAGTTCTCTTTCGAAAACTTGATCAAAGTCAACAACTTTCTATTTTCATATCATCCAAATCCGAAAGGACGAGTGACACCAACTAGCCATCATAAGACAAATTACCAATGAGCATAACCTCAATCAACAAGGATTACCTATGGTAACAATCTTAAGAGTCGTACGCAACTCAACTATAGAAATACCTAACCTTACTTTACTCCTTTCGACTTCAAAGGATCTGGTTGTTAAACAAACAGCCCCTGGCTATCATCAGAACTTAGTGCTGTGCACAACCATTTCCACATGTGTAGTCGGAAGAAATATGACTTACGAACTTTCATCCTAAGTAACCACAGAAATCAAATAGATTTCTACACAAGTTGACCACCTAAAATAGAGTTTTACCTCATACCCCATATATTGAAATAACGAGACAAACCACATCCTAAATTGTCTTAGGACAACATACTGACAAACACGGTCACTAGCAATAACTTCCTTAAAATTTATAACTCCAGACTATTTATGGAGACCAACTACGTAACTCTCTGTTTCTCCTCGTAACTTTTCTAGTTCCAAGAAACCTCATCATCAAGTAGGAACTCTATAACTATTTAACAACTTATACTCCGTAAATGACCAAACTATACTCTCAACTTTGAGCATCCGTACTTTGGGTATAAAGTTCCACATTAAGTCAACCAATGAATTGCAAGTAGTAATCAACACCATCTTTCTAGAGGGAACATGAAGCTTACCGGTAACCCACATTATCATTTTAATCACACAATAGAACATGAAAGTTTGATGTCATCATCCATATGGAATGACTATCCAAAAATATTCTGCCATTAGCAACTACAAAGAAAAGGTTGTTCGGATATCCATCAGTAACAAAAACCTTGAGGACTGAGGTAATATAACTGACTCTAGGAGTACACCTAGACTGAACATCATTTCCTTTGGAGGAAATTCACATCGATGAAATATTAAAACCTACTGAAACCATGAGTCGGGAAGTCAAACGGTTAAAGTATAACCGTATCCCGATTGTCAAAACGCTCAAACTCTACCGAGTAACTCAAACTGAAATTCGAGGACGAATTTCCTTATAAGACGGGGAGACTGTGACAATCGGTAATTTTCCAACTATTTATTTAATAATAAATTATTATTTATTATTACCAGAACATTTTTGAGCCTACATTGGCTCACTCAAATTAACCATGGGAAGTCATCCCGCACACTGGAGCATTTTTACTACCAAATATTATCAGAAAATGCATATTTCTTATTTTTATATTTTTCTGACGACTTATGAGTTTTCTAACTCGTACAAAAAGTTATATCACTTTATCTAAAACACGAGCTCGCGCACGAACCGACCCATAGATAGTATGGTTTAGTCTGATAAACATATTTTGGAACCAATGTTAATGTTTTTATATTTCTTTTATAAAAACACGCTTAAAAACATATTTGACACGTTGGTTATTTTCAACGCATAACTAAAACGTGTTAACACTCTCCTAAACACAATGAAACACAATCATATACGTTTTTTGTATACACATTCCATGTTTGGTATCATAAATCATTCGAACTCGACACAAAATTTAATATTCAAAGGTTGTGAACTTTATTTGACCACTTTAATGACATGGTGAAGTCGAGTATCATATTGGACGACACCAAGCATCAAAGTAGAACTAGGTCACGTGATTCGAATGGACGTTATTAAACTATCATGCATTTTTGGACACACAACCATTCGTACACCACACAAACTAAATACTCGAGTTTATAAACTTGCTTGAACATCTCTTGTAACCTTGGGATGATGTGATCATGTTGGACAAGCCTCAAACTCGACACACAACCAATGACAGGTTAAAATGCATCAAACAAATTACAACACTTTAAAACTTTACACAAAGTATTTAACATGTGATGCAATGTACACAATTATTGACTTCTACTCTTCCTCCCATACTACTCATTCGGTTTCACATCACCACAATCTCACAAACCATAGTTTTCAAACTTTTACCACCTAGAGTCTATGGTATTGTGAGACAAATATGTCATGAGACCATGCTTCTTTCCTTTACTTGTTGCAGTCGAGAAACACAACAAATCCACACACAATCTAGTTTGAATAGCAACTTAGTACACATTGCATTTAATGGGATGAAACCTTAACAAACAACCTTTCTACTTGTCTTTCTTGCTTATAACCGATCCACACATAAGTTTCAAAACATACATTTTCTTACAAACATACAATGGTTTTCAATTTAAACTTTTGGAGAACAAAAGTAAATGGGTTATAGTTTTTGGAAGCATATGGGTTAAATTTTGGAAAGCTATCAAGTTGTTGGTTCTTTGGTCCAATTGTTTCACTCGTACACCCTCATGCATGTAAGCAATTCCACACTTATCTCTTTTGAGTCTCCTTTTTATATCGTTAAATGTTGTGTTTGCAAAAACTTGTATCATTTGATATTTACACATGTCTCGTAACATAATGAAACCATATCGAAACACTCGTTTTTTTAGTGACTATTATTAACTAGTCATCTTTACATTTTATTATAGAGCTTATGTGGTGGATTTTTACGAAAAACATGGATGTTAAACGATTTAAAAATGATTATAAGAAACATATATATAAGTGTGGCTCACCTTGGAATCGTTTCGTATTTCAACTTTTTGGCTTATCTTGGCTCATTGCTCACTGTCGTGCTTATTTTTTTTTACTTCTTAAGCTTTTCAAGTTCATTTGTCATTCATAATACTCGATCCCTTCATTGTGGTTAAAACCCGACACACATCGGGTTGGAAGCCCAAGCTACGACCCACTAGACTAATCAAATGTTTATTAGTAATAAGCTCTAGTTCACCAAAGATAAGCTACACGAGCTAACTCGTGAAACATTTTCTTAATTTTGTTGCTAACATATATCGGGTTCGACATATGGAACACGACACGAAACCGGGCCTTTTGGTCCTCTAGGCATCGAAGAGACTCCTTTGAGTGCTTATTTGAATAAGCACTGGATATGACAAGCCGCGAAGTCGAACAAACACCACTCACATCGTAAACTTGTATTGAAACACACGAGCCATTCGGCATACTAAATAAGAAAAAGGGTTGAGTACCATAATCTTTATGTTTCGGTTGAGTCACGGGAAAACACCAAACGAGTTACAACTTAACGTGTGAAGACTGCTTGAGCGTGAACTTTCACAAGCTCAGTTTTGGTTAAAGAGGATGGAACATCAACATTTTTATAAACACAACCCACGACTTCAGTATGTACATAATGAAATCTGTAACAAATATTAAACAGTCACGAACCCCGTTAAATACGTGAAACTGCGAAGCAAAACACGAAAGAGCCCTTGGCTTAGATGGTTAGGTCGCTTGGATTGTGAACTAGAGGTTCTTTGTTCGAATCCCACCAATTGCAGTTTTTGCTACTTTTTGTTATTTTTGAGACTTTGGCATTTTAACAGTTTTAGCCCCTCAACCTTGGATCACTTATCATTCTTCCTAATGAATCATATAAGTTTTGTAACTTAAACAATGTCAACCTTTCAGTTTTAAACTATTTGACATTTTACTTAAAATTTTTATAAGTTTTGAAATACAGTATATGCTAATCTTTACAACTCCAAACCGTCAAGGTTTAATACATTGACACCTATCATTCTAAAACTTCTATAAGTTTAGTAAACTTATACATGTTATCATTTTTCGTTAAATGATTAGGTTCAACACATATTTTATTCGATGAGCCAACACTTACAAATATTTTCACAACTACATTTTTACGTACATGATCGAGAATCAAATTAACTTAAACTTCCACATAAGCTACAATAAATCAATTTATTTGAAAACACTTGTTTTTGAACTTTAAGCATTTTAAAAACATAAATACTTGTAAACTTACAAACGTTGTTTAATCTTAACAACATGCATTTGAATACGAGACATAGACTAAAAACCATACCATACTTATCTAGGTTGCGTGTCGGAGCCGTGCACAATTACTACTTGATTTATTCTCATCTAACGACTACTGAGGTGAGTTTATAGCCCCATACTTTTACTTTAATTTGCTTTGGAACACTTGGGGTGAAAAATATGCAAAACACTTTTATGGACGAAAATTGAAACTCTTGTGTAACCACTATTACAAGATAGCCTAAGATAACTGTTTCTACAATTTGCCCGCCTTTCATGTACCATTAATCCTTGCGGGGATCGCGAGTGTTATAAATAGATCTATTGAGGGTAACGCCTCCATCGGGGTTGGTCGCACCTGTGAAAACTAGAGGGGGGGGGGGGTTGAATAGTTTTACCAATTTAAAAACTTCCTTTTAAATATTTAGATCGACTTATTTCAATCTATTTAGATGTGTATGTTGGACGTTGATAGATAGATATATAAAAGTATAATGAAAGATAAAGAGTAAGAAGCACATAACCACGACACGAGTATTTATAGTGGTTCGGATACAAGGACACCTTCCTTGCCCTACTCCACTCCCCGAGTCACCTACTCGAGAGCTCGTAAACACTACACGACACCAATCTCCTTATGGCGGAGAAGCCTTCACAACGTCGCCTACTCTTTTTCCGGTACTAGGCTAACCACCGGGTTCTTTCACACCAAGGTGAACCACACCTATCACAACGTCGCCTACCCTTTATTAGGTACTAGGCTAAGTACCTAGTTCAATTACTATGGAGGAACTACTACTCAACACAACACAACACCTAATCCCAAGGAGATCCACTCCTTGTTACAAGACCATCAAGGATATCACCATTCTTGGAAATAAACTAATATTATATGTATAACGATGCACCTCATCAATTATACGACCTAGGCATTCTTCCCTAATGCTACTTGATTTGATTCCTAGGCATCCTTCACTAATGCTTTGACACAACGCTTGACACCTTTCACTAATGCCTTCGTCTTGACACCTTTAGCATTCTTCACTAATGCTTTTGACACGGACGTTAAGCACCTTTCACTAATGCTTTCGTCTTGACTCTTTCGGCATCCTTCACTAATGCCTTTAACACAACATATCTATGGAGGAACAAAGAACTATCAACAAGAGAACCTTAGTTGTCTTGATGATGACGAAGCATGGCAACTCATGGACTTGAGCTTGCTCGACTTTAAGAAGTGGTGATCTCGCCTTTAAGAGGAACCTAGAGAATCACACAAAAACAAAAGACAAACTACATAGAAAGATCCCTTAGGATCAGTGGTTAGAGAGGTACAATACTTGGGGAAAGTATGTGTAAGAGTGGCAAGCCAAAAGGAAGAAATGGCTCACTATTTATAGAGGAGAAATTCTTACTGTTCCCCGGATCCCACGGATCCCTCCCACAAGGGATCCATCTAGTGTAATCCTAGGGATCCGTGGGACGCTCCTCTTTGCCCATGGGTATTTTGGTTATGGGTCATGGGTCATGGGTTGATCCATGGGTTACTTATTAGATACAATGTATCTCATGAGTTCAATGTACCTAGTCAAATGGGTATGGGTCAATACCATGGGTTATGGGTATTTACCATGGGTTGTAGTTTTTACCCATTTATAAAATTTATACTAGTTGTGTATATATTTTGCCCAATATGTAAAAACTAGTTGTTGTACATATATATTACTAAATCATAAAATCACTTATACTTGTTTTAGTGTTTTATGTGAAAACGTTAAGTGTGTTAGAGAACTATTGGCTCAAACAATTTACGTATTTTATTTGTTTCGTTAAAATGATTTTACGTTTGTTATCGACAAAACATTAGAAGATCGTAAAATATAAATAAACGTTTTTACGGCTTATTCGTATTAACAATCTCCCCCTTTTTGTTGATGACAAAACATAAAATTATTTTAAGGAAAAACTAAAATTCGTAAAAGTTTGAATTGGAGTTTTTTACTCTCTTCTCCCCTTTTTTGTCGAAACAAAAAGAGAGTTGAAAAAAAACTATCACAAAATTTTAAGAAAAACATCTAAAAAGAAAAGATGTAAAGTGAGTAAGTGATGGGAATGGTTCTCGTCTTAACTCCCCCTTGACGAGTCTATCCCTTTGTGTGGGCGTCAAGTACATAAAAATAAGTAAGCTTGTAACGCCCCAACCCGACAAGGGTAGAAGTGTCACATTCTGGTGTCATATCAGAACATACAAATAAAATTTACAAGCGAAAGCCTTAAAGAATAAAATACCAAGTCATATAGACGAATGACTTACAAGGAAAAATACAAAATCCAATATGTCTAAAATAAAATGAGATCTCCAAACAATAGCCCAACAAAATAAATCCAAGTAATAAAGTATCTAGGGTTGGTCCACTCAAATAATCCAACTCTC
Organism: Chrysanthemum makinoi; assembly: GCA_910596185.1. Lineage (NCBI taxonomy): Eukaryota > Viridiplantae > Streptophyta > Magnoliopsida > Asterales > Asteraceae > Chrysanthemum > Chrysanthemum makinoi. The sequence goes on along the minus strand of OU343225.1, from coordinate 230,457,703 downwards.
AGCCCATCAAAGCCCATCTTCAACCTAACACCTGCCGCAGGAAAAGAAATGCGGCTGAGCTTAAAAAGCCCAGTGAACAGATATAACAAAATGAAAGCTAAATAAAATCTGAAATGCAAAATGAAAGAAAGGAAACGGATAACAAAGTTTCAGCGAAATGAGAACAATGAGTCAATGAGGATCCTACAGAGATACAATTATACAGATATCCAGAAAGAACAAATAACAAAGAGAACGAAGCAAAGCAAGGCATCTATGACATATAAGTAAGCACATACAACATGCATACAAGGAATCAGGAAATCAGACAACACATAAGCCACACGGAAATCTAAAAGCTAGCGGAAGCAAGTAATTAGAAAGTGAGCATGGCAATCACACAAGTCAAGTAACCCACAGTCAATAGCATAACAGTATCATAACAGAAATAAAAACATGGCAGATCAACAATAAGCAGATAAGGATACTAACAGAAGGTCATAGTCCACGAGATTAAACAAACGAAGTATACAAGATAAACAGATCAACAATTGGTTTCACACCAGCATGGTCATCATACAAATCAGAGGTTCACATAACAATAGGATGACATGTATTCAGATGACAACAGTTGAATCATACAATTGCATATTAATCATATCGTAGCAGGGTAAACAATAGTCACATAAGACAAGAAAATAGCACAATCGAATTCAATAAACATATAATAACCCGGTACGTGAACGGAATGGTAGTGGAATGAGTCACATAAGGGTACAGAGTAACGGCAATCAATACAGAACATGGTGCGTTGGGAAATACAGAAGGTACAATATAGGTATATCAAAAGTGTAAGGGTTGTCAGAAATCCACCACGAGCCCAGAAACATATCATATCATATCATAAGTAACCATTGTATTCGGAGGGGTGACCTCGGAATACCAGACAATAGGAGGGGAGACCTCAGTAACCAATATGGAGTAGCTAGCTCCCAGACTGTGAAGATGCGTATTGCACACGACATCATTCACCGAACAGATCAGATGAGATAACAAATCTAGGATGCATCCATACGCCCTGCAGACAGATAGTGGCCATACAATATATATCGAGCTCATAATCAGATAACAGAAAGGGACGGTGTGGAACATCACTCAACCACACTAAAGTCATGCCATTGGTGCATCAATGACACGGACATGGAACCCCCATGCCTAGTGAAACATATTTGGCTCGGGTATCAAACTGAAGGGTCAAAGCATAATCATATCATAAGTTTCATATCAAAGTTCATATCATAGTTTCATATCAGAGTTCATATCAAAGTTCATATCAAAGTTCATAATCAGAAGGTTCATATCAAAGTGTTCACATAAGAGATTCAATTAAAGGAAGCATAGCAAAGTTATAGGGAAGCCCTAATAAGGAGGCTTAGAGTAAAGCATAACAGTTCAAGCTAGTATCGAAAGATGTATACGAATCATGAGAAACCTTAAGAGGTAAGGTCAGAATATCTGTACCTTATACCGCAAACGAAACACAACAGAAATACCAAGGTCGGAAGCAAACTCCATCTCCGGCGAATCTACACGAATTCATGACTGGTTTTATTAAAAACTTATTTAATTCAGATTACTTATTTTAGTCGGCTTTCCGGTTTTAGTAACTTTCCATATTTAGCAGGTTTCCAAAAATAGAAGGTTTCCATTTTAGAAAGTTTCCTTATTTAGCATATTTACACATCAAGCCCTTAAGTGTCCAATTTTACATATTACACCCTCATTATCCTTATTTATACGAAATACCCCCAAGTTTCCAGACTTTACAAACAAGCCCCTCTATTTTTAATAATTACATTTCGGTTTACAAATTTACCCGATTTACAAAATAAACCCCTAAGTCACATATTTTACGAAAAAGGTCCTCATGTTACATTTTATACTAACACCCCCTGGTCCAAAGTATATTACAAAAATAGTCCACAAGTTTTATAATTTACGAAACAACCCCTTTTTTTTTGAAAACTCAATCGGTAATACAATAAAATCATCAAACCCTAACCCTAATTCCCCAAATCAAAAGCAATCATTATTCCATCATTATTTCATCATTAAGATCAGATCTAGATCATAACATAAACCCTAGGTTGATCGTTCCAATTTTGTTTATCCATTTATACATTTTTTTGTTACTAAAACCCGATCATAAACAATAATTCGACAAGGCCATTTTAGACAATAAAAATTCGAATGAATATTTTTCCAGTATCATATGGGTCATATAGGTCTTAAATAAAATGGGTTTCACACCCATAAAATTCGTACGAATTAGATTAGATTTTATACACGTTTTTACCCTAAAAAATTATTACGATTGATCCAAGCTATAACAACTCAAACAACCATTTTTCCAGACCTTTATGATGACTAAGACACCCATAAAAATTATGTACACCACCCAGAGAATTCATATAACCCGATCTATAGTTTTTCATACGTTTTAAGCATGTAATTCCCATTTGACTATTTAAACATGCATGATTCTTTGTTTATCATTTTATTTAGGTCATATATGATATAAATAGTATGAGAAAAATACCCAATCGATTTTAGGACGTGTGGATCAAGCGTATGAATTTCATACCTATCGGATGAAGAATCGACCAAAGAAAATCACCCGATGAACCAAGCCTCCAACAAACCAAAACCTATTTTTCCCAGCTACTCTTGATGATGAAGAACCCCAGAAAAATGCTAGATCCCTTCCAGAAATTCGTATGGAGTCGTGGTGAATTTTTGTGTGTGTTATTTTGGATTTAGATGGAAGTTACCAAATGAGAGATTAAGGGAGAATAAATGGGATTAATTTGGGCGTGGGTTTAGGCTGAATTAGGGGGGAATTGGGTTGATCTTATCAATGATAATTTTGTTTCCATATTTAATTAATTGTTAGTCATATTATTTAGTTTAATAGGTTGGTAAATTTGAATATAAAATGATCCAAATAACAATATAATGTGTGATGTTTATATTGTAGTTACAAGTATAAATGACTCATTAATATTTTTCATAAACCATTTATGAGTTAGGTGTTAATATATAATTTACGAGCTCGACATATTTTACGTTTCTCATAATTATTAAGCTTGAGGGGCAAAATTGTCTTTTACACGCGTTTGAGATTTTAGGGTTTTACAAAGCTAATGTATTGCAAATGGTTCGTCCTTGTGACGAAAATGCTCCCCCTTGAAGATTGCAACGTTACAATTGGGTGTCACGAAGTATAATCCAAATAAGGATTATGTTGCAAATGATTTTGCAATATGGTTTGACACAAAGCTCCCCCTAGCTTTATGGTGTCAAAATCTTCATGTGTATTTTGAAAATCTACAAAATAAAGGTTAGAAAACAAGAGTATAGTGCATAATTTCCTGCAAATAATACTCAAGTTAGTAGTAAATTGTTCTTCTGTACCATGGATCCCACGGTTCCCTTTGTGGAGGGATCCGTCTAGGCATTTTGGAGGGATCCGTCTGTCTGGTGACAGATGATTCAGCAAAGGTGTTATACTAAACAATGCTGAATATGAAAATGAGATATGTATATAAACAATAAACATATACTCAAATAGATATGGCAAGTAGGTTATCATTTAATAAAACAAAGAGATAATCAACAAATCTTTTAAAACTAAGAGAATGATCAAGCCATGTAATACATTTTCTACTTAATTCTAGTGATGAATCTAAGCTCAAGAGGCAACTACGTTCTTAAGGATGATCAAAAATAAAATGGGATTCCTAAATGTTCTAAGTTGAGCTTGAGGCTAGGACACCGTTTTGAGGCTCATGGTTGTTTGGGTTTGTTTACCTCTTCAAAACGTTCGAGGAGGTGATAAAACATGAAACGTTGCTCATCACGTAGTTCATGTATCAACCTTTCAACATGTTGACAATGATAGCAATCCTTGTCATGGTTTTGAGCTTCTTGAAGCGGAGGTTCAAGTGAAGTGGGTTGAGGATCCTCAAATAAAGGAGGAATTGGTGGAGGCTCATTAAGTGGGGCTCAGCAATGTTTGAGGGTGGAGGTAAAGAAGTGTCAACTTCCATGTGGTCGGGTGGTTGACTTTGATGTCTCCTCATAATCCAAAATGGACTATTGGGGGTAATTGGAGAAATTGATGGTGGTGCAAGTGTTGATTCAACACTTTGGTTTTGTTGCATAACTTTTTCAAGTGAATTTGTTGGTAGAGGTGGAAGATGAGATGGCCAAGGGGGTAAGTCCTCTAAGTTGTGAGAATGTGGAGATCATTGTGAGGCGTTAAATGATGTGGCTCTAGGCACCAATGATGTTGGTTGGGTTGAAAAGGGTGTGTTTGGTTTAGTAGAGTTTGCTAATGATATCCTTGTGGGAACAATCCTATTGGGAATTAGTTTTATTGGTTTATTTGGTGTAGGGGAAATCCTAGCATTGGTGTAGAGTAAACTTCATGTATGATCCTTGCAAGTTTCTTGGGTGGTTCTTGGGTGGATGAGTTAGCACTAGGAGCTTTTCTCATGATGAAATGAATGAGGAAGATGTTTGTAATTGCTGAGAATTATGTTTGTGTTTGATTACTAAGGAGTTCTAGCAAGATGATTTATAAAGGGAAGAATTTGGCTAGTGCATTTAAGACTTAGGCCATTAAGATTCATGGAAATGTGATGATTAACATGCACAAGATTCAAGTTCAGAGTTTCACTGATATAGGAACTTAATAAAGATGAGGTGGAGTGTTCAAGTTAGCAAGATGAGATTGAAATGATTGTTTAGGCTAGAATTGACATAATCTGTCACCCGGATCCCACGGTTCCCTCCTTTGAGGGATCCGTCTAGGCTAATCCTAGGGATCCGGCTCTCAGAAGTTATGAAAGGATAAAAATGATGTTTCTAAGGTCTAAGATCTATACCATCTTGAGTGTTTCAGTCCTCCTAAGTATCCTAAATAAGGGTGTACTTGAATGATCAAGAGCAATGAATGATATAACAAATGATTGCCTTTTATGGAAGGGAAATGAGACTAAATGACTACCAATGGATGTTCAAGGATGACACTAAGAGTTTTGATGGTGTCAAGTCATAATAACTGATCATAGAGATCAGATGTTAGCTTGAGATGGAGTTTGAAAAATCCTCAAAGATCAAAAGAATTGAAAAACTAATTTTTGACCCGTTTTAAGATAAAGATGGCTAGAAACAATTTCCTAAAATTGTTCAATATGTCCACCTAAGTGTTTTGAAAAAAAAAATTGTGAGTATTGAAGCGGAAATATAGTGAGTTTTGATGTGTTGATAAATCAAAAGAAATCTTGAACTAAGTACTAGGTGAGCCATGGGTGAGTGTCAAGCTATCACATGTTAGAAGAATACTTAGTTGGCTCTAAGGTCTTATGTTAGGCTTATGTGATGTGCTCTAGTAAGTTGTTTTGATGTAAGGAGATCTGTATAACTCATCTGCAGTCACGGATCCCACGGTTCCCTTAGAGAAGGGATACAGCTAGACTAAAACGTGGGATCCGGCATCCGCAGATCAGAACCTTTACAACAGCTAATGCAGATTTTGCACTAAGCAATATACACATATAACATTTAATTTAAAAAGCAAGATAAGCAAATTATCACATATGACATATCATAGATAATTGTAGTAACAATAATATCCAAGAAAAACGCAAAAAAACGTGCTAAAACATAATCATTCATACACAAATCAAGTGTCTCAAGACAATCATAATTCTATAGTCTCTTTCGTCAATTCTTTCTTTTCCTCTTTCCCGACTTTGTGACGTGGTAAGCTAGGTTTTGAATCATACCCCTTAATTGCTTGAATTCCACGGTCTCGTTTGGAATATCCGGAAGTTGTTCATAGTAATCAAAGGGTTCCAATTCGATGTTAGCTATGGGGTCGACGCCTTCCTCTTCTTCATCTTCTTCTACTTCTTTGTCCGAGGAGTCCGAGAGAGCTTTAGGTTTTCTTCCATTGACCATGAACCGTTTAGAGGGTTGTTTGGTAAGAGGTACCATTACGTGATCGGCAAAGAAATGATCATCGTTGATAGGAGATGGTTGCAATGCACTAACATACTTACAAAGTCGTGTTAGGAGCATACCATATGGAAGTACCATGTTGGAAGCTTTGAATACCCCGTCCATTCTCCTCACCATTAAATGGCTTTTGGTGGATAAGACAATAGATCATTTGCACAAGACATGCATTTGGATGATCCTTGTTACCAACTAGGCTAATGACGTTTTCCCTAAGGATTTCTTCCCATTTTCTAAACATGGGATGCATTTCGAAATGTTCCATTTGGAAAGGATCACGGTGAATGAGCTTTTTGTTTCGGTTGTAACGGGATTGGTCGGTCCTAACCTTAAAGATAGTATCTCGAATGGTTGCGGGATCATCAAGAGGAGTATTGTAGATAGGTTTAGAATCAAGTGCAAGGTTTTGAGCGTTAATTTCCCAATCTTGAGAATACATACAAATTCCTTCACAAGGAATGCGAAGAATTTGAGGAAATGTGTTGAGAGGTAGAGTGAAATTTCGTTTATTGATGATGAAGGCGATTGAAATGCTATCATCGGTGTTTCGAATGATCCTAATGCTTTTATAAAATTCAAAGATGAAAACCGGACAAATTTGTTCATCAATTTCAAGAAGACAATCAAAGTTTGTTAGGATCCAAATATTATTGTGTTGATGATTCGGGTGGTCTTGGATGATCAAAATACATGTTAGCCATTAGAGAGAGAAAGTTAGAGAGTTGGGTGTTCTTGCTAGAGACTTGGTTCTCAAATGTGAAAGGTTAGATTATGAATGAAGCACCACCCCTTCCATGGATGGAAGGGGTATTTATAGTTACAAGAAATACGACCTCCTAACGGCATACAGTGGGTAAAGACCCATCCTTCCTCCACGGTGTTGCTCTACGCTAAACTACGCTACAAACTAATAAATAAACTACTAAATAAAGTAACTAATGACAAGTCTACGAGCTAACTTAAGCTAGATAACATTTGGGGTGACCGACTCTTCACTATGGAATTTTCTAATTCCTAACAATCTCCCCCTAAGGGAGGTCACCCCATATTTTACATTTCGAATCCTAGCATTCTATACTTGACTTTGTTCTGAGCTCGTAGACTTCAATTCTTCAAGTTCCGCAATCTTTGTGCTTTTGTAGCGATTCTTCAAAGTCCGCATTGATTTGTACTTTTAGTGGAGGCCTTTAACTGATCCACATCTTTGATGATCTTTGAGCTTTCTTTGAGATCATCAGCCACAGTAAATCTCTGGATCACCCTTTGTTGTGTTGCCATCATGTGAAGTTGTGACTTTCGGACCGACATGCTCACATTTTTTAATCATGACATCTTTCCATCAGAGTAGCGGAAGCTTTTATTGGTTCAAGATATTTGCAGCAGCGTGGCAGAGACATAGTATAGAAATATCCGAGCCAGGTTATGTAGATATGCACCAGTCATGATTTCTTCAAATTAAGTGTGGATGCTGTGAGCATGCGGCTTTATATTGACTCCTCAATTCGATCAGCTGCAACCGTCCAAATGTACCTGCAAACAACAGTTAGCAATAAAACACGAAAGTGTCTTTGATCACTTTCGTTGAATTGAGGTACACGGCCCACGGTTTCCAATTGATCAGTACAAGTCGCGTGATCGGGTAGGATTCGAAGAATCTCCTTGACAGGGTTTAAGCTGTTCTAGCTGTTCTCAAACCGAACGTCTCAAAGAAGACAACACGGAGTGAGTGAACCAGCGAATTGAGATTCACCGATTGATGAAAAATTGATTTGAAAACACAATCGCGTATTGCTTAGAAGAAAGAGTTTTGCAATACGACGAAGGTTTTATGAGAAAGATCAATTTTTCAATCAAAAATACTTTTGTATTTGAAAAGAGTACACATTCGACGTGCTAGAGAAAAGAAGAGATTTGCACATCGACAGTTTTCCAAAAGTATTTTTTTCAATCGAGAGATACTTTTGTATTTGAAAACATGAATACACATTCGATGTGCTAGAGAAAAGAAGATTTGCACACGAGCGGTTTTCCAAAAGTATTCGTCAATTCCATTCCTGGACCAAGGTTGATTCAAGAGTGAATCGCCCCATTGTTTCAATCCAGTTGTCACAAGCTTGATCTTTTGTAAGATCTCACATGTCACCCACCAAGAGCTTGTTTAATGTTGGCTCAAGAAGGATTTCCATCTTTATTGTGAATATTTTCATATCACTCGGATGTTCTGGCAATACCACAAGGATAATGCGTAGGACTCTTAATATATACTTACTTTCCACATTGTGTGAAACAGTAAGTCTTCATGAATTTTGTGTCCTAACGAGATATTGTGGATGATCTCTTGGCTCTAGACTCAATAGTGCACATTTGGTTCCTGTGTCGGAGACTAGGGAGAGGGTCTCCTTCTTCAATATCAACAATCTCTAAGAGAAAGTTGATAGATTATGTCGGTTCCCCGTGAGAATGAAACAAGCCCTTTTAAGAGGAACTTGAGTGGCTTGGGAATTGTAGTGCAGTGCGTCACAGGGTCCATGACGTCTTGTCTTCAATACCAGTGTTACCTTAGTAACCACTTAGTAGCATATGTATTGAACCCGGTTACTGCCCTAAGGTTGAATTGATGGAGGGCTATTTCTTTTCACCCTTTTCACATTCATTTCTTTTCATTCTTCAACCCCTTCAGTGCTTACCGAGACTTCATTACTAGAACCTTGTTGGGTTTATTCCAGTACTGGCTCAGTCTCAGTCGCACTCTTCCCATATCTCACTTTTCTCCTTTTTTCATCATACCTAAGGACTCTACACTATCTAGTGGATTATCCCTGGGTAGATCCCTCCGGTTCTGGCGGATCGTGGGAACAAATACCTAACCTCACCATCCTTATAACTCCATGCATAAAGTAAAATGGTCGGTCTTTTGGTACAGTTCATTCTTCCTTGAAACCAATTGAAAAATCATTTGGAAAACCAATCAAGGTACTTGTGATACGAGATCAAAGCATTTTGTACCTTAATAGTTTTGATCATTTAGAAAACCTCCCCCTCAACATGTGCATATGATTTAAAATTGTTTGGCACATGGAGGCAAGAGTTCTTTGAAATAATTTCTTTGAAATAATTTCTTGATCACAATTTCTTTAGAAAAAAAGCCATTTGAATTTCTTTGGTAAAATTCTCCCCCTCAATATGTGCATAGGATATTTGAAATCATTTTTATCACATAGAGGCAAGAGTTCTTTTGAAGTACATCCACGATCACAAAAGCCATTAAGAAACCATTTGAAAACTCAATCAAGGTACTTTATAAATCTCTTTAGAAAGCTTTTGTACCTCGATAGTTATGCTCCCCCCTCAATATGTGCTTCTAGATTCAAAAGCGTTTAGCACATATGAGAGAGCGGCCTGCACAATTTCATCAAATCGATCACCTTTTATCAAATTTCATTATTAAATCACAAATTCTCCCCCGATCAAAAATATCAAACCCTTTGAGATTTTGGATCCCAAGTGATTTAATCAGGTTTAGAAAACATGGGAGAAAATGTGGCCTTGTTTAAATACTCATCTGGTTTTTGGATAAATCCTCCTCCTCAACATGTGCATTGTGTATTTGAAGTCGTTTGGCACATGGAGGCAGGAGTGCCTTTGAAGGACTAAAACCAATTCCATTAAAACAGATAAGAGATTTAACTCACGATCTCTACCCCGATCAAAATTTCAAACCTTTTGAGATTTGTGATCCCAATTGATTTAAATCATTTAAAAGATTTTGGGGAAAGACGTGGCTTGATTTAACTTTGAAAAATGACAGATAAGGACCATTTTAAGACATTAAAGATTGTTAGTGTCAGGTATGATTGTTTTAAGAGATCTTTTAGGTAAAATAAAACAATTTCACAATCAAACAAGAACAGAAAAAATTTCATTTTTAAAGATCTTGATTCTAAAGAAAATCATACCATGACATAACATTAAATCTTTAGATCACCACCTTTTAACGTACAAAGCGGAAATTTTGTGAAAAAATATCATTTGAAAATATTTTATTTTAAATCACTGTCCCCCTCAAACCATGACAGAAGTCAATAGTTGAGTGACTTAGGTTTTGATAAAAAGAAGTCCGGTGATTTTCAAAATTAAGTCCAATTAATTTTCAAAACAATATTTTCCATTTTCAAAACAATTTAATCAAATTATTCAAAATTGTTTAAAAATGGTATCCTGCACAAAGATTCGTTAGGTGGTTGAGAAGCTTCGTTGTTCTTTGTAGGGCTTGGAAGAAAAACCGTCTGCTGATGCAGTGAGACTTCTTCTTACGTTGCATTTTGAATGCCAACCGAGGTCAAATTAAGCTCTGTTTCTTCAATCACTTAAAAGAAAACCATCTGCGATGCATGAGACCTCTTACGTTGCATTTATGCCAACTCTCCATAGAAGTCCAATTAAGCTTCGTTTCTTCATTTGTCAACCCAAGATCTAGTTACCCTTTCCTTTCGGCATCCAAGCATCATATTATGTGGGATCCGGATCGGGAGCATTCTTATACCAAGATACGCATCGTTAGTGAACACACATACAGATATATGGTGGTCGACATCACCCAAATAACAATCGACTAATAAAAGTCAATTCAACATATCAATCAGTTCATATAAGGTATGGGATTAATGTGTTCATCAAACTCTAATCATCTAAACCTAACAATCATATCCTAGAAACCTAGTCCTTCAACATAGGCAATTATCATTTTTAATTAAGCACATAGGATAATTAAGAAAGCCCGTTAGAAGATATAGATTTGAAAACATTATCCCCTCAATCAATGACTCAATTTATAAAAGATTTTAAAAGTGCTGAAATCATTGATTGAGTTTCCAAATTTTATAAAAAATCTGAACCTGATTGATTTTAAGCAACTCATTTTCCACCATTTTTGAAAAACAAAACAAATATTTTTCTGAAGAATTTTAGACGGAAAAACATTTGTGTAGGAACAGCAGTCTTTATGACGACATGCTTTCCTTGTTTTGTTTTAGGAAAAGTGCCCTAAATATTTGAAAAATTGGTTTAGCGCAACACTTTCCTTTCATGAAGAACGGGTTGCTATAAAAAATAATAGCAAGCCATTGTTTTAAGCACGGGTCACAGTCTGAAGTAACCGTAAGCCATCATTTGAAGCCCGGGTTACAGTCAGAAATAATTGTAAGCCATGGTTTAAGACATGTTTTGAAAAAGAGTATTTACACCTCCTGCTCGAACTTCATCTATGGTCCCGTGACATTATTGAATGACATTTCTAAGACCGTAGATGTTATCGATACCAGAAGACATGTCATGAGAAAACATATTTTTGGTATTTTTGAAATTTTCTGATTTTTATGGGTTTTTGTTGATTTTATATTTTTCTATTTTGTTTTTCTAGTTTTATATTTTTGTATTTTGTTTTTGATAAATATATACACATATAGAGTAGATGATATAGTATAAGAGGATGATGATACAGTAGAGATAAGGATATCAAGCAGCACGTCGTAGAATATAGAATACGTCATCTCTTAAAATTCCACCACCAAAGAATCCGAGGCTCTTGAATAGAATGAAGAACATGAGCCTTTGAGAAAAATGAGACTTTGGCAGCTTCCCCAAACCAAAGAAAATCCTTATGTTGAGCAAATTGAAGCTCTATTTCAAGCTTGCTTTAGCCAGGTGCACAAAGAATCACACCATTATCATTGATCCAGCTGCTCCTTTTAAGAATAATCACCGTGATTCTTCGTTTGAGGCTATATCATCCAATAGAACAACAGCAACGTATCATCCCACATTTAAATAGTCTTCTTAAAATTCCTTTTCCACGAGTCCAGGCGATCCATTCCAAAAGGTGTCAAGAGAACAATTCCCCCAAGTAGTTGAATTGATGCAGTCAGCCTCTTTGTATAATGCTCAAGAACTCTCCCAAATACACATCATGAGGGGAATGAAAACACCTCCCCATGTTCACATTTTTCTTCCCTAATGATCGTGTATGAAGTTCAAGAACCCGAAGTACACCAATACCCAAAGAAGGAATAACTGATAACATTGAAGAAGCAGGCCAAGTCACTGATTATCTCTGCGGATGACAATCTCTGCGGATGTCAACTCCGGGATAAGTGATTATATCTCGAATCACGATTAAGCCCTCAAGTGAAACAGCTGAGCGCCCCCAATGTACACAATTCTTTCTCCTCTGATGATTGCGTTACCATCGAAATCACCACACACTAGTGTACCTCTTTTATCTTTAGAAACTTTCTCTAACATCACTTCCCCCACGTAGTTGAAATACTAACACTAAACGCCTTGATGAGTAAAACCTTGAGTTTCTCTGCGGTCATGACATTTGTTTTCCCGGGATATCTTCAATCACTTAGAAGAATTAAGTTCATCAAGTTTACTCGTCATGAGTCAAACCTTGAGTTTCTCTGCGGTAATAACATTTGTCTTTCCGGGGTATCTTCAATTACTTAGAAGTATTAAGTTCATCAAGTTTACTCGCGTTTAGGTGCTTGTCTCCTTACGCCTTGCTGGTTTTTTACACTTCAGAGTCAGCAAATCATTATAAGCCCGTATACTAGAAATTTGTTGAGAAGAACACTTGAATTCTTGTGAGAATCAACATCTTTGAATAATGTGAGCAAGTCTAATTGGGGATTAAATTCGACATATCACATTCCCCCAATTAGTGCTCTCCCCAAGACCGACAATCTTTTTGAAAAATGCTTGAATTGAGAAGAAGTCTTTAAATTATCAAATGCAACTCGTCTTTAGTCTTCTAACATGTAGCAGAAAAATGCAGAACTGACTGTAGACTCGACCTTCTTCAAGATTGTCCGAATGGGGTATACAGTGTTAACATCTTCAACTCACACCAAAAAGCATCCCAATTAACTTACATCTTGCAAATCCCCTTAACTAAAATCCCTCCTAATCAAACAAGAACAGAAAGATGTTCATTAAGGAAATCAGCAATCGGGCAACTTACGAACACACAAGATGGTAACACCAAACTACCAATCCCATCAAACAAGAACAGAGATTGTTGAATCATCATGTTGATGTATCGTGAAGCATTAACGGAAGCACTTTGTCGATAAACTCATCAATCCGGGTGAAGATGTCAACCAACGGCTCTTAGAAGAGAAAAACTCCATGTGAAGATGACACGATAAGAAGAAGCTCGGTTCTTACATGAGTTTAGAGCCGTATGACCATTTATATTCTCAAATATCAATCAACAATGCAAAAAATCACACTTCTTCTCCCCCTCAAGAATTGCATACGGAGTTGCCATTCTTGATTAAGTAAGTGAAAATCATCTGAATGTTCTATTCACACTTCTCTCCCATAAAAATCGGCACATGATGTCGCCATCTTCATTATAATCGAGCAAGTGGAATGAGAAAACAATCAATGGTAGCCCGGTTCACTTTATGACTGAAGCACATGGAAAAAGCATGAAGCATGTTGATGAGAATGGTCATTAATTAGAAGATTTCTCTTCATCAGAAGATAAAGCGCCTTGACAATTACACCTTTCTTTTCTTTAGATTACGAGGCAAGAACTGTTGTATTCATACGTCATAAGAAGATTTCTCTTCTTTGGAAGATAATGCGCACTGAGACGTACACATTTCTTTTCTTTGAGGTACGAGGCTTGAACTGAAGTATTCAAACGTCATAAGAAGATATCTCTTCTTCAGAAGATAATCGAAAGCGTACACATTTCTTTTCTTTGGAGTCGAGGCTGGCCGATGTGAACATACGTCATAAGAAGATTTCTCTTCTTTCTAAGATAAAGCGCACTGAAACGTACACTTTTCTTTTCTTTAGAGTACGAGGCATGAACTGTTGTGTTCATACGTCATAAATCTCTCTCTTTTTATCATCTTTTGGCAAAACATGTAATCACCCCATTATCATTCATTAGGCTCTTTGTCGTGACAGCTGATGGAGAAAACCCAATATGATGAATTTGACCCTGAAGTAAACTAACCCAAACTCGTGACTTAAACTTGCACATATGTAACAAAGAGCGGTGCCGAGAAATCATGCTCCATTGAATCTCTAAGTACTCTATACTCTTCAACCAACCAACCATCAAGTATAAGAAGTACATCACCTCTTGAAAATCCACAATTGAATGTGACACTGAGCACCACAACGTAACTCCTTAAAGTGATAGTTATTTTGTGGTGATAAGAGCCCAATTTCCCCTCGTGGTAAAAGAAAAAGACTCCCAAAAATAACTAGATTTCCAAGTCTTCATTTTTAATAATAAGCTCGAACAAGGATCATGAAGAATCTTCATCCAACCATCCCGATATCTTAGGATACTAAGTACACTCGCCCGTGATAATTCACTTCAACCTCAAATAAATAATACTGAATTAACCCCTTTGTCACATCTTCTGTTAACGCACAAAATCTAGCCTTCTTTGACATTTAAATGAACTTTGATAATGGTTTCATCCCGACCATGGTTAAATGCACATAACCCCGTAAAACCTTGTAATAACCAGACCACCATGAAGAATATCCAAACACACATCCAATTCATGAAGTACACTCTTTTATCCCTTCTTCGAAACAGAAAAACGAAGCACCAGCATCAAAAGACCCCGAAATACGCTTTCCTTTCTCCAAGATGGTTCCATCAATATGGGATTTTACAACTCTATGGTTTAAACCGAGAAATAATATCTTTCGCGGGATTTTACAAAACCAAGAATAAACCATAAGATAGATCCGGAAATGCACTTTACAATTACCAGGATGTTTCCATTGTCACGGGATTTTACAAGTCTATGATTTAAACCGAGAAATAGGTTCTTTCGTGGGATTTTACAAAATCAAGACAAAACCGTAAACAATGTCAGCTTGAATGTGTTATGACGACATTTGGTTTCGGTGAATATCTGTTTTAGGGTAACATGCAGTGGTTCATCAACGGTTCATTATCCAACATCAACAATAACATCAACCATCCAATCAATCACTTTGGTAAACACATCATACACGCATTCTGTCATTACTTTCATGACCACATGGAGAAGTAAACCCGATATGCCAAACTTGATCATGAAGTGAAATTCCCTAGATTTGTTACTTAACCTTGTACTAATCCTTGTGAAGAAGAAACAGTGTACCCAATGTACAAAACCTCTTGACATTCTCAACTGAGTGAGACACCGAAGTGATAGTTACGTTGTGAGTTAAGCGAGAAAGAATCACAACCGCAATTAAATGGCCAAGTCTTTATCACACTCTATAAAAGCCCAAACAAGTCATCTTCGCGGAAGGGTAGAAAGAAGGAAGACGAAATAAGTAAACATGCCCGGAAAAGCTTCACTTCAAATCCAAATAAAAAATAGCGTCCAAACAACCCCGTAATCAATATAATCCAACAAACACTTCAAGCCGCGACATAATAATCTCCGTGAAAATGCATACACCAAATTGCCAACTCTCATGACGAATCTCCAAATCATGTCATTAAGTCTCATTATCGTTAAATCTCTTGAGAAAGCCCGTTCCAAGAAGGTCGATCCTAATATATATCCAAGTCACATCCCATGATAATCCAAACTCAAGCTTTTCACATTAAAATCCATGCCCGGTCCAACTAACAATACAACCTGTAATACAAAGTTACTTAAGGCCACTATTATCCATATCAAATGACACATGATTACCTCTTAACTAACAACTGTGAGACATTGGTATTACTTCATAATGATACTTTTGAAACCGATTCTCAAGTAACACCCAATCTAATACACTATCTGATCATAATCTCACGGCCCAGAAAACACTTCACAACACATTTAAATACACATCACAATCAATCCCTCTTCAAGTGATAACTTAAAATGTGAGTGAATTGTTTCATGTAAAAACCCACGTTACATTAGAAGCATATACGACCCAAGACTGAAATAACATTTCGTGAGGCCCAAGGAAAATTTACACAAAAACCAGCCCATGTCCATATAATACCCGTTCAGCCCATTTTAACGTCCAAGTATTAAGGCCCGGTAATACGTGGTCCAAAGTACATACCCTAATTCCTTGGGGTATTTAATACACTAACTCACATCACATCCCAAACCCTAATGAATAATTCATCCGCCCCTCATAAGTTGCAAACCCTAATCTCCTTTTTACTATCACAGTATGCCTCCCTCAAATACTTATCACACACAAAAAAATTCGTAAATCATTAATCTCATCTCAGCAAGAGATAAAATCCGCAAAGAGAAATTACTCTATTCTAGTCATGAATCGGATTAGACAAATCCAAGCCACAGGGATGGTTTTTGGTTTCGGACTCGAATATCCTTAAGTCGCCACAGGGATGGCATCACTAACTCGCTAAAGTTCACAGGTAGGTTCTAATCTAGTATTTGACTCGTGACCAAATCTCTTCTTCCTTAATTTTCTTAGACATTCACGAATAAAAAAGAAAGTGGTAACATAACTGTTATTAACTTCCTTTTACATTCGGATATTAGCATAGAAGAAACGAAACAAAATAACGAATTCAGTGATGATACTCTCGTGAATATTGATCTTCGAGGTCAAGATAAACACAATGATTTATCACGAGATGATTCTGAGAATTGGAGCTCTTTTACCGTGTCATTTCTTATGTTATAGTGTCGGATCTGTGATGATTAAGTTCAAACGAGAAAAGATCTTTATAAGATATGTGAAAACGTTTGAAAGAATTGAGATCTCATGAATTTTTTTTTTCTTTATGGATTCGTTTAGTTTACAGTTGAAGTCAAGGGGTTTAGGATGGATTAGAGGTTGTGTTGGTTTAGCGTTTGATAAGTTGTTGGTCAACTTTGATTTGAGTCGAATCAGTAAACAACTTCTTTTTCATACGATTTCTTAAGTACATCAGTTGAGGTCGATTGATATTCTTTTGGTAAATGGTTTTGATTTGTGGTCGAGTCAACTTTGACGAATCATCTTCTTCTTATCACGTTTTTCTGCCAAGTCGCTAACGTAAGTCGCTACCAATTTTTGCAGTCAAGTCGCTAATATTATGAGTCAAGTCGCTAGCAGTTTTTTTTTTTTTTTTCAAAGCAAGTCGCTAGATCATTTCTTGACATAAGTCGCTAGCTTGTACAACTTTTGACAACTCGCTACGACATGTTAAATAACAAGTCGCTAGGTTATTTTGTGTCAAGTCGCTACAATTAACTCGCTATAAAGAAACAGTTTAAGACATATCGCTAACAAGAAAGTTTTGACCTTTTTACTATTTCCGGCGATGTTTCCGACCATGTTTTACGACCACCTTCATAATAAACCCAGAAAAATCTGCTATACGACATGCTTAGTATGACCCATTTGACCACTTTGACAAACCAGAACTGATATCATTTACGCAAAGGACACAAACAGCAATGTTATTGACATTCTTTGACCCATGTGAGACTTATTGATGACCAATATTGACCACAGTGTAATTCACGGATAAAACAGGTAACCAAAAGTCATGTAAAAATGTTGAACCCAAAGCAGACTGTTTGGACAATATTGACACAAAAACAACTGTTAACAAGAAATAAACCACATGACAAAAACCAGTTAACCCAAAAGCATATTATCCGACCAAAACATATTTTTCGACCAACAAAAGTACCAAAAACAGTTTTTACAAATGTATCAAAACCACAACGGATCAACACAACACAATAACCTTGGCTCTGGTACCAATTGTTAGGATCCAAATATTATTGTGTTGATGATTCGGGTGGTCTTGGATGATCAAAATACATGTTAGCCATTAGAGAGAGAAAGTTAGAGAGTTGGGTGTTCTTGCTAGAGACTTGGTTCTCAAATGTGAAAGGTTAGATTATGAATGAAGCACCACCCCTTCCATGGATGGAAGGGGTATTTATAGTTACAAGAAATACGACCTCCTAACGGCCTGTGGATCAGGCATACAGTGGGTAAAGACCCATCCTTCCTCCACGGTGTTGCTCTACGCTAAACTACGCTACAAACTAATAAATAAACTACTAAATAAAGTAACTAATGACAAGTCTACGAGCTAACTTAAGCTAGATAACATTTGGGGTGACCGACTCTTCACTATGGAATTTTCTAATTCCTAACAAAGTTGATTGCCGAGAAAACTTGACGAGTGTCGGTATCTTCAAGGAAACATTCCTTGACTACACGACCTTCGTGAATAAGTCGTTTTTTAAGTCTTTTGAAGACTTTCGTCGGTTTTTGATAGCCCTTCTTCCCGATAGTAATGGGTGAGGTAATGGACGGTATTATGGTGGTCTTGTTGAGTGGCTTTAGGCATGGTTGGTCCTAGAAACACAAATATTCCAATTAGGTAAAATTAGTTGAGATGGGTTTATGGTTTTGATTTGTATTAACAATGTTGTAAACACAATGTAATCCTAATTGTGTTAAAAGACCCTTTTAATGATTAATTTTGAAAACCCTAATTGAATTAATTGATTAGAAATAATGCAACCATAAACCCTAGGATTAGGATGATGGAAATTAGAGCAAATTAGTGTTATTACTAACAATGGTGTTCTAGATATGGAGTCCTATGAGGATGAAATCAGTTCTTGAGTCATTTTTGTGTTATGTGGGGGGGGGGGAGGGAAAATGATCAGTGATGTTTTTCAAATACGTATAGCTGTGTTCTGTTCTACGGTTCCCCCGGATCCCTTGTATTTGGGATCCGGCTACTACAACTAGAGGGATCCGGCTCCTGTGGACAGAAAAAGGGTTGTTTGGCTTTAATTTTATAGTAGGCTATAAACTAGCTTACAAAACAAAATTAGTTTAAAGGTTTCAAATAAAAAGATATTTTGGTCGACGTGATTTGATAAGTTAATTATCAAGGATTCATTTGTGATGACGGCGTTAGTTTGACGAAATCAAGAGGAATACTATTCCCGATGATGAGTGAGTCGGGAAAGTGACGAAAGAGAGACTTTTTTAAGAGACTAGCAGTTTATTAAATAGACAAGAACTATGATATCAATATAATCATGTAAGCTAGCTAATGAAAAAGTAAACATACCTTTATTCTTCTTGGTTTGGCTTATGAAGACATAATATCAAAAATACTTCATGAGCTCTTAAAGTAATCCTTTGTACTTAGAGTAAGTAAGTTGTGATTACTTTTGGATCCTTTCTCGAAGGTTGACTTTATTATTCTTTGAATAGAAATGAAGGTTTTGAAGAGATCCTAGCATGAATATTTCTTGAAAAAATTATGTTAGAATGATCTATCAATGTCCAACATGAAAAAGAAAAAAAAATGTTTTGAAATATTTCCTTCTTTGTAGTTTTCAAACATACACGGATCGTATCAAGTTTTTTAAGTACAACATACTCTAAAAAACTTGGTAATGAAGCTCTGATGCCAATTGTGAAAACTAGAAGGGGGGGGGGGTTGAATAATTTTACCAATTTAAAAACTTCCTTTTAAATATTTAGATTGACTTATGTTAATCTATTTAGATGTGTATGTTGGACGTTGATAGATAGATATATAAAACTATAATGAAAGATAAAGAGTAAGAAGCACATAACCACGACATGAGTATTTATAGTGGTTCGGCTACAAGGACAACTTCCTTGCCCTACTCCACTCCCCGAGTCACCTACTCGAGAGTTCGTAAACACTACATGACACCAATCTCCTTATGGCGGAGAAGCCTTCATAACGTCGCCTACTCCTTTTCCGGTACTAGGCTAACCACCGGGTTCTTTCACACCAAGGTGAACCACACCTACCACAACGTCGCCTACCCTTTATTAGGTACTAGGCTAAGTACCTAGTTCAATTAATATGGAGGAACTACTACCCAACACAACACAACACCTAATCCCAAGGATATCCACTCCTTATTACAACACCATCAAAGATATCACCATCCTTGGAAATAAAATAATACTATATGTATAACGATGCACCTCATCAATTATACGACCTAGGCATTCTTCCCTAATGCTACTTGATTTGATTCCTAGGCATCCTTCACTAATGCTTTGACACAACGCTTGACACCTTTCACTAATGCCTTCGTCTTGACACCTTTAGCATTCTTCACTAATGCTTTTGACATGGACGTTAAGCACCTTTCACTAATGCTTTCGTCTTGACTCTTTCGGCATCCTTCACTAATGCCTTTAACACAACATATCTATGGAGGAACAAAGAACTATCAACAAGAGAACCTTAGTTGTCTTGATGATGACGAAGCATGGCAACTCATGGACTTGAGCTTGCTCGACTTCAAGAAGTGGTGATCTCGCCTTTAAGAGGAACCTAGAGAATCACACAAAAACAAAAGACAAACTACATAGAAAGATCCTTTAGGATCAGTGGTTAGAGAGGTACAATACTTGGGGAAAGTATGTGTAAGAGTGGCAAGCCAAAAGGAAGAAATGGCTCACTATTTATAGAGGAGAAATGCTTACTGTTCCCCGGATCCCACGGATCCCTCCTACAAGGGATCCGTCTAGGGTAATCCTAGGGATCCGTGGGACACTCCTCTTTGCCCATGGGTATTTTGGTTATGGGTCATGGGTCATGGGTTATGGGTTGATCTATGGGTTACTTATTAGATACAATGTATCTCATGAGTTCAATGTACCTAGTCAAATGGGTATGGGTCAATACCATGGGTTATGGGTATTTACCATGGGTTGTAGTTTTTACCCATTTATATAATATATACTAGTTGTGTATATATTTTGCCTAATATGTAAGCACTAGTTGTTGTACATATATATTACTAAATCATAAAATCACTTATACTTGTTTTAGTGTTTTATGCGAAAATGTAAAGTGTGTTAGAGAACTATTGGCTCAAACAATTTACGTATTTTATTTGTTTCATTAAAATGATTTTACGTTTGTTATCGACAAAACATTAGAAGATCGTAAAATATATATAAACATTTTTACGGCTTATTTGTATTAACAGCTCCAACTTGTCTCCGGATGTATACCATGTCGGAACACAAGTGTTGACGGAAACACACACTTGTTAAGGGCACCATAAACCATATTGACATGCTACTTACACGCATGCGGAACTGTTGTAGCTTGGTACCATGAGCTTAGAGCTTGAGTAATAGACAAAACTTTTACTTGAATGACTCACTACATGCGGTGTCTTGAGTGCATTTTTGCCTATAGTCCAAACTTGAATGCTTTAATGCTTTACTGTAAACCTATAGACTCACCAGCTTTATAGCTGAATTTTAGCATATTTTTCAGGTGTTTGATGTTATCTTTTCTAAAGGAAAGCAAGGCAAGGCGTGCCATGGCATGGTCATAACTACTTACCCGAGTGTATCTTAATACACTTTTATGACCTTTTTGTAATGGGACCACTTTTATTAATGGGCCATATTTCCGCAACAATTAAACTTTTGTAAACTTTATTATTTTATTAATAAAAGTCATTAAACGGGTTTTATTATCCGTTCTTTATTACCTGTGTTATGATGCCAATTGAGTGGCGCCCTCGGTTTTTGGGGGTGTTACAGTTGTGTTTAAATTAGATCCAGGTTGTTACATAGCTTAATGTTTGGATGATTGATACTATATTAATAGGAGGTAGATCCTTCTTGTGTGACTATATTGTGTGGACACTATCTGTGTGGTTATCATTGTGTGGAGGTATTTTGTTGTTTATCACTAAAAATATTAAGTCTTTAACAACTCCTAACTTAATTTCATGACAGTTTTTGTTTGATGAGT
Source organism: Chrysanthemum makinoi (assembly GCA_910596185.1). Classification (NCBI taxonomy): domain Eukaryota; kingdom Viridiplantae; phylum Streptophyta; class Magnoliopsida; order Asterales; family Asteraceae; genus Chrysanthemum; species Chrysanthemum makinoi. The sequence goes on along the minus strand of OU343225.1, from coordinate 230,435,841 downwards.
TATGAAATTAAGTTAGATCAAAGTTGTTACATAGCTTAATGTTTTGAATGATGGACACTGTGTTATTATGATGTGGATGCTTATTATGTAGTTTTTATTGTGTGAATTCAATTTGTGTGGTCGTTATTGTGGGATAGCATGAGGTTAGGATTTCATGACGTTATTGTGGGATTACGTAAAATGGAGCAAAACGAATTGATGATGTACCCTCTGAATAGCTCGAAGGACCCTCCTTTCGAGACGTGTCGAAGCCCTTCTGTACGAAGGCCCAAGTTAGGTCTCCAGAATATTCATGGGCGTCAAACCATTCGTTCACACGAAGGTTACCTACGGGGAATTCGCCATTCGAAGCCCTAATCCCTTCGGGGTATGGTTGACGAAGGAGCAACGGATAGGAGAACCTCCTGACTTGGTCAAACCCACAATCTCCCTCTCTTTCCTGTCTTCCCCGCCATGTTTGAAAACGTAGGTCACTAAGCCCTAGCGGTTACCCACAAGCATGAGATGCCCCCATGTTCTCCGACATTTGCGCAGAGGTGCCCCTAACCCTATTTCTTCCACTATAAATAGGTTGGACGGGCAAAGGATTATACTCATCTCTTTACTTATATACACTTATACAACCATAACTCATACTTACTCTCAGGGCGGAGGTGGTTTGCAGGGTCCAACCCCTGCGTAATCACTTAACGTAGTGTCTTCGTATTTCTTATTCTCTGGTGAAAGACAATCTTGGCTGGAACATACACCCCTTATACCTTTGATCATCATCGAAGCCTGGTAGTGCAATTTATTGTACAATCAGTGGCGCCATCTGTGGGACCCGCTACTATTAGTCCCGTAATCACCAAGTCTTAAAACCTTAACCGATTACGCTACCTTTTCGGCATGGAACCAGGAAGGGAAGATACACCTCCACCAGGTTTCTCTACCCTGGTCCCTCTCAACACAACTAACACTGATAACCTCGCCCCCATAACAACCTCCACCTTCACTACACGATGTCATTTGGAAACCACTCCCGTACATCATGCCTCAAATTCCGCTAACCCTATTCCAGAAATTAGCCCTGCCTTCGTTGAGGAAAACTTCGAAGCCTTAGAGTCCTTACAGAGGGCTCATAAGAGGCAAGTTCGCAACACTAAAATGCGAAAGGAATTGGAATATTCCAGTGAGGAATATGATGAAGAGATTGAGGTAGATGAGAGGCCTCGACCGATTAACAAGGGGTGTTCGGCCCTACGAAATGGTTCTCCTTCCATAAGAAGGCCTAATGGAAGGACTTTGGGTTTTGAAGAAGGTCCCGGGGGAGATCCGGGAAGAAGGGAAAGAGTACAAGGTGAAAGAAGGAGTGAGAACTCCAATGGAGGAAGCAACTCAGTAGGAAACGGAGGGATAAACCTACCACCTCTCCTAGCTGCCTACTTAGGAAGAGAAGGGATGGGGGCTCCGATACCTCCATCATACGTCTCAAAAGTCAGAGGACCTCCTCCATACTCAAGGATGAATCAGTTACCCCCTCCGGGAATGAACCCCTACCTACCTGCTCAAACCTATAACACCTACCCTCCTAATGGTTCTCTCCATAACCAGAGTTACCAGCAAATGCCCTATGGACACATTCCTACACAGTTGATGGGTGGAAACCCTTCGTATCAACCTTCTACTGTCTACCCTGCATTCACACAACCATTTCCTAACCCATATAACCCTACACCTGTTTATCTACCTCAATATAACCCTTACTATGCCGAAGCCTCTGGAGCTTGCACACTTTTTGTGAAGTGGATCGAAGACTACCCCCTGCCTGACAGTGTAAAGATGCCCACTCACATAGGCACCTACAATGGGAAAGGAGATCCTGATAACTTCTTACACTTGTTCTAAGGCGCTATCACGCTCCGAGAAGTGGGTCATGCCCGTAGCATGCCATAAGTTCACATACACGCTCTGAGACTCTGCAAGAATATGGTGGAATGGACAAAAGTTGGGGAGCATTGTAAGTCTAGACGATCTTAAGGCTAAGTTCCGATCACACTTTACCCAACAGAAGAAGTACACCAAGACCCATCTAGCCGTGCATACCATCAAGAAAAGGGACAACGAAAGCACAAGGGCCTTCGTTACAAGGTACACCGATGAAACTTTGCAAATTCTGGGTTTGCACGAGGAACAAAGAATCTCTGGTTTCGTATATGGCCTTCGGACTCAAAGCTTGGTGGAATTCCTGTCCACCGACCTTCCTACCACTTACAAGGCACTAATGGAGAAGACTTACACTTGGATTGAGTCTAAAGAAGTAGCAGTAAACGGAGCTTCGATAGAGCAAAAAGAAGCCTCTGACAAGTTCTCCAGAGGGTCCTCCTGGGAAGTATCCAAGAATAAGAAGAATAACAGAGACCGCTTCACTCCCTACAACAAAGGCTCAAATCATGGACTCTTGGCAAACTTGGTCAAATCTCCCAGGGAGATTCTGGCTACCGAGAAAGCCGCGAAGTCCTTCGACCCACCACCTCAGATGTCAGCACAAAGCAAAGCCAAGGACATGTCGAAGTATTGCCACTTTCACGAAGACCATGAGCACGACACAAACAGCTGCAAAGAGCTAAAGAAGTAGATTGAAGAGGCGGTACGGTCCGGACAATTAGCACACCTGGTTAAAGGCATCAAGAAGGGAAAAGACAAGTTTTCCGACACCCAACTGGGTGAATGGAAAGGAAACAAAAAAGAGGCTACCCCTACAGAAGCTCCGATACTAATGGTGCACAGGCATGATCCAAACTTGAAACGAAAAGAAGCAGATGGAGAGCTTGGAAGCGTAGGAGAAATAACATTCCCTTCCATCCTGGGGCAGACACCTTCGACTGAACCCGTGGTCATCAAGGTACGGGTCTCAAAGAGGGAAGTAAACCGAGCATACATGGATTGTGGAAGCTCCTGCGAGATCATCTATGAGCATTGTTTCCTAAAGCTCAAGTCATCTATACGCTCACGAAGGGTAGACTCAAAAACACCTCTGGTTGGGTTCTCCGGCTAACACTCATGGCCCCTTGGAGAGGTACCGTTGGAAATCACCATAGGTAAAGGCCCCTTATCCCGCACGGAAACGCTCACCTTCGTAATAGTCAGGTCAGATTCTCCTTATAATTTGCTAATAGGGAGAACAACTATGCAAAAGATGGGTATTGTTGTTTCCACCATACATGCTGCCATTAAGTACCAAACCCCCTTCGGAGTAGGAACTGTTCATTCTAATTATGGGACGGATAGGGGGGTATATGGTGTCAAGAGGGTCAAGGAAGAATCAGAGGAGCCTCCGATAGCAATTCTAAGCTGTACAGATGCAGAAGAGCGGGTTGTAGTTAACCCTAGCTACCCCAAACAAACGTTGGTAACAGGAAAGCAACTCCTAGTGAATTTCAAGGCGAAGCTCACAGAACTGTTGCAGACTAACCTTGATATTTTTGCTTGGAAATATTCTGATATGACAGGGGTCCCAAGAACATTGCTGATAGATGGACAACCCTTTGGCACGAAGCATAAACTCAATGAATACAAACATATTGAGCCAATAAAACAAAAAAGAATGAGCCTAGCCCCGAAAAGAAAGCGCAGCGCAAAGAAGTTGATGAACGACACAAGCGGGCATTCTAAGGGAAGTCAAGTACCAAACGGGTGGCCAACCCGGTAATGGTCAAAGAGCAACGGAGGGTGGGTATGTGCGTTGACTTTTACGACATCACAAAGCATGCCCAAAGGATTGCTACCCCTACCAGAAATTTACTGGAAGGTAGAATCCTTGGCAGGCTTCTGACTAAAGTGCTTCCTAGATGCCTATAAAGGGTATCATCAGATCCAGCTGGCAAAGGAGGATGAGGAAAAGACAGCCTTCTACACAAGCAAAGGTGTCTACTATTACAGAAAGATGCCCTCGGATTGAAGAACGTAGGGGCAACATACCAACGACTCGTAGATAAAGCCTTCAACAAACAGATAGGCAGAAATATCAAAGCATACGTTGACGACATGGTTATTAAAAGCAAGACGGAGGAGGACCTACTCCTCGATGTGCAAGAAACCTTTGACCAGCTTCGAGCGATTAACATGAAGCTGAACCCTAAAAAGTGCTCTTTTGGTGTCGAAGAGGGACAATTTATAGGGCATTTAATCACTAAGCAGGGGATCAATGCTAACCCCTCCAAGGTCAAGGCAATTACGGATCTCCAAGCTCCTAAGTGTTTAAAAGATGTGCAAAGTTTGAATGGGAAGCTAGCCGCTCTAAGTCGATTCTTGTCGAAGGGGGCTGACAGATCCCTACCGTTCTTCAAAACACTTAAAGGATGCGTCGACAAGAAGACTTTTGAGTGGAGTCAGGATACAGAAGCTGCTTTTTAGAAGATGAAGGAGTTCATTGAAATCCTTCCAACACTTACAGCCCCAATCCAAGGCGAGGTGTTGTTCATGTACTTAGCATCCTCAATGGAGAGCATTAGCGCAGTCCTTATGGCAGAATGTGACAAGCAACAAATCCCCATTTACTTTGTCAGCAAGGTCTTGCATGGGGCAGAGGTCAACTACCCAACATTGGAGAAGTTAATACTAGCTCTAATCTACGCAGCAAGAAGGTTCCGACAATACTTCCAGGCCCATCCAATCACAGTCTTAACCGACAAGCCACTCAAACAGATCTTGTAGAAGCCTAAAAAGTCTGGAAGAGTGGTTGAATGGGCTATCAAACTTGGGAGCATGAAATAGAGTTCAAGGGTCGAAACTCTATTAAAGGGCAAATTCTCGCAGACTTCTTGGCAGAAATACCTTCCGAACCGGACACAGAAAAGGAAGAGCCTAAAGCTAAACTCACCAAAGGACAGGATGACCAGAAACTTTATACAGACGGAGCATCAAGCTCCGATGGTTCTGGAGCAGGTCTAATGCTGGTCAGCCCTGACGGGAAGGAGCATACATATGCTCTTCGTTTTGAGTTTGAAGCCATAAACAATGAAGCGGAGTACGAAGCCCTATTAGCAGGCCTTCGATTAGCTAAAGATATAGAGGTCAAAGCTCTTGCCGTTTTCGTGGACTCTCAATTGGTAGCTAACCAAGTGATAGGCTCCTATGAAGCAAGGCAGCCCGTCATCAAACAGTACTTGGAAAAAACAAAGGAGATGCTGGATAGCTTCGTTTCCTACACCATCCAACATGTTTGTAGGAATCAGAACAAGAAGGCAGATGCACTGAGCAAGCTTGCCTCTATGGCCTTCGCCCATCTCACCAAAGAAGTACTAGTCGAAGTCCTACCTGAGAGGTCCATTATTCGTAAGGAAGTCACGGACGTGGTTCATGAAGCAGGAGAGACATGGATGACTCCTATCAGGGAGTACTTGATAAGTGGTCTTCTCCTCGAAGATCCCAAACTAGCAAGGAAAATACAGGTTAAGTCCCCACAATACCGGCTAATGGGGGAAACCCTATATAGAAGGTCATTTCTATCACCTCGGTTAAGATGCGTGGGACCCAAGCAGGCTACTAACATAATCGCTGAAGTCCACGAAGGATCCTGCGGCCTCCATGTAGGGCCCCATTCAGTTGTCTCGAAGATAATGAAGTTAGGCTATTACTGGCCTTCGATGCATAGGGACGCGACAAAAATCATTCTCAAATGTGAAGCTTGCTAGATACATGATTGTACAACAGATTGCACTACCAGGCTTCGATAATGATCAAAGGTATGAGGGGTGTATGTTCTAGCCAAGACTTGCCTTTCACCTGAGAATAAGAAATACGAAACACTACGTTAAGTGATTACGCAGGGGTATGAACCTGCGAACCACCTCGGCGTGAGAGTAAGTATGAGTTATGGTTGTATAAGTGTGTGTAAGTAAGGAGATGAGTGTGAAATGAGCATACCATAATCCATTGGCCGTCCATCCTATTTATAGTGGATGAAATAGGGTTGAGAACATACATGAATGTCGAAGATCATAGGGCGTCCCATGATTGTGGGTAACGCTAGGGCTTAGTGACCCACGTTCTCAGACTTGACGGGGAAGCCAAGAGAGAGAAGGAGATCATGGGTTTGACCAAGTCAGGAGGTTCCCCTATCCATTGTTCCATCGTCAGCCATACCCTGAAGGGCTTAGGGCTTCGAATGGCGAATTCCGCTTAGGTAACCTTCGTGCTAACGAATGGTTTGACGCCTATGGATATTTTGGAATCCTAACTTGGGCCTTCGTATGGAAGGGCTTCGACACGTCTCGGAGGAGTGTCCTTCGAGCTACTCGGAAGGTACATCATCAAGCCCCGGTCGAAGGTGATGTATATGAGCAAGGAGACATTGCTTTCGACTTCATGCTTCAAAAAAATACCATCCTGCTGCGAATTGCGTTAGTTAGAGGATAAATGTGCACCTAACTTAGCGCATTTAATGCTAAGTACTTATTACAAATGCCCGCTACAGGAATCTCACTTCCCCAACTTACCCGGAGACCAAAAGTCGTATCTATTCAAAATTTAAAAATTTTTAACCGGATAAGATTTATCTTTGAGACATGTGTACGGCGCTTAAGAGAGAAAAGAGAGTATAAAAAGGGGGTAGATGAAACCCTAACTTATTTTACTCTCTTCGTCTTATTTCCACACGCACTAAAACTTCATCGCCTTTGATTTAGGTGAAATTGAAGGCTTAAGGGTTGTGGGGATAAATCCTTAATATCAATATCAAAAATACTCACGAAGATAGATTTAAATTCTCTTAGGAAAAAGAATAATAAATCAAATCTCGTGTGTGATCGTGTGTATGATTAGTCAACCGAATCGTTTTCCCAATAGTGAATTGCCAACGTCGTTCTTGGTTTGGATTTTATGCTTGATGATTTGGATTATAGATTTTGATTTTATTAACTACGGGAATGGGAAAGTAATTAAGGAAATCTATCCTACGGGAAATCCTAAATGCGAATTAAACTAAAACGTAATTAACAAACGCGACTAAAAATGCAACTACGTCTAAACGAAATCCTAAAAATGCCTAAATTTACTTTTACTCTAAAAATGAAATAAGAAAACTATTTTAGAATTAAAACTATTTTTTGGATTTTTCTTGATTTTATAAAAATTAAAAACTAATTTAAACTATTTAAAACTAATTAAATTTATGAAAAGTACCAAATTAAAAGAGAAAAATGAGGAAAAATCTTTTTTAAGCTTTTTATATTTTTCTTAAACTAAGAAAATTGAAAAATTATTTTTTGGAGCTTTTTCTCAATTATTTTCAAATTTAAGCTATTAAAAAGTGATTAAAATCTATTTAAATTGAGAAAAATAGTAAATAAAGACCAAAAATTATGAAAATCTCAGGATAATTCTAAAATTGTAATATGAAACTATGAAAAATGAGAAACTAGCAGCTTATGTGTAAAATAAAAGAACTATAGTGCAACTGATTAACAAAATAAGCTAGGAAATTAAGCTAGCAAGCTAAATAACCAACCAAACAGTAAGCACAGCTAATTTATACTAAAATGAACTAATATCAACTGTTTCTAACTACTCCTATCAATTCTAAAGCTCAGAAGCTTCAAATAAGCCAACTGCTTAAATGAACCAAACAGTGGTTTAGGACCACTGTTTGAGCTTATGCACAGCTTAACCAATAAGCAAATCCAAAAGACCACTTATGCAGTCCTACTAAACACCTAGCCAGCTATGATTGTGCCAAATCTCAAGTCCTAACTCACAGAATTGAAGCCTATGCAACAGATGCAAATCTGCCTGATTCACACTGAAGTGTGAACAGGCGGAATGGCAGCTACTTGAAGAGCTTATTTGAAGCTTAAATTGACCAAATCAGATGAAGCAAAAAGCAGTTATCAATTAAAGACCAGTAGAACTTGTTAATTCCAAAGTCTCAAACTCTAAAACTCAGTGATGAATCAATGATTTGATTCACCAGTTTTGTGAAAAACTGCAATTGACATATTGTTGACTTTTTAAGAACACATGAAAATTTGACCAAACTCAAGTTTGATCCAGAATTTTAGACTGATTATGATGATATAACACTAGAGATGATAACCAAAAGCTAGATCTGACAAATTTGAACCAAATTGCAAACAATGACACCACTGATTTTTGACAGATTCAAAAACTAGAGCAGTTTTAACTTGATTCTGACTTTTTAAGTAAAAATGCTAAAACAAAATCCTCAAATGACTAACAATTACTTACCTAAGCAAGTATCAACAACTAACCATAGATCTACTATCCTCTAGCACACTAAAATCAGCAATACCAAACACTATTTAAACTACTGAATTGAGAACTAGAAACAGATTAAGGCTAGAATACACTAAACAACCAACAAAATCAGATCAAACAGTATCAATTAACACTAAATAACAGATTTGACCACAGATATAATGATCAAAACAGAAATGAGGAACTTACAAGGTGCCTTAGCCACTATGGCTTGCCAAGTGAAGAAACAAGGAACCACTAGCCTAACAACCCCTAATCCTAATCCAATACCAGCTCAGTATCAACCCAATAGCAGCATCATTTCCATCCAAATCCAGATCCAACACCAGAAACAAGAGCAGCAACTGTAGCATCTGATGTACTGTGAGAATTTTGTGTTTTGAGAATGAAATGAATATAAGCTCACAATAAGCTACTAAAAAGCTTAAATGAACATATGAAACAGTAAATCAGTGGTGGATTAATCCAAAACACTGATCTAAAGTGATTTTTTTATTTTTCAATGATTTATTTGATTTTTTTGTATTTTTCAGATTCTGAAAAGTTAAGCTACAAACATTTATGAAAATACTGAAATAAGCAATAGATTGATATAATAAGCAGATATAGATTATGGAAAACTTAAACAATAACACTTGTAAATGAAATTCAAAATTCTATTAATAAGAGCAATGTTGAGTACAAATTACGAATTACAAAAACATTTAAAACATTTAAAATGTAAATAACTACTACAACTTAACCTAGAGAGAAGAAAATTACAGAAAATTAAGATACATCCAGTGAATGAGAAATAAGGTCTATATATAGCCAAGCTAAGGATTGGAAGCTTCTCGAAATTCTTCCCTTTGTGCTTCTTCTGAGCTCATTAGCCACCCTTGGATCATAATAACCGCTTCCCCTCTCATCACAACCCTAGGATCAAATCTAATGACAAGCTTCGGCAATTGGAGAGCGGGTGTCCTATAGCACACGGATTGATGAAGTGTCAGTCCCATGAGTCGGGTGTGTCGGGGAATGTACTATACTACCCTTAATTCTGTTAATTTAGCCAATTACACGGGGTGGGGTAAATTAGGGTTTATCTGGGTAGAAAGGGGAAAGGGATTGGCGAATGGGTTTTATTGTTTTTCAAGTGTTTGACCGGTTTAATGGGGTTGACTCGGGTTTAAATAACGGGTCACGTTTGGTTTCGGGTCTAGAGATTTAAACAGGTAGTATTAGTTTTAGGATTGGGCTATGGATCCGGTTAAATCATTTTGGGCGAAGGTTAAAATGGATTGGACTTTGTTAATAAATGTAATCCAAATGTATTTCAAGGGACCAAATGTGTACACTTCGGATTTCCAAGGGACTAAAAGTGAAATTCTGAAAATCTCATCAAGGACTAATCATGTAAAGCTCAAATAATCCAAGGGTGACTTTTGTAATTTCTGAATCTTTGAGGGACCAAATCTGTCAAAAGCTCAAAGTGCAGGGGTCATTCTTGACTTTTCTTCAAACTTTGCTGAGACTTCAAAAATCATTTTCTGAGAATAAAATCTTCCAAAATACACAATCTTGACCTTCCGGCTCAGCTAAAACTCTCTTGATCTCTCGTGCTCGGATTTACATCTGATTTGGATCCTTTTTGCGTGTTTTTGCATATCCGTACCTGCACAAGCATAAACTCAAGAAAACCACAAATATTAGCAATAAACGGCTTTTCCTTGGTTGTTTTGGGTCTATATTGATAAAGAAAAGGTATGTGTTTAAGCACATATCAAAAATACCCCAGACGAGACCATTGCCGTGTCCTCACGCAATGCAATCAACTCACGCTTCTAAAACCAAGGATTTAAATCTCTTTCTACTAAACCTATGAAGAAGTAGCAAAGATTCCTCAAAAGAGATTAAGAAAGCCTTAATTCTAAAACGCCCGTTTACCTTTTAATTCACAAGTAGATATTATGATTAAGCACATCAGATTATGAATGACGGTTTGTTGAACTTTCATGTCGATCAATAACTCAAACATTTTTCAAACGACACGTTAGGATCACAGAATAGAAAACACAACACGTGAAGTGACCATACGGATAGAATACATCGTCCCTGATTTTTCACAAGCTCCCAAACTAAGCGTAAAACCGAAATCATTGTTACATACGACTCTAGATGCTAACACTACCCATGGAAGTTACTTGTGTACTTACTTTTCGTTCCCATTTTCCTATTTTCTCTAGAATTTTTTATTTTTGTGAGAAATGAATTTCTTCAAATTCTCGTTTCGATAAGAGTTATTCCGATAAAGATACAAAGCTAAGTCGATAATTAGTTATTCGCCTTCTCTCAAGAACCATTGTCGTAAAAATGAGGTCCACATCAAGGAATTTTTATTTCACTTATACTTTTGATTTTTTTACTTTTCATCATTTTTCATTTTTTTTTTTTTTTTTTTTTATTTATATGAGCTGTGAACCACGGAGCTTCACGGGGTAATTCCAAGACTATAGGCTTCATGAAATGAGAGTCCCGGCTGGCTAGGCTAAGACCTCATACAATCCCGGCTAAAGATCCAAGGGTCCGATCTAGACACCGCAGCTCACAACTTTACTTATTACTTTATCACTTGATACTCAGCACTTATTTATTCATTATAGATCCTTGATGTGTACCCAATTTTTAAAACAAAGATTCTTTTAAGAAGATAAAGAACTAACCATCGCCAAAAACTCAACATCTCTAATTATTTAGACAGATATGGGGTGAAACAATTTTGTGGGAACAAAAGCCATAAGTACCTTCGATGGGCTCTAAAGAGAACCAACTACTCCACGTTTAGCATCTAAACTCATAAGTAACTCTATCATTTCTCGATCTCTGCAAATTTAAAATCCCAAATAATGAGATCCGCATATGCTTAGCCGATAATTTTTAGATTACCTATGGTTAAGGGAACAAGCTAGGGCTCAACACGCCCGGTCAAGTCAGAATTCCATTCCTACTCTCACCAGCGGAAAGTCAATCAAGGTGTCAAAACATCTGTTAACTTAGCTAATGCTTCGTCTAATGAAATCAAGTTATGCATATTTAAAGTCACTCAGGGAAACTTGCAAATACTTGGCCTTGTAAGCTAGAATTCGCATTTTATAGCTTCTAATCTAAGAGACTAGCAAGACTTTTCAATCAAAAAGACTTAACAAAAGCTTACAAAAATTTTTAAATTTTCTCATTTTTGCACAATTTTTCATTTTCTAAGGAAAAACGGGGTTACGAGAGAAACACAACAGAAATAAGCAAGTGCGGTCAAATCAAATCGAAGAATACCCTACCCCAGACTAGAACGAAACATTGTCCTCAATGTTTAAAAGCAAGGGTAACAACGAAAATCTAAAAGCCGTTTATAAAGTATGCTAAAAGATAAACGTTAGTCGATAAGATTAGGATATCGGATTTCCATCAGCATCGATCATGAAACTCGAGTGGAGAAATGACAAACTTCGAGCACGAGAGTCTTCATATCGGGAACATCCTATCACAAACAACCAAACACGAGAAATCGAAGAGGCAGACCCCTTCGCGTCACTTATTAGAAAATAGAAAGAAGATAGATGGATAAGCATGGGGTGCCTCCCACGAAGCGCTACTGTTTTTGATCACCGAGTCGCTAGCCTGACTCGTCCCCGAATTCATTTGTCCTTGGGGAAGAAAGTGGTAGAGATACCAGGGTCAAAAACGGTGTCTTCATTCCCGAAGGAATGAGACTGGGTGGGTTGGGTGGGTAAGAAAGTGTCGGGCATCAGCACATAAGGGTTAAATCCTCCCGAACTCACAAAAGGTTTTTCAAGAAAGAATGATCCATCATCCGGCGGTTTTGCGGGCGGACGAAAAGATGACGGATCAAGATGAGAATACTCCAAAGTAGAAGGGAGTACATGGTACAAAGAGGTGTATTTCAAAGGTTCAACAATGAAGGCATCCAAGATAGGATCCTTTTTCCGAATAACTTTGGTGATAAGAATGTACTCTTCGAAAAGTATCCCAGGATTGAAAATCTTGTTCTCAGAAAGGAACGAAATCAACGTATCATCCACGTGAAAATCCTCACGAGAAGAGGAATCACTCTCGGATAAAAAACAGTGTGGAATCTCTAAATCAATAAGCTCATCTGTCGAAATCTTAACTTCCTTATCTTTCTTAGGGTAAAATGGATCATCATATTCGTTCTCTTCATTTTTTGGAAGAATCGAGTCGGTGGGAGCAAGTTCATCGGTGAACTTCTCAAAGTAAATCGATGGATCTTGAAATAGCAAATATTCAATTTCGCGTAAGTCGGCTCTAAAATCAAAGATGTCATCCTCACTTCCCGGTGGAAGAGGATCCATGCGGCGAGTTCATCGGGAACTCCTCGAGAAGTAAATTAATGGAAGAATCCTTGAGCTCGGGCTCCGAAGGATTAAAAGGCGGCTTGACTTGTGAATAACTTTTGAATCTCCGTAAAGCATTTGTTCAATCAAACGAATATCTCCTTCGATATCGATGTCGGGGTTATCAATTTCCGGGCGAATCACTTTTCAAATAAGCATCAATTTCATTCATGATAGATTCATCTTCCTCATATTGAGTATGGGAAGGGATATTAGAAGAAGAAGTGGGATTGCCACTCAAAGAAAACTCGGTGTTTTTAGGAACAAGATCAATCCGATACACAGAAATCGGAGGTGGGACAGGTGGTGTGCTCTTAGAGCTAGCATTTTCCACCACAACCGTTGAAGTCTCCTTTTCTAGTTTCTTCTCAGCACGTATCGTAGACAAACTCTTAACCGTGAAACGTGAAAGATCAAATCTCGATGTCTTAGGCCCAACTTTTTGAACAACCGGAGGTTGGGACGTTTTGGTACTTCCGTTATCGTAGGAATTCCGGGTCCTTTGTCACCTCGGTGTTACTGATTTTGGCCACATCATATTGTTTGGTAAAAGATTTAGAAGTATTGTTAACGTTAAACGTGACGGCTTCTTTTCCAACTCTTAAAGTTATTTCTCCTCCATACACATCAATCAACGCATGTCCCGTTCTTAAGAAACTCCTTCCGAGAATTAAAGGTACTCGAGGATCGGCATCAAAATCGACTACAACGAAATCGGGGAAAATCGAACTCCCCACTTTGACAAAGACATCCTCGGCTATACCCTTCGGTGTAGTCGTAGTTCGGTCGGCTAGCTCGAGAGTCATACACGTTGGGGTAAGTGGGGGTAATGAAAGCTTATCGTAAATTGATTTCGGCATCAAATTGATACTCGCGCCAAGATCGGCCAAGGCGGAGCACTGAATAATTCCTTGAAAATCACACGGAATGAGGAACTTGTCGGGGTCACCTAACTTTTCGGGAAGTTTCTTGAGAATAACCGCCGAACAATTCTCATTCAAAGACGTTTTTGCCAAATCAACAATTTTCTCTTTATTACTTAACATTCCTTTTAGTGTCGAAACAAACTTAGGCATGAGAAGAAGAGCATCCGCGAAGCTAATTTCGAAGTGAAGATCTTGAAATATCTGAAAGAATTTTTCCATTTGAAGATTTGCTTGTTCACGTTGCTTTTGATCATTCATCCTTGACGGGTACGGAAGTGTTGTTTTTGACTTAGGCTTTTCAACCGGAGCATCCTTGGGTTCAGAAGTTTGGACAACCGTGGGTTGGACATTCTCAGTACTCCCCTTATCAGTAGGAAGCACCGGGTCCTTTGTCACCCCAGTCTCACGGTCTACCACACCAGACGGAGAAGAAGAAGTAGTGGTAGGAGCCGTGGGTCCATCGTAAGCAACACCACTTCGGGTAGTGATAGCTTTCATGTCACCTCTCGGGTTAGGAATAGTATTACTCGGAAGAGAACTCGAGGGTTGAGAATAAGACGTAGAAGGTTGATTAGCTTGAAAGAAACTAGCCATCATATCCTTAATTTCTCTCATATTCTTGTTATTCGTAACTTCCATGTCTCTTTTGAAATCCGTCCTCATCTTTGTTAATTTGAGTTTGCAAATTTTTGATGGTACTATCTGAACTCTTCATGTAAGATAGGAACTCATTGTTCGGAAAAGCTTGATATTGTTGTTGAGGAGGTGGTTGATAAACTTGAGAAGGAGGAGCTTGATAGTTTTGATTACCATGACTAAGATTGGCTCCTCGGTTTTGATTGTAAGATTGGTTTTGATAACGGTTTTGGTTTTGTTGAGGAACGGGTGCAAAACCGGGTGGTCCCATTTGGTTGGCACGGTATCCTTGGTTCGGATTTTGAACCGGATTAGCAGATGCTACGGAAGCATTTTGGAGATCGCCATCGGTGGCTTGACAATTATAATACGGATGAGGACCACCTCAAATAACACATGTTTCATGAACGGCTTTGACGGATTCGGATTTCAGATTCTTAAACTCTCTCATCATCGAATTAATAGCATCAGTCAATCCACTCAACTCACTCCTCTGAACGTAGTTATCATTGGTAGCAATCTTAGAAACAACCTGACGGTTCCTAGACGAAGAAACTTTTGACTTATTCTCGATAATCATTCTAATGTCGGTGGGCATACGACTCAAGATATTACCACGGCGGCGCGTGCGAATCTTGATCGGACGGCGTTAGAGCATTATAGAACGTATCAATCTGATGGAGATCGGTAAAACCGTGATTCGGGCATTTTCGTAAAAGTTCCTTGAATCTATCCCATGCTTCTCCAAAACTCTCGTCAAATTTTTGTTGAAAATTTATGATTTGATTTCGTAACATTGTTATCTTTGACGGAGGAAAGAATTGGTTCACAAACTTCTTAGAAAGATCTTCCCATGTTGTAATTGATTGAGGGGGTTCTTTTGAGCCAAGTCCGGGCTGCCCCCTCAAGGGAAAATGGAAACAATCTCAACTTAACTGACTCATGAGTGACGCCCCGAAAGTTAATTGTAGAAGCAACTTGATTAAACCAACGGAGGTGTGCATGGGGCTCCTCATGATCTAAACCACAAAAAGGTTTATTAGACACCAATTGTATTAGATTCGTTTTTAGTTCAAAATTTTCGGTGTTAATTGGTGGAAGTACGATAGCATCACCGTAGCCGTCTACGGGAGCTTGAAGTACCTCGTTCATCGTTCGAAAGTGTCCTGCCATGCGGGTTCTTCAACGATATGCGTAACTCGGGTACGTCTATTCTCTGATTACGTCTACGTCGTGATTGAGAGCGAGTGCGCATGCACTTAAAAACCAAGGCAATTAAAAGAAACCGATATTTGAAAACACAGTGAACTTAAACCAATAATCCCGAGTGAATAAATCACCTCTACAAGACAAAGCACAAGCGGCGGGAGAAGCTTTGTAGGTCGAAGCTTATTAAAAACCGCTTCTTCTACAGCCGCAATTTAATGTCGGGCCGTCCTTATACCCACCACCACGGTTTGTTTATCCGATAGAAGTAAATCAATTCACAAGCGACACAAAGGCAAGTTTTGATCTTTGTTCGGGAACTTATAATGATAACACCTCCGTTGAGAATGTTATATAATTGGTTTCTTCTATTTATTATCAAAAACAAAGAGAAAATCTTTTTGTATTTTTAATCTGATATATATATATATATACAAAAGAAAAAGGAAAATATTTTTTACTTTTTTTTATTTTATAGAAAAATAGGAACTTCACGAATGAAGGATCTCAAGTCACTAATCGACAAACTTCAAACGATATTGTCGTGACACAACCTCCCCGGCAGCGGCGCCAAAATTTGATTTAGGTGAAATTGAAGGCTTAAGGGTTGTGGGGATAAATCCTTAATATCAATATCAAAAATACTCACGAAGATAGATTTAAATTCTCTTAGGAAAAAGAATAATAAATCAAATCCTGTGTGTGATCGTGTATACGGATTAGTCAACCGAATCGTTTTCCCAACAGGCAGTGAATTGCCAACGTCGTTCTTGGTTTGGATTTTATGCTTGATGATTTGGATTATAGATTTTGATTTTATTAACTACGGGAATGGGAAAGTAATTAAGGAAATCTATCCTACGGAAATCCTAAAGCGAATTAAACTAAAACGTAATTAACAAACGCGACTAAAAATGCAACTACGTCTAAACGAAATCCTAAAAATGCCTAAATTTACTTTTACTCTAAAAATGAAATAAGAAAACTATTTTAGAATTAAAACTAATTTTTTGGATTTTTCTTGATTTTATAAAAATTAAAAACTAATTTAAATTATTTAAAACTAATTAAATTTATGAAAAGTACCAAATTAAAAGAGAAAAATGAGGAAAAATCTTTTTTAAGCTTTTTATATTTTTCTTAAACTAAGAAAATTGAAAAATTATTTTTTGGAGCTTTTCCTCAATTATTTTCAAATTTAAGCTATTAAAAAGTGATTAAAATCTATTTAAATTGAGAAAAATAGTAAATAAAGACCAAAAATTATGAAAATCTCAGGATAATTCTAAAATTGTAATATGAAACTATGAAAAATGAGAAACTAGCAGCTTATGTGTAAAATAAAAGAACTATAGTGCAACTGATTAACAAAATAAGCTAGGAAATTAAGCTAGCAAGCTAAATAACCAACCAAACAGTAAGCACAGCTAATTTATACTAAAATGAACTAATATCAACTGTTTCTAACTACTCCTATCAATTCTAAAGCTCAGAAGCTTCAAATAAGCCAACTGCTTAAATGAACCAAACAGTGGTTTAGGACCACTGTTTGAGCTTATGCACAGCTTAACCAATAAGCAAATCCAAAAGACCACTTATGCAGTCCTACTAAACACCTAGCCAGCTATGATTGTGCCAAATCTCAAGTCCTAACTCACAGAATTGAAGCCTATGCAACAGATGCAAATGCACTGATTCACACTGAAGTGTGAAGCAGGCGGATGGCGATACTTGAAGAGCTTATTTGAAGCTTAAATTAACCAAATCAGATGAAGCAAAAAGCAGTTATCAATTAAAGACCAGTAGAACTTGTTAATTCCAAAGTCTCAAACTCTAAAACTCAGTGATGAATCAATGATTTGATTCACCAGTTTTGTGAAAAACTGCAATTGACATATTGTTGACTTTTTAAGAACACATGAAAATTTGACCAAACTCAAGTTTGATCCAGAATTTTAGACTGATTATGATGATATAACACTAGAGATGATAACCAAAAGCTAGATCTGACAAATTTGAACCAAATTGCAAACAATGACACCACTGATTTTTGACAGATTCAAAAACTAGAGCAGTTTTAACTTGATTCTGACTTTTTAAGTAAAAATGCTAAAACAAAGTCCTCAAATGACTAACAATTACTTACCTAAGCAAGTATCAACAACTAACCATAGATCTACTATCCTCTAGCACACTAAAATCAGCAATACCAAACACTATTTAAACTACTGAATTGAGAACTAGAAACAGATTAAGGCTAGAATACACTAAACAACCAACAAAATCAGATCAAACAGTATCAATTAACACTAAATAACAGATTTGACCACAGATATAATGATCAAAACAGAAATGAGGAACTTACAAGGTGCCTTAGCCACTATGGCTTGCCAAGTGAAGAAACAAGGAACCACTAGCCTAACAACCCCTAATCCTAATCCAATACCAGCTCAGTATCAACCCAATAGCAGCATCATTTCCATCCAAATCCAGATCCAACACCAAAACAAAGAGCAGCAAGCTGTAGCATCGATGTATCTTGTGAGAATTTTGTGTTTTGAGAATGAAATGAATATAAGCTCACAATAAGCTACTAAAAAGCTTAAATGAACATATGAAACAATAAATCAGTGGTGGATTAATCCAAAACACTGATCTAAAGTGATTTTTTTATTTTTCAATGATTTATTTGATTTTTTTGTATTTTTCAGATTCTGAAAAGTTAAGCTACAAACATTTATGAAAATACTGAAATAAGCAATAGATTGATATAATAAGCAGATATAGATTATGGAAAACTTAAACAATAACACTTGTAAATGAAATTCAAAATTCTATTAATAAGAGTAATGTTGAGTACAAATTACGAATTACAAAAACATTTAAAACATTTAAAATGTAAATAACTACTACAACTTAACCTAGAGAGAAGAAAATTACAGAAAATTAAGATACATCCAGTGAATGAGAAATAAGGTCTATATATAGCCAAGCTAAGGATTGGAAGCTTCTCGAAATTCTTCCCTTTGTGCTTCTTCTGAGCTCATTAGCCACCCTTGGATCATAATAACCGCTTCCCCTCTCATCACAACCCTAGGATCAAATCTAATGACAAGCTTCGGCCAATTGGAGAGCGACAGGTGTCCTATAGCACACGGATTGATGAAGTGTCAGTCCCATGAGTCAGGTGTGTCAGGGGAATGTACTATACTACCCTTAATTACTGTTAATTTAGCCAATTACACGGGTGGGGTAAATTAGGGTTTATCTGGGTAGAAAAGGGGGAAAGGGATTGGCGCGAATGGGTTTTTTATTGTTTTTCAAGTGTTTGACCGGTTTAATGGGGTTGACTCGGGTTTAAATAACGGGTCACGTTTGGTTTCGGGTCTAGAGATTTAAACGGGTAGTATTAGTTTTAGGATTGGGCTATGGATCCGGTTAAATCATTTTTGGGCCGAAGGTTAAAATGGATTGGACTTTGTTAATAAATGTAATCCAAATGTATTTCAAGGGACCAAATGTGTACACTTCGGATTTCCAAGGGACTAAAAGTGAAATTCTGAAAATCTCATCAAGGACTAATCATGTAAAGCTCAAATAATCCAAGGGTGACTTTTGTAATTTCTGAATCTTTGAGGGACCAAATCTGTCAAAAGCTCAAAGTGCAGGGGTCATTCTTGACTTTTCTTCAAACTTTGCTGAGACTTCAAAATCATTTCTGAGAATAAAATCTTCCAAAATACACAATCTCGACCTTCCGGCTCAGCTAAAAACTCTCTTGATCTCGTGCTTTCGGATTTACATCGATTTGGATCCTTTTGCGTGTTTTGCATATCCGTACCTGCACAAGCATAAACTCAAGAAAACCACAAATATTAGCAATAAACGGCTTTTCCTTGGTTGTTTTGGGTCTATATTGATAAAGAAAAGGTATGTGTTTAAGCACATATCAGCCTTCACTTCCGAAACCAAAGGTAATCCTTCTTTCGTACTAAAAGCTTGTTTTTTTTTTTTAGAAAATGGATTCCAAGTTTATTATAAAGCAGCAAAAGTGTACATTGTGCCAAAAGATCTACATGATCACTTAGCCGATTACCCCATCCCACTAGAACACAAAGTGATGTTACCCAAACCTAATCAGGGCATCTTTGATGCTCCTCAAGGTTTCGTAGGGCTGTATACACATGCATTTAGCCATTCGAACCTTAGGATTCCGCTGCACCCATTGATATTAGAGTTTATGCAATACTACAAGGTTCACATCTCTAGGTTTAACCCCTTTGGTTTAGCCAAGATGACCACATTCATAGTGATGTGCAAAGCATACGGCTATGAACCAACATTGACGGTTTTAAGAGGATTTGAACTTGTATCACAGGGGCAATTGGTTAACTTTAGCAAAAAGACCTGAATCGGATGTTCCAAACCTGTGTGGGAGGGTATATACAAACATAACAGGTTGGAAAGGTAGCTTTTTCGTCTGCAAGACACCATTGTTCCCCAAAATATCCAGAGTTTGAATAAGGAAAATATGTTTGATGCAAAAGGAATTATGACCCCTACCATACGAGTGCGAAGGATCCCTGTTATAAGCGTTTGGCCAAATATCTTGTGGATGTGCAAGTGTTCCCTGAAGCCATCTTATACATGGTGGGATTGCCAGTGGGAGGGTCTCCCACGAATCTGTGATCATATACCAAGGACAAAGTATGTTTATCTACTTTTATTTAAGTAGGACCAATGTAGCATTGATATTTATTTCTTCTTGTTTCTATTTTGCAGAGATGTCGTTCAAAAACTTCATGTACCAAGATTTGGATGAAGATTTAAGTTTTATGCTGCGAGAAGGCCGAAGAGTCTTATGGTGTTGGCTCTCCTTCAACATCTGTGAATAACAATGAGGTAGACACTCCAAACCCTATTCCTGTTGCATCGACGCCCCCAAGCTGCGTTGGAGGGTCCGTCCCAACTGGTTGAGAATGTTACTGACTCGGACGATCCTGCGGATGAGGATGTCCCAATTATAGGGTCCAGGGATAGGCGACATATTAAAGAGTAGGAAGAGCCAAGGCATTAAGTCTACCAACAAAAGAAGAATCCTCTCGCCTCGGGATCAAGGGTTGTGAAGCAAAAAGTCTTGAGGGCGAAAGTTTGCAGTCGCCTTGAGTTACGGATGAATCCGTTGAGGTTCATGGTAGCGTTTTATCTTATGAAACATGTGAAGTGATAAGTATCAAAATTAAATTATCATTTATACATTGCTTTGATCATGAGGCCTTCCAAAGACAAAGGAGCTCCCCAACACTTTATCCGTCATCGATTGTGAATCATGTTACCCCCCTTCATGGAAGGGTTTTTGGGACAATATGTCCATTGAAAGGGTTTGTGATATGCACGACAATGGTGTAGCGAGGCAAGCAGTATTGGATAATCACTTGAATACCAGGACTAGGGAGTTGCTCAGGGTTGTGACCAAGGCTAGGCAGGAAATGGATGTGATGTTAGAAAGGTAAAAGCATAGGGATCGTGAGTATGCTGAATTGGAGGCTAAGTGTGATGAGATAGAGAAGGACATGGAGAAGAATCCCCTCGTTCAAGACCTCCGTCAAAAGATTGATGAGTTAACAACCGAAATTGTTAGACTCAAAGTGGAGGAGGGTAAGGTGGCCACACTCATTGGTCAAAATGCAATGCTTGACGCAAAGTGTGCTAGTCTGGAGGGCGAAAAGGCTAGGCTCGGAGAGGTAGAAGTAAAGTTGAGGGAGGAAATTGATGGTTTGCAGATGAGGTATAAAATCTTTGCAAAAGGATCGTGGGAGGTCGTTTCAAAGGTGGTACCTTACATAGCCATGGAGCTCTACCACGGTGATGAATTGGGAGCTCAGATGTGGAAGGTCATCAAATCAGCCATATTTCATGGGCGGTGCTTAGCGTTAGAGGACGCCAAAACAGGCAAGCCCATGGACCTTTCCAAGATTGAATGCTATCGTCCCACTTCGAAGGTTGAGTATGATGAGGCAGGAAATGCGTTCGCAACCACAGAGTACTCCTTCCTTGCTGAGGCTTCCAAAGATCCTATGGCACCCCTCGAAGACCTCCTTTCCAAGAAACCTCGGAAGCTAAAGCCTACCACTCCCACCAAGAAGACCATGTCTACCAAGCTTGTCTCTGTGCAACCATCCCCCACTCCCTCTCCAAAAAAGCAGGAATGAAGGCTGCCATGTTGCCAGTAATTTGGTTTCAAAGGGTGGCATGTACCCTTAAGACAATTTATCTTATTTGACAATGTTTGTCTTGTGCTCCAAACAATTTAAATGCTTTTGATGTATGGCCATGGGCCAAAAACAATTTAACTAGGGCTTAGGCTCGTCGTGCAGGTACAAGGGCACTAGCCCTCATTTTGAATGGTATGGTGTAGGGGAAACACCTCTACACACTTAGTTATTATTTACGTTTGTTTTGTTAACTTCGTGCGCCATTTTTCCGCGCTTAAGTTTTACAACCTAAGGTTAAACAACCTCATTGTGTGTAAATTGCAACACCAAGAATATAATGACCAAATTTGATCATTGACAGAGGGTCGCGACCCACTCTATCTCAAATCCTTTAAGTAATATGGTATATATTTTTACAAGCGCCAAAGACTACTAGGAGAGTTAATGTGAATGTTAAAGTTGGCTTAAATGATAAGGCATGTATTACACCTTGAGCCCTTTTATTCGACATTGAAACTCATTAACGACTTGGTTGAACAAATCTTTGTGTTTAAGAAACGAAGCAAGAGATTTGTGGGAAATGTTTTATTCATCATTGAATTGGTAGGGAGGATTACATCATTCTTGAAATGAAAACTAAGACAACTACCAATAATGTTTGCTTTCCCTTGAGAAGCTTCTAATTACAAGAAAAAAGTAAAAGTACTTCTTAAACATAGAACTTTCGAAGGTTCGTACCATTCCATGTCCTGTCGATAGGTTCTCCGAGAAGCGTGGCCAGTTTGTAGGCTCCATTGCCGTAGGCCTCAGCTACCATGTAGGGTCCTTCCCAAGTTGGTCCCAGCTTTCCCTGTTACTCTGCTTTGCTTGCTTGTTGGGTAGCACATATTCTCTAGGCTTGAAAGTGGAAGGTCTGACCCTTTTGTTATAATAGCCTTCGATCTTATGTTTGTGTATTGCTTCTCGGATGGAGGCTATTTCTCATCTTTCTTCCAACAGATCAAGGTATTCCCTGATCCTTTCGTCATTTTGAGAAGCATCGTACGTTGCCACACGCTCCATGTGTACAATTAGTTCCGAAGGGATGACCGCTTCTGTTCCGTATGTTAGGCTGAAGGGGGTTTCACCATTGCTTGACTTAGGTTGCGTCCTATGAGCCCATAATACTTGAGGAAGCTCATCCACCCATCCATGATGAGTTCGCCCTAGCCTTTTCTCGATCCCTTTGACGATGTCTCTGTTTGTAACCTCCACTTGTCCGTTACCTTGCGGATGGTAGACGGATGTCCAAGATTGCTTTATGTTGAGTCCTTGGCGAAGTCGTAGAAGACTCCTTCGCAACGCTTCCCGTTGTCGGATATGATTATATGGGGCACTCAGAATCGCACACAATGTGCTCCCATACAAACTTCTCGATCTGTTTCCGTAGCAGGCTAAGGGTTTAGCTTCCACCCACTTAGTAAAGTAATCGATTGCTACCAGCAAGAATTTGACTCCTCCAGGCGCTATAGGCATAGGTCCTACGATATCGATGCCCCACTAAGAGAAGGGCCATGCGGATGTCACACTTGTCATGTCTTGCTTTGGCATCTTTGGAACGTTTGAGTGTATCTGACAAGCTACACATTTGAGAATGATTTCTGCTGCGTCCCTGTGCATCAAAGGCCAATAATAACCCAATTTCATTATCTTCGAGACAACTGAGCGGGGTTCTGCGTGAAGGCCACAGGATCCTTCGTGAACTTCAGAGATAATGCTCGTTGCTTGCTTGGGTCCCACACATCTTAACCAAGGCGATAAAAATGACCTTCTATATAAGGTTTCCCCTATTAACCGGTACTGCGGGGACTTAACCCGAATCTTCCTTGCTAGCTTGGGATCCTCAGGGAGAAGACCACTTATCAAATATTCCCTTATGGGAGTCATCCATGTTTCTCCTTCCTCGTGGATCACATCGGCAACCTCTTTGCGAATAATGGATCTTTGGGAAGGACTTGACAAGTACTTCTTTAGTGAGATGAAGAAGGCCATTGAAGCTAGCTTGCTTAGTGCATCTACCTTCTTGTTCTGATTCCTACGAACATGCTGGATGGTGTAGGAGTCGAAGATCTTCACATCTCCTTTGTTTTTCCAAGTCTTGTTTGATGACGGTGCCGCTTCATAGGAGCTGCCACTTGGTTCGCTACCAATTGAGAGTCTACAAAAATAGCGAGCATGGACCTCCATATCTTTAGCTAGCCGGAGGCCTGCTAATAGTGCTTCATACTCGCCGTTGTTTGTGGCTTCGAACTCAAAACGAAGAGCATATGTATGCTCCTTCCCATCAGGGCTGACCAACATTAAGCCTACCCCCGAACCATCGGAGCTGGATGCTCCATCCGTGTAAAGCTTCCATTCAGCCTGTACTTGAGTGAGGTTGGTTTCGGTTTCTTCTACACCGGGCTCAGAAGGTGTTTCTGCCAAGAAATCTGCGAGAATTTGGCCTTTAATAGAGTTTCGTCCCTTGAACTCTATTTCGTGCTCTCCCAACTCAATAGCCCATTTAGCCACCCTCCCAGACTTTTCGGGTTTCGGCAGGATCTGTTTGAGTGGCTTGTCGGTTAAGATTGTGATTGGATGGGCCTGGAAATAGCGTCGGAGCCTCATTGCTGCGTAGATTAGGGTTAGTATCAACTTCTCCAATGTTGGATAATTGATCTCTGCCCCTTGTAGGACCCTGTTGACAAAGTAAATGGGGATCTGCCATTTGTCTCTTTCTGCCATAAAGACTGCGCTAATACTCTCCATTGAGGATGCTAAGTACATGAACAACACTTCGCCTTTGATTGGGGCTGTAAGTGTTGGGAGGATTTCGATGAACTCCTTCATCTTGGAAGGCGGCTTGACATCGACTCCATTGAAAGGTTTTCTTATCCGCATCCCTTGAGTATTTTGAAAATGGTAGGGACCTGTCAGCCCTTCGATAAAAACCGGCTTAAAAGCGCCAACTTTCCATTTAGGCTCTGTACGTCTTTTAGACACTTAGGGGCTTGGATATCTGAAATCGCCTTGACCTTGGAGGGATTAGCCTTTATCCAGCTTAGTGATCAAATGCCCTAGGAATTATCCTTCTTCGACACCGAAGGAGCATTTCTTAGGGTTCAGCTTCATGTTAATTGCTCGAAGTTGGTCAAAGGTTTCCTGTACATCGAGGAGTAGGTCCTCCTCCGTCTTGCTTTTGATGACCATGTCGTCAACGTATGCTTCGAGATTTCTGCGTATTTGTTTGTTGAAGGCTTTATCTACGAGCCGTTGGTAAGTGGCCCCTGCGTTTTTTAATCCAAAGGGCATCTTTCTGTAATAGTAGACACCTTTGCTCGTGTAGAAGGTTGTCTTTTCTTCGTCCTCCTTTGCCATCTGGATTTGATGATACCCTTTGTAGGCATCTAAGAAGCACTTTAACCGGAAGCCTGCCAAGGATTCTACCTTCCAGTCAATTTCTGGTAGGGGTAGCAATCCTTCGGGCATGCTTTGTTGATGTCGGTGAAGTCAACGCACATACGCCACCCTCCGTCGCTCTTTTGACCATTACTTGGGTTGGCTACCCAGGTTTGGTACTTAAATTCCCTTAGGATGCCTGCTTGTGTGAGTTCATCCACTTCTTTGCAGGCGGCGGCGTTCTTTCGGGGGCGGGCTCCTCCTTTTCTTTTACCGGCTCAATGTGTTTGTACTCATTGAGTTTATGCTCGTTCGAAGGACTGTCCGTCAATAAGCAAAGTTCTTGGTACCCCTGTCATGTCAGAATATTTCCAAGAAAAAACATCAAGGTTAGTCCGTAACAGTTCCACGAATTTTGCCTTGAAATTCGCCGGGAGTTGCTTTCCTACTACCACCGTTTGTTCAGGGTAGCTGGGGTTAACTATAACTCGCTCTTCCGCATTGGTACAGCTTAGCATTGCTATCGGAGGCTCCTCCGAATCTTCTCTGGTCTTTTTGACACCATATACACTCTTATCCGCCTCATAATTAGAATGAACAGTTCCTACTCCGAAGGGGGTTTGGAACTTAATAGCAGCATGTATGGCAGAAACAACAATGCCCATCTTTTGCATAGTTGTTCTCCCTATTAACAAATTATAAGGAGAGTCGACTGACTATAACGAAGGTGAGTGTTTCTGTGCGGGATAAGGGTCCTTCGCCTATGGTGATTTCCAACGGTACTTCTCCCAAAGGCCATGAGTGTTCGCCGGAGAACCCTACTAGTGGTGTTTTCGAGTCCACCCTTCGTGAGCGTATGGATGACTTGAGCTTTAGGAAACAATGCTCATAAATGATCTCGCAGGAGCTTCCACAATCCATGTATGCTCGATTCACCTCCCTGTTTGAGATTCGCACCCTGATGACCACGGGGTCAGTTGAAGGTGTTTGCCCCAAGATGTGAGGGAAGGTTATTTCCCCTACGCTTCCTAGCTCTCCGTCTGCTTCCTTCCTTTTCAAGGTTGGATCGTGCCTGTTTACCATTAGGATCGGAGCTTTTGTGGGTGTGGAGTCCTTGTTTCCCTTCCATTCTCCTAGTTGGGTGTCGGAGAATTTGTCCTTTCCCTTTTTGATGCCTTTAACCAGATGCGCTAACTGTCCGGACCGCACTGCCTCTTCGATCTGCTTCTTTAGTTCTCTGCAGTTGTTCGTGTCGTGTCCATGGTCTTCATGGAACTGGCAATACTTGGACATGTCTCTGGCTTTGCTTCGTGTTGTCATCCGAGGTGGTGGATCGAAGGACTTAGCGGCTTTCGGTAGCAGAATCACCACAGGAGATTTGACTAAGTTTGCCAAGAATCCGTGGTTTGAACCTTTGTTGTATGGAGTGAAGCGATCTCTATTCTTCTTCTTGTTCTTGGACCCTTCCATGAGGACCCGAGAGAATTTTTGAAGCTTCCTTTTGCTCTATCGGAGCCCCATTTGCTGCTACCTCTTTGGATTCAATCCAAGTGTAAGTCTTCTCCATCAGCGCCTTATAAGTGGTGGGAAGATCGGTGGACAGGAATTCCACCAAGCTTCGCGTCCGAAGGCCATGTACAAAACCTGAAATTGTCTGATCTTCGTGCAAACCCAGAATTTGCAAAGTTTCATCGGTGTACCTCGTAACGAAGGCTCTTGTACTTTCGTTGTCCCTTTGCTTAATGGTGTGCACGGCTAGATGGGTTTTGGTGTACTTCTTCTGTTGGCTAAAGTGTGATCGAAACTTAGCCTTGAGATCGTCTAGACTTGCAATGCTTCCCAACTTCTGCCCATTCCACCATATTCTCGCGGAGTCTCGGAGCGTATAAGGGAACATGTGGCATGCTACGGGCATGACCCACTTTTGCATCTTGATAGCGCCCTTGAATAAATGGAGGAAGTTATCAGGATCGCCTTTCCCATCGTAGGTGCCTATATAAGTAGGCATCTTTACCTGTCAGGCGGGGTAGTCTTGATCCACTTCACGAAGTGCAAGCTCCAGAGGCTTCGCATAGTAAGGTTGTATGGAGGTGGATAAACATGTGTAGGATTATACGGGTTAGGAAATGGCTGTTTGTAGGTAGGGTAAACTGTAGAAGGTTGGTACGAAGGGTTTTCACCCATCGATTGCGTAGGAACATGTCCATAGGGCATTTGTTGGTAACTCTGGTTAGGGAGTGAACCATTCGGAGGGTAAGTGTTGTAGGTTTGAGCAGGTAGGTAGGGGTTCATTACCGGAGGGGGTAACTGACTCATGCTTGAGTATGGAGGAGGACCTCCAATACTCGAAATATATGAAGGGGGTATTGGAGCCCCCATTCCCTCTCTTCCTAAATGAGCAGCTAGGATAGGGGGTAGGTTTACTCCTCCGTTCCCTACCGGGTTGCTTCCCGCGTTAGAGTTCTCGCTCCTCCTTTCACCATGCATTCTTTCCCTTCTTCCCGGATCTCCTCCGGGTCCTTCCTCAAAGCCCACAGTCCTTCCGTTTGATCTTCTGATGGAAGGAGAACCATTTCGCAGGGCCGAGCGCCCCCTGCTAACAGGTTGTGGCCTCTCCTCTATTTCAATCTCTTCATCATACTCCTCGCTGGAGTATTCCAACTCTATTCTCATTTCAGTATTGCGAACCTGCCTTTTGTGAGCCCTAAGTAAGGAATCCAAGGCCTCAAAGTTTGCCTCAACGAAGGCAGGACTAATATCAGGGATAAGGTTAGCGGATGTTGAGGCATGATGTACGGGAGTAGTTTCCAAACGAGATCGTGTGGTAAAGGTTGAGGCCATTATGGGGGCGAGATTATCGGTGTTAGTTGTGTTGAGAGGGACTAGAGTAGAGAAACCTGGTGGAGGTGTATCTTCTCTTCCTGGTTCCATGTCGAAAAAGTAGTGTAGTTGGTTAGGGTTTTAGGACTGGGTGATTACGGGACTAATAGTAGTGGTCCCACAGATGGCGCCACTGATTGTACAATAGATTGCACTACCAGGCTTCGATAATGATCAAAGGTATGAGAGGTGTATGTTCCAGCCAAGACTTGCCTTTCATCTGAGAATAAGAAATACGAAACACTACGTTAAGTGATTACACAGGGGTAGGACCCTGCGAACCACCTCTGGCGTGAGAGTAAGTATGAGTTATGGTTGTATAAGTGTGTGTAAGTAAAGAGATGAGTGTGAAATGAGCATACCATAATCCATTTTCCGTCCAACCTATTTATAGTAGATGAAATAGGGTTGAAAGCACTTCTGCATGAATGTCGGAGATCATGAGGGCGTCCCATGATTGTGGGTAACCGCTAGGGCTTAGTGAACCACGTTCTCGGACTTGACGGGGAAGCCAAGAGAGAGGGATATCGTGGGTTTGACCAAGTCAAGAGGTTCCCCTATCCATTGTTCCTTCGTCAGCCATACCCCGAAGGGCTTAGGGCTTCGAATGGCGAATTCCCCTTAGGTAACCTTCGTGCTAACGAATGGTTTGATGCCTATGGATATTTTGGAATCCTAACTTGGGCCTTCGTATGGAAAGGCTTCGACACGTCTCGGAGGAGTGTCCTTCGAGCTACTCGGAGGGTACATCATCAATACACTCAAATGTTCCCAAGCTACCGAAGCAGGACATGACAAGTGTGACATCCGCATGACCCTTCTCCCAGTGGGGAATTGATATCGTAGGACCTATGCCTGTGGCTCCTGGAGGAGTCAAATTCTTGCTGGTGGCAATCGATTACTTCACTAAGTGGGTAGAGGCTAAACCCTTAGCCTCCGTTACGGGTAGACAGATTGAGAAGTTTGTGTGGGAGCACATTGTGTGTAGATTCGGAGTGCCCCACATCATCATATCCGAAAATGGTAAGCAGTTTGCAGAAGGAGTCTTTTATGACTTCTGTCAAGGGCTCAACATAAAGCAGTCGTGGACATCCGTCTACCATCCATAAGGTAACGGACAGGTGGAGGTTACAAACAGAGACATCATCAAAAGGATTGAAAAAAGGCTGGGACGAACTCATCACGGGTGGGTGGACGAGCTCCCTCAAGTACCGTGGGCTCATAGGACGCACCCCAAGTCAAGCAATGGTGAAACCCCCTTCAGCCTAACATACGGAACAGAAGCGGTTATTCCTTCAGAAATAAGTGTACACACGGAGCGTGTGGCAACGTATGACGCTTCCCAAAATGATTAAAAGATCAGGGAGAACCTTGATCTACTAGAAGAAAGGAGAGAGATATCCTCCATCCGAGAAGCCATGCACAAGCATAAGATCGAAGGCTACTACAACAAAAGGGTCAGGCCTTCCACCTTCAAGCACTGGGAATACGTGCTACGCCTCAAGGTGCAAGAAAAGCAGAATACCAGGGGAAGCTAGGACCTACATGGGAAGGACCCTACGTGATAGCTACGGCCTACGACAACGGAGCCTACAAACTGGCCACTCTTCTTGGAGAACCCATGGACAGGACACGGAATGGTATGAACCTCCGAAATTTCTATGTGTAAGAAGTATTTTTACTTTTTCATTCTTTTAATTCGAAGCTTCTCATGGGAAAGCAAACATTATTGGTAGTTGTCTTAGTTTTCATTTCAAGAATGATGTAATCCTCTCTACCAATTCAATGATGAATAAGATATTTCCCACAAATCTCTTGTTTCGTTTCTTAAACACAAAAATTTGTTCAGCCAAGTCGTTTATGAGTTTCAATGTCGAATAAAAAGGCATACGGCGTAACAAATGCCTCATTACTTAAGACTATTAAAACATTCACATTAACTCCCCTAGTAGTTTATGGCACTTGTGAAAGAACAAGCAAAGTCATGTTACTTAAAGGATTTTAGATAGAGTGGGTCGCGACCCTCTGTCAATGATCAAAATTGGTCATTATATTCTTGGTGTTGAAATTTACACGCAATGAGGTTGTTTAACCTTAGGTTGTAAAAATTAAGCGTTGGAAAAATGACGTAAGAGAAGTTCACAAGACAAAAAATAGCTAAGTGTGTAGGGATACTCCCCCATACCGTGTCATTCAAAATAAGGGCTAATGCCCTTGTACACATATGGGCGAAGCCCCATTTAAGTTGTCTTTGGCCTAGGCCATACATCACAAATATTAAATTGTTTAAGGAACCAGACACACATCATAAAGTAACATCAAATTGTCTTAAAAAGGGTACATGCTACCCTTGGAACCAAATCACTGCCAACATGGCAGCCTTCACTCTGGCTTCTGAGGAGATGGTGTTGGCGATGGTTGAACTGAGGCAGGCTTGGTGGAAACCGTTTTCTTTGAGAGGAGGTCTTCCAGAGGTGCCATAGGGTCTTTGGTAGCTTCAGCCAGGAAGTGGTACTCTGCAGTTGCAAATGCATTTCCTGCATCTTCATATTCTGCCTTCGACGAGGGACGGTAGCACTCAATTTTGGAGAGGTCTATGGGTTTACCTGTTTTAGCAGCCTCCTCCAAAGCTAAGCACCGTCCATGGAAGATAGCTGCTTTGATGACCTTTCACATTGCAGCCCCCAACTCGTCACTATGATAGAGCTCCATGGCTATGTATGGCACCACCTTAGACACGACCTCAGCACGGTCCTTTTGCAGCATCTTATACCTCATCTTTAAGCCATCAACCTCTTCCCTCAATTTCACCTCCACCTCTCCAAGCCTAACCCTCTCACTTTCCAAACCGGCACACTTTGCCTCTAGCACAGCGTTTTGACCAGTGAGGCTGACAACCTTAGCCTCCTCCAACTTGAGCTTGCCATATTCAGCTGTCAATTCGGCTATCTTTTCACGAAGGTCTTGGACGAGTGGGTTCTTCTCAACATCCCTCTCAATCTCATCACATTTAGCCTCCAGCTTGGCATACTCCTGATCTCTGTGCTTCTCCCTCTCCAGCATGACATCCATCTCTTGTCTTGCCTTGGTAACAGCCCTAAGTAACTCCCTGGTTTGACCATTTAAATGATTGTCCAACACTGCCTGCCTTGCAATACTCTTGTCGTATAGATCGCAAACCCCTTCAACGGACATATTGTCCAGCAATCCTTTGCATTGGGAGGGGGTAACATGATCCATAACTCAGTGGCAGGACAAAGCGTTGGGAAGCTCCTTCGTATTTGGAAGGCCTGCGACCAATACAATGCATAAGGAGATTGTTAGTTACTGCAGTTATCAATTCGTATATTTTAAAAGGGGACATTGCTTACCATGCATCTCCACAGTCTCATCTGGCAACTCAAAGGCAGATTTAGCAACCTTCTTGCCTTCGACATTCTTTTATCGCACTGCCCTGGATCCGGAGGCTGGGAGGGGAGTTTTCCTCTTATTTGTAGACTTGATTGCTTTTCTAGTTGTTCCCTTCCTACTCTTCAATCTCTCAGCTATACCAGTGGTGCCTGTGATTTGGACATCCTCCTCTGCAGGATCGTCCGAATCTGCCACGTTCTCAACCAATTAGGAGGGACCCTCTAACACTGTTTGTAGGGGTGCTGAGGCAGCAGGCTTTGGTTTAGGAGTGTCTACATCATTGTTGTTGACAGAGGTGGAAGGCAAACCAACACCGTAGGACTCTTCAGCTTTTTCAGCGGGCATGAAGCTCAAGTCTTCATCAAGGTCTTGATACATGAAGTTCCTGAATGACATTTCTGCAAAAAAGAAAAAAGGAAAGATAAATATCAGTGCTACATTGGTCCTACTTAAATAAAAGTAGAAAAAAAAATACTTTGTCCATGATATATGATAACAGGCTTGTTGGGAGACCCTTCCCAGGTGTGGGCAATATCAGCCATGTACAAGATTGGCTCAGGGAACACTTGAACATCCGCAGGATACCTAGCCAAGCGCTGATAACATGGATTCCTTCGCTCCTCATACGACAGGGGGTCGTTGAAACGTTTTGAATCAAACATAAAGACTTTATTCAGCAATGCTGGATAGTTGGGTGGGATAATAGTGTTTTACACATAGAAAAAACTGCCCTTCCAATCTTTTATGTTGGTATACACCCTCCTAAACAGATTGGGCACATCTTCTTCAGGTCTTTTAGCCAAGGTTAACCAGTTACCCCCAGGATACAGATTCAAGAAACCTCTTAAAGCCTTAAGTGTTGGTTCATAGCAATATGCCTTACACATTACTATGAATGTGGTTAGTTTGGCTAAACCAAAAGGATTAAATCTAGAGATATGCACTTCGTAGTATTGCATTAGCTCTAGGATAAGCGGGTGAATCGGAATCCTAAAGTTTGAATGGCTCAAAAAGTGAGTGTACAGCCCTATGAAGCCTTTTGGGGCATCGAAAATACCCTGATTAGACTTGGGCAAAATGATCTTAAACTCTTGTGGGATTGGGTAATCAGCTAGATGGTCGTGTAATTCTTTTACAGTCAAAGTACATTTTTGTTGCTTAATAATGAACTTTGAATCCATACCTATTTTAAACTAAAAGGAAGCAAGAAGGAGTATTTACCTTTTGTTTCGGAGCTGGTGTAGATCAAAGATTACTGCGTGAAAAGAACACGGAGAGAGTAAAATGTTTTAGGGTTTCAACTACTTTTTCCTTAAATACTCTTTTTCACCATTTTTTATATCGCACACGTGTCCCTAAGATTAACTCTTATCCGGATTTCAAAGGTTTTTTAAATTTCAAAAAGTCTTTTTGGTCACCGGGTAAATTGGGATTTGTGATTACTGTAGCGGGCAGCTAAAGAGATTAGTTGGCATTAAATGCGCAGGTTAGGCGAATACTTATCTTGTACACAACACGCTTTGTAGCGAGAGGATAACTTTATTCACAGGATGAAGTCGAAAGCAATGCCTCTTCGCTCATATGCATCTCTTTCGAGTGGGGGCTTGATGATGTACCCTCCGAATAGCTCGAAGGACTCTCCTTCAAGACGTGTCGAAGCCCTTCTGTACGAAGGCCCAAGTTAGGTCTCCAGAATATTCGTGGGCGTCAAACCATTCGTTCACACGAAGGTTACCTACGGGGAATTCTCCATTCGAAGCCCTAAGCCCTTCGGGGTATGGTTGACGAAGGAGCAACGGATAGGAGAACCTCCTGACTTGGTCCAACCCACGATCTCCCTCTCTTTCCTGGCTTCCCCGCCAAGTTTGAGAACGTGGGTCACTAAGCCCTAGAGGTTACCCACAAGCATGGGACACCCCCATGTTCTCCGACATTTGTGCAAAGGTTCCCCTAACCCTATTTCTTCCACTATAAATAGGTTGGACGGGCAAAGGATTATGGTAAGCTCATTCAACACTCATCTATTTACTTACACAAACTTATACAACCATATCTCATACTTACTCTCACGCCGGAGGTGGTTCGCAGGGTCCAACCCCTGCGTAATCACTTAACGTAGTGTCTTCGTATTTCTTATTCTCAGGTGAAAGACAATCTTGGCTGGAACATACACCCCTCATACCTTTGATTGTCATCGAAGCCTGGTAGTGAAATTTATTGTACAATCACGAATCATATTGATAAAGTCTGCTAAACTGAAAGAAGATACGCCATATCATTCTAGATAGATACGTTGTACATCAACACTTAGACGAATGTGAATACCATTTCCTGACTTTGAAGAATATGCCGCATGGAATTCTTCCGTGTACCGTATATGAAACCTTTATCAACACATAGATCTGACTTATCTGCTCCAGATACGCCGCATAACTACCTCTACATGCGCTATCACCATGAAGACTTCACCAAGAAATACCAAGATTACAAGACACATGCGCCGTATCAAGACCGAAGATCCGCCGTATCTTATAGTGGTGTACCAATATTTCAGAATAAAATAATATTAGACCCCACATGAAGTTACCTACATACGGTGTATCGAGTAAACTGATATACCGTATCGATGTCATTCCCATAAAGTATAATCGGAACAACAGCCTCATTCGACACACATATATATACAGGAACGAATTCCGTAGAAAAGAGGCGACGACCAAACTACACTAGGCACAACCAGAAGAAGATTCAGAGGCATAAGTAGGTCCTGTTAGTGCTTTTTAATTAATAATTAGATTTCACTTTATTTGTATTAGTACTCTTTAATCCATCAGGATTGCATGCTATGACAACTGGTAAATTTGGGAGCCCTTTTAAGCACCGCATTACGATAATTAAAAAGAGTAACGGACTTTTAGAAACTATTTTGGTATTATGACGAACTTATTTGGTATCGTTGATTTGATTTCGTGAATGATTATGTTATTGAATGAGTTATAATATGTTGACGGTACATTATATTAGGCACTACTCGAGTCAGGACAGTAGAAACCTAAAAACGTAAGAAATAGTAATGTTTAACTTGTTAAACAGAAATAGACGTGTTTATGATCAAATTTAACAGAAAAATATATTTGAGAACGATGGCGCAATTTATAAAATTTATCGGACTAATATAATTTACGAGCCGTAAATAGTGTTTCGGGAAAGTTATAAAATACATGAATGGTCCCTAAAAGGAAAAATAAAAACCCTACCCCTACACCACTTCATCATCTCCACCAAAACCCTAAAATACTTTCTCTCTCTACCTCCTTAAGCTGTTGCCGCATGCAACCCAACCATCGCCGCCACCGCCGCGCGTCTACCCACACCACCACCACCAAAACCTTCGTTTCATCTCCCTCTTCCTTTTGACCTACACCACGTGCCATCAATCACCATAACCGCCACACAAAAACACCAAACGCGCCACCCACCTTGTTGTTTTATTGTTTATACGCGTAGATCGAAAGAAAGAAAAGGTGAGGAACGAGTTTTGAACTCGTTAGTGACTCGCCGAGTCACATATTATTTTTGGATCAGGTTAGGTTAAAAACAAATGAAAAACAATGTTTTACAAATAAAAACGTGAATAAAAGGGTTTGGTATCATGTGTGTCGTGTTTGTGTCGAGTTTGAGCCGTGTTATTATTATTAGTGTTTATGTTTGTGTTTGATTCGGGTTTGATTGAGTTCTTGATGTTATTGTTGGCGTTGGGATGAGCCGAGACTACGAAGGGTTTGGTTGGTTTTGCTTGGGTTGGGCCGAGGGCTAGCCAAGGACCTAGGGTCCATTTAGTTGTTGTTATTGTTATTTGAGGTAACCGGGACCAAGAAGGTCCGGTTGGTATTGATGTTGTTGGAGCCAAGGGTAAGCCAAGGACCATTAGGGTCCATTTGGCATGTTGGTTGTAGCTATGGGTTAAACCGAGACTGTTAGGGTCTCGGTATTGATTTTGAGTAAATTGGGTGTTGAGGTTGATGTCGGGTTGAAATTGGAGTTGGATATGGAGATTGATTGAATTGCAGTTTGAGTTGCTGAGCCGTAGGTTTAGGGCCGGTAACATATATGAATTATTATATTGGACTTGATATATTATATGTGAACTTTGTGCAACGTCGGTGTTACCATGAATTTTTAGTCTCGGTTGACCCCGTCAATGCCGTAACACGAACTTTAATTTATTATTTGACGTTATGACATATAAAAGCCCGAGAGTCATGACTCAGACTTGTGAACTCGAAACGCGATAATAACTCGAATTGGATTAATTGGAAACTTAATTCGATACGTATATATGTATATATAATTAGAAAATAAAACGATTAATTATATTAAGTATTTAATAACTAGATATAACTTGTTATTCGATATTTAAAAAGGGAACTAACAACTTAAAACGGAAAGGTTTTATAATAATGAGTTATTAAATGTTTCGAGGGAACACTTATCTAAATATGTTTTATTAAGCATTTAATGATCATTTTGGAATTTGTGTGGGTTACAGATGACTTGACATTAATATATTTAACTCACGTAGATAACAGACTTATTGGGTTGACGCAATTCAATAAGAGCCCGTTGGACGAACTTATTAATGGACAACTTATCCTTATGAGTCGTTAGCATTGTGATTAGTTTTTAGAATAATAAGTGGGATGAATAAATGGTTGTGTTTATTGAGTTGACGAATCCGATAAGTCCTAACGATTTATTTTGAAAACTTATTAAGCTATAAAGCTTATCACATAGAGGTCGCATTGAGTTGTCATGTTTATGCATTGGTCTTTAGTGAAGTGCGTTCACTTGAGTCTCGTTGAGTCGACATCACACACGATGATACCTAACGCTCCTAACTAATTCGAGAACAAGATATTTTTTGAAATAGAAATGGAATATGTTCGGGGATAGAAAATGTTGATTTGGAAATATATTAAAGACGAATCTATATTAATAGGTTGTGCCGAGTCAGTAGTTGCCGAGCTATGTTAGCTGCTTATCTGTTTTCTTCTATTGGTTATTTGTGCTTTACTTGATCGAGGTGAGTTTCATAGCCCCACTTTTTAACTATGCTTTATTTAAATTGGGGTGAGAAAACATGCAAACTATTTTCTTGGACCTGCCACTACTTTTTGATTTGCTTATGTGTTGACTAGTGAAGGTTAGATATGTGGTAGATGTTGACTTAGACAAGGGTAGCAATCCTTTGCTATATCGTTGGTACCTAGCTAAGAATAGATATCTACTTTCGACCTAGATCAGGGTAGCATTGCTTTTTGCTTTGCTATATCTGTGGTACCTGGCTAGAGTTGCTTAGGGCCCTACTGAGATCTCGTTGCGTTATTGGAAGGAATTTTGATGGAATGGTGTTGGAATGTTTGATGTATATTTGCCTTAGTCCCACATAGCAAATAAACTCTATCAGGTCTGATACTAAATTTATGATTAAACCTATGAACTCACCAGCGTTAGCTGAACTTTTTAGCATGTTTTCTCAAGTAATTAAGATGATGTTCGGATTGCTTGTTTCTTGGAGACTTGGCAAAGGGGCATGGTTGGAGGATCGATCTAGAACTCTGATAATAATTGTGGACCTAACTTATGCTTTCTTTTGGGCCTTACTTTTCAGTATTTTCAATAAATGTAACCAAATGACTAAATATTGGATTGGTTTTATGTAACGTTTTATGCTATCTTGTTTGCCTATGCTTGTGTTGTGTACCAATCCATTAGCACCCCGAAAGCTTGATTACGTGTTCCGCTGTACCAAATTTTGGCGGGTGTTACAGATTGGTATCAGAGCCAAGGTTATAGAGAACTATGTACTTATCAAAAACCTAAACTATAACCACTTTTCATAAAAAATGATCCTTGACTGACAATGTTTTTAGTTTGGAATATTATGTTTTGAGTTTGGAATATTATGTTGAATTGAGTTTGGAATATTATGAGATTGTGATATGATTATTGTGTTTGGAATATTATGAGATTACAATATGATTATTGAGCTTGGAATATTATGAGATTGCGATATGATTTATATGTCTTGGAAATTATATGAAGTTTTGGTTATATGATAGAATGGCGAATTAGGACTTATGTGGTTTTGTCTTAAACATGTTTTGAGTAATGTTGTATTCACTGGTTTTTGAATTAAATATAATTGACATTATGTGATGAATTGTATGATGTTTTGATATAATATTTGCGTTATGAGAATTAGTCATTTTTTACACTTATACCTACCCTACGCCGTTGTCACAGACCATGCCTTTGTTAGCTTAAGACGTGTCAGAGGAGATCCTTGCTGCCACATCCCGCTCAGTACAGACTCTGATAAATCCCACTCAGGACAATCCTTACATGATTATCCGATACCCCGCTCTTGCTTCATCATCATTAGTCAATCCAGAGCCGCATACTTCACCCACTTCTCAGTTACCTTCATCATCCTTTGATCATCCCAGTTCTTTGTGACATCTTACACTACATCAATCTTTAGCACGAGCCCAGATTCCTCGACTTGCTCATCGTACTATTTATCGCATGTCAGTGCGACCCCCATCATCACCTGTATACCTTTCAACTCACTCTCTCCTGTCATCACCACTTTCATCGTTATCCCACCGAAGACCTAGATCCATTACTTTACCGCCGCATGATTCACCTTCACAGAGACGTCGACTCATGGACACCTACTCAGATAATGAGGATGAGGATGAGGATGTGGACCCTCCAGAGGAGGAGGAGGAGGACATCCCAGATGAGGACACTTCACCAGTTCAAAGTCCTGCACATTCAGCGCATTCACCAGGACCATGCTCTCCTTTTACCTTGCCTGAGCCTGATTCATTAGGGCAACCATTTGAGTTAGTCTCGCCTCCTCACTCAAGGGTAGCCCACTCGACTCAGACTTCCCATCAGAGTTAGCCTCAGAGCCTGCTAAGTATGGAGAGATGGGTCTGATCTAGGAGCGACTTATTACCCTTGGAGTTAGGCTTAGCCATTTAGTGGACCGATTAGTCGGCGTATCGACAGCTAGTCTTGAGGAGTTGAGGGGATACATGGGGACAGTGGTTAGGAGGACTATGGCATTGATAAAGGGCATGTAAGATCTCCACAATCAGATGGGAGACCTTCAGAGAGGTTTCATGACAGCTCGAAAGGCAGACCGAACGCTTTGGCTCAAGGTCGGCGAGCTGGAAAGAGAGGTTGTGGATCTGAGGAGAGATCGCGACTCCCAACGTGTTGAGATTTCCTCAGTGTGGAGAGAGATTGAGAGCCTTCGGATATCAGCGAGAGGCGCCCATGCAGATCGTGGCTAAATGCCTTTAGGTTCATAGCATTGTACCATCTCGAAACTGAGGAGTCCTCAGTTGGAGATGCTGACTTATCTTAGTTATCCTTGTTATTTTCGTTACTAGAATCGTCTACGACGATATTCTATCTTTTCGCGCTATTGTACTTCAAAAACTATGTGTTATGGCTAATAGAAGTGCATCATTTGATTTCATGTTTAGAGCCTGCGTTATATTGATATGATGTGATAGTATCCTCATTATCGTGATTAGTATTCATGCGGTATTCGACGCCTTTAGAAATCGTTTCTCGAGTAATGATGTATGATGTTTGGAACTTATGGAACTCTTGTATTATAATTCAGATCAATGGCTCCAAGACGACACCCACCCAGGACCACCCGAGCAGTGCCCGTTGTGGTCAATACCGGCCGTCGAGGTTGGCGCCCAACTCCGACTGTTGAGAATCAGAATACCGACAACCCGTATACCAACATTCCCGCCGTTAGGAATCAGAACATCAATGATCAAGGTGACAATGGTCACGCCCCGCCTAACACTCTGACTATGAATCAAGACCTTATCGATCAGCATGTGACTCAGCGTATCGCTGAACTGCTAGCTGAGTCGAATCACTCTAACACCTCTGCTCTAACACCTCTGTGGTCCCATTGAGTTTGGAGGAACCGAGGGAGTGGTTTACCTAATGAGGTGGATGGAGAAAACCGAATCGGTGTTTACTATCAGTAACTGTGATGAGGATGCCGAAGTGAAGTATGCAACGTTTACCTTGAAGGACGAAGCATTGGCTTGGTGAAATAATTATCACAAGTCAGTAGGAAGTGATGTGGCATATCCGATGACAGGGGAACAGTTCAAGCCTTGTTAATAATACTTACTGTCTAAGGAATGAAGTTAAGAAGTTAGAGATTGAGTTTTGGAACCATAAGGTGAAAGGTACCGATATGACGGTTTACAACCGTCGTTTTCAAGAATTTTCGTTACTTTTCCCCAAGATGGTTTGCACTGAGGCACTCAAAATTGAACGATACACTGATGGTTTGCCACTAGCTACTAGGAATGACGTGATTTCTTCAAAACCGACAAACCTTTATAAGGTCATCACTATAGCCCAACTTTTAATGGATTCCCTTGTGCTGGAAGGAACGGACAAGGGAATGAGTGATAAGAGGAAGAGGAATGAATAATCCTCAAGCAGCAAGAGACTGCCAAAGTGTATGCTATCGGGAATGGAGAGAAGAAGGGTTATGAAGGAAACAAGCCCTTATGTGGACGTTGCAATCGACACCACCATGGACAGTGTACCGTGGTGTGTAGAAATTGTTCAAAGGTAGGACACTTGGCCAGGGACTGTAGGTCCTGACCCCTTGTTGTAGTGCAAACCACACAGGAAACGGAATGGAAGGCCAATGTCACCTGCTTTGGATGTGGAAAGAAAGGGCACTATAAGAATGAGTGCCGAGAGCCCTGGAACAGAAGAAATTCTGGGAATGGAGGAAATCATGGGAACCGAGGTGCGGGAGGTAATGGGCATAACCATGGAAATTGAGGAACGGAAAGAAACCGAGGAAACCAAGGCGCTGGAAATCAACTGGGAGACGTGGGAGCAGCACGAGTGTACGTCATTGGGAAGGAGATCAAAGAGGATCCGAACATAGTCACTGATACCGATGCCGATAGGAGTTTCGTATCTACTACTTTTGTGCCCTTACTACGAATCTCCCCGACACCTTGAGGATTACGTTATGATGTGGAGTTAGCTAATGGAAATTGGGAGAGAATAGACACTATCATTCGTGGTTGCACATTAAACTTCTTAGACCACCCATTCAATATAGATCTTTTACCCATCACCTTAGGTAGTTTTGACGTTCTCATCGGTATGGATTGGTTGTCGAAGTACAATGCACACATCATCTGTGATGAGAAGATCGTGCGTGTGCCTTATGGTAGAGAAGTCCTGAGTATACAAGGAGATCGAAGCGACTATCGAGGTCCCTCCAAGTTGAACATCATCTCTTTTATAAAGGCACAGAAGTACATCGACAGAGGATGATTTCTTTTCTTGGCTCGAATTTCTGAAAAGAAAGGCGAGGAGAAGAGTGGAAGACGTCTAGAAGATGTACCTATCATTCGAGACTTTCCGGATGTATTTCCTGACGACTTACCAGGAATCCCACCTGTTAGACAAGTGGAATTCCAAATCGAGTTGATACCTAGCGTTGCACCCGTAGCCCGGGCCCCCTATCGACTCGCTCCAAGTGAGTTGGAGGAATTGTCAAAGCAGTTGACAG
Organism: Chrysanthemum makinoi; assembly: GCA_910596185.1. Lineage (NCBI taxonomy): Eukaryota > Viridiplantae > Streptophyta > Magnoliopsida > Asterales > Asteraceae > Chrysanthemum > Chrysanthemum makinoi. The sequence continues at coordinate 230,394,830 of OU343225.1, read as the reverse complement.
AGTTGTCATAGAAGGGATTTATAAGACCAAGTTTGTCGCCATGGGGAGCACCTGTATTGTTTGTGAAGAAGAAAGATGAATCTTTTCGCATGTGCATCGACTATCGAGAGTTGAATAAGTTGACGGTGAAAACCTGATACCCTCTACCTAGGATAGACGACTTGTTCGACTAACTCCAAGGATCGAGTATCTACTCAAAGATACACCTGTGATCAGGATATCACCAACTCGGAGTCCGAGAAGAAGATATTCCAAAGGCAGCGTTCAGAACTCGATACGGGCACTATGAATTCCAAGTGATGTTGTTTGGTTTAACCAATGCGCCAGTGGTATTCATGGATCTCATGAATCGAGTGTGTAAGCCTTATTTAGATAAGTTTGTGATAGTATTCATAGACGACATCCTGATTTAATCCAATTGTAAAGAGAAGCCAAAGAGCACCTAAGGCTCATCTTGGAGTTGCTAAGGCAAGAACATCTATACGCCAAATTATTTAAGTATGAATTTTGGATCCCAACCATACAATTCTTGGGTCACGTGATTGATAGTCAAGGAGTTCACGTGGATCCCGCCAAGATTGAGGCCATCAAGGAATGGGCCGCTCCGAAAACCCTATCATAAGTTCGTCAGTTCTTAGATTTAGTAGGCTATTACCAGAGGTTCATTGAGGGCTTATATAAAATAGCTAAGCCGCTAACCAAACTGGCTCAGAAGAACGTCAAGTATGAATGGGGAGAAAAAAAAGAAGAAGAGTTTCAATTGCTAAAGGAGAAGTTGTGTAGTGCACCTATTTTAACCCTATCTGAAGGAAGCGAAGACTTCGTCGTGTAGTGCGACGCTTCGCATAAAGGTTTGGTAGTTGTTCTAATGCAACGGGAGAAGGTGATAGCGTATGCCTCCCGACAGCTTAAGAAGCATGAGAAAAACTACACCACCTATAATTTGGAATTGGGTGCTGTGGTGTTTGCTCTTAGGATATGGAGACATTACCTGTACGACACTAAGTGTATAGTGTATACCGACCACAAGAGTTTGCAACACATCTTAGACCATAAAGAGCTAAACATGAGACAACAACGCTGGTTGGAATTACTCAGTGATTACGATTGTGAGATTCGTTATCATCCTGGTAAGGCCAATGTTGTTGCAGATGCCCTTAGCCGTAAAGAGAGGATACCACCGTTACGAGTTAGATCTTTAGGAAGGACGATTAGTTTTCCCCTACCCTCTCAGATACTAGAAGCCCAAGTCGAGGCATTGAGGGTAGAAAACCGTAAGACTGAGAATCTCTATGGAATGTGTGGAAAACTAGAGGGGGGTGAATAGTTTTGTCGATTTTAAGTTTAGTTACAAAAACTTTAGATTTGATCTTATGTCAATTCGTATGGATGGATAGAAAGTGTAAAGCAATAAGTAAAGTAAATAATGAAAGCAAGTAAAGTAAAGGATAGAGAGTAGTGACACAAGTGATTTATAGTGGTTCGCCGTGTTAAGGACTCGGTATTCAGCTTTGTACCGGATAAAGTGAAATATGAAATACAAGATCTTGCCACAGAAATCTTATGGAGGAAAAAATCAATCAAGGACCTCTTGCTTGGATGACTTGTAGTATCTCGTGATCTCGCCTTTGAGAAGGACCTATATGAGAATCACAGCAAAAGAAAGAAGAACTACTTGATAGATCAAGAGATCTGAGATTAGAAGAGAGAGATAATATATGAGAGAGTTTGTAAAAAGAGGGGTGAGTAACAATGAAGAAATGGCTCACTATTTATAGGCAAAAATCTCTACTGTAGTCCAGTTCCGGCGAATCCCTCACTTGGGGGATCCATCCAGTGTAATCCAAGGGATCCGGCAAACTGGGTTGTACCAGTCCCAATTTTAGGTTGCAAACCGGGTCAAAAAGCGAACCTAATGAAGAAATAAATTGTGGAATAAAAATAAGTATGATCCACGAAGCACTAGCTCCCTCTTGACGGTAGCTCCCCTTAGAATTGGGCATCAAGTGAGAAAATATAATACCTACAAATAAAGTGTTAGTAATAACATGTAATATAATCTTGTATCGGACGAGAAACAAGATGGAGAGCCAAGGTATGTAAACAAGCCTTGTAATAAAATATCAAAATGTAGTGGTATATAGGCCACATACAAAATGTAAAACTAAGAACAAGGTTTGTTCTTTAAAATGACTTAAAAGAAAAGCAAATAGATAAAATAGTAATATCATTCCTTCCATGCTTGCATATGGTTAATTATGGAAGTTTTGGTGAGTGATGATGTTGATGCGATCAAGGATGTGGTTGAGTATGAATCGTATCTCGTCCCTTAGTATCATTGCAAGTTCCCTTGTGGATTGACAATGTTCGCAATGTAATTGGTGAGGGTAGTGTTGGTGGATTGTTTCTGAATAAGTTTGATTTGTGGAAGGCGGAATATGTGGTGGAAATGTTGGAAAATATGGATCAAAGTCCATGATGTTGGTGAGTGGTGGAAGGTAAGAACCAAGATGTTCTTGTAAGATAATGGGAGGTCGAGGTGGTGATGTTGCAAGGTCTTTGTAAAGTGTGTTTGGAGATGTTGGTGGTGTTAAAAAGACTAGTTCTTTTGGGTTTAAGTTGGAAGCTATTTGGGTAGTTTTGGATGATTGAAATTGAGTGGGTGGTGGACTATACATGGGTAGTGGGATTGTTTTCGGAGTCTTAAGGAGTTCTGATAGGGTGATTTTAGGTAGAGACTCATTAGGTGAATGTGGTGATGAGCTTGTGGGAGATGATGCGGGTGCTACAATGTAGTCATTTGGTGGAGAGTTAGTAGTTGGTGATGGGCTTTTTGATAAAGGTTTAGCTAAACAACAAGGCCGGATGCTAATCCGTGCAGTTCTTCTAGATTTGGGTGGTGGCACTACGGAAGGTGGTAGGATGAAGTTTTGGATTTCTTGAAAAGGATTATTTTCACTAGATGGTTCATCAATGTTTGAGGATCTTTTGGATGTCATGATGATGATTTTTTGTGAGGTTGAGAGTGATGGATATGCAAGCATTTTGGAACCTTATTTATAGATGAAATAATTGCAATGAATGCTAAAACCAAAATGTGAACTAAAATCTAATAATTAGATATGAATTTAAGGCATGTGATCATGAGAAAACAAGCATTAAGTAACATACTCATTAGTGAAGAAGCTAACATTTTTAAAATATGAAGGTTTATAGCCAAAGTGAGAAAAATAGAAGAAACTTTTTGCTTCTGTTCCACGGTTCCCACGGATCCGATCCTTTAGGGATCCATCCAGCGTAAAAGCTGGGATCCGTCCAGTGTAAAAGCTGGAATCCGTGATACTGGTGATCTCAGGCAGCTCAAAATTTTCCTTTTGGAAACAATGATGCCTAGTGTGTGCCTATATGCAAGCCATTTGGAGTTGTGGTTATCTCGACTCCTAAAAGGGAAAAATAAACGAAGAAGTGAAAAAGAATATAATTATGTGAGACAACCCGAGTGCTCCTTAGTTCATTTTTGCTTAAATGAATGTACCCGAAAACACATATTAGTTATGTGTTCCCTTTAGCATTCAAAAGACATGAGATACAATGAAAAAGGTTTTTACTTTGTATTAAGAATGAAGAAAGGTTTGTCCTAGACGTGAGAATGAAGAAAGGTATCCTTTTAAAAATCATTTCAAAAAGTTTCTTGTATAGAAGGAAGAGAAAAAAAAATTATCTTGAGTTTTGAAAATCCCTATATTGTTTGTGAGTTGTATGTGAAATAGAGATCCTTGACTCAGAAAAGATGGTAAGGCTAATGTTTTAGAAGGGGGGTTGAATAGTTTACCAATTAAAACTTTGTTTTGAAACTTATTGAAAAGATCAATTGATATTGATCTTAGATATGTTAATGAAATATGCAAGCAATATGTAAAGAGTAATTAAGGAAAGAAATGATCAAACCACAACAAGTTGTTTATAGTGGTTCGGTATACAAGGACTCTTTTTCCTTGCCCTACTCCACTCCCCGAGTCTCACACTTGAGAGTTTAACTTCACTAGTGAACAAGCTCCTTTCACCGGCGGAGAAAACCTTTACACTTAAACACACTATTTCCGACACTAAGCTAGATGTCGAGTTCTTTCCAAGGGTACAACTACTCCCATACACAATGTATTTTGAGGACTAAAATACTAACCACTCACACTCACAAGATTATGATGGTTTAATACAACAATGAAGTATGAATCAACACTATATCATACAACACTAAACAAACAAGACTTCCAACTTCTCGTTTGAAGCTTGAATGTGACTTGATCTTCTTTGCTACAAAAGAGATCACTAATATGATATGAAACTGAGTTAGAAAGGTTAGAGAGAAGATATGTAAGAGAGTATGATAGAAAGGGATGATAAACTACTTGGTTTGGCTTTGCTATTTATAGCCAAAATGGACAGGAGCGTCCACGGACCACGAAACCCTCAAAAGGGTTCCGCCCGTGTACCATTTTGGTACCGTGGGGGTCTGACAGCAAGATATCAAAATCTTTGCTAAAGTCAACTATATCCAAGAGATTGTGCAAGATATGAAGAGTACAAATCCACACAAAATATCTAATGAAATCTTCCAATGATTTCCATGATGCATCACATGATGTCATATGTTGTAATTCTATATTTAGAAATATGCAAGTACTTAAGTAGTGTTTGGTTTTAAGAACCTAACACATTCTAAAAACTACTATCATACATAATGATTAGAGTCATATCAAGATGTTACTAATCATAAATGTAAATGCATGAATGATGAATATATTGTTTGAAAAAGCTTGTTCTAATTTCTATTAAACTTGACAAGCTTTAAGCTTTTATATAAAATAAATTTACTTTTGTCGTTAACAAAACTTAGGTAAAGATCAAGAATATAAATAACGTTTAATGACGATATTTGTATTAACAATCTCCCCCTTTTTGTTGAGGACAAAATATAAATTTTATTTTTATAAAAGATACAAAGTTTGTGCAATAGTTATAAAAATATTAGTTTTAGAACTTGAAAAGAAAATGATAATGTAAGTGTATGATGTTTGACTTTTTCATAAAGTCAAAATATTCACTAGTTGATGCATGATGTTGACTTTTTCAAAAAGTCAAAGTATGCAGTTGACTTTTTCAGAAAAGTCAAATGTAAACAAGTTCTATATTTTCTCCCCCTTTTTGTCTCAACAAAAAGTATAGGCGATGCGGAATGTAATGAGCCTGAGCCATTATCTCCCTCTTGATCAAAGCTCCCCTTGATCCCCTAAATTGGGTGCTTAATGGGAAGATACATGGATTGTGAAAATAAAGCTACAAAAAAAATGTTAGTAATAATGATCATTCACAAGCATTTCCAAACACTATGTAAAAGCACCAACACTAAAATAAAAACACCATTCATTAGTTAAAATTTTCATGAATAAAGATCATGAAATGGGAACACAATGATGTGTTATAGTACAAGAAAAAGAAAATAATCCTAAGAAAAGAAGAACTAGAAATGCTAAACTATGACCATCCTAATTAGATGGTGGATGAGAAAGAGCGTTGAGGCGCTCAAGGATATGATTGAGGATGAACCTCATTTCTTCTTGAAAATCAAGGACCATAACCCGTGTCCTATCAACGGTTTGGGCCGTTTGCTCACAAGTTGAGCAACCATGCCTAGGGGGGTAGTATGTTTGGGGAGGTTGTGGTGGTGGAATGGTAGATGTGTTGATGTTGGTGGAAATGTTTGGGGTAGTCATGATGGATGCAAGCAAAGCATTTTGCATTTGCATTGTCTCACTCAAGTGAGAATCCACCATGCCTTTGAAGTGGTGGAGGTTGTGGAGTTCCGCTTGAATCTCCTCTCTAGTGGGATTGGCATCCCACATGCACTCCTCAATGTCCTCTAGATGAGGGGACATTGATGTGGGGAGTGAATGATCCCCATACAAAGGACCATGAATGTCTTTGTGAATGGGGTGGAAGAGAAGAGGTTTAGGCCCTAACGGGGCGTTTGGGTCAAAAGATGACCGAGGTGACTCATGAGCAATCCGCTCAATTGTGCCAAAGATGGCAATGGTGGTGGATGATTTGGCCTAGGAGGCAAGTCATCCAAGTCCTCCAAGAAAGGATTTGGTGAAGTTGGTGGAGTGGAAAATAATTCCATAGGAATGAGAGTTGGAGATCTTGGTGAAGGTGGTGAGGGTGTTTTGGATGTTTGGATGGGTGCCGGTGGAGGTGAAGTTGGTGTTTTTGTTGGTGGTGGAGTGGTGATCACAATGTGTGATTGAGTAGGTGTGGCCAAGGTAAGGCTTATATCATCTCGGATGGGAGATGAGATTGTGAGAGGAGAAGACTCCATTGAGGAGCTAAGGTTAACGAAGAAACAAGGCCTCACACTAATTCTAGCGGTTTTCTTGCAAGGTTTAGGAGAGGATTTTGTCATTTTTGACTTGGGTTTTTCTTTGCTAGATAATGGTAAGAATGAAGAAGGTGTGAGGATGATCATGGTAAAACCTCTCAATTTATAGAAGTGAAAAATTATGGAGAAATGTGTTTGATTTGATGTTAAACCATTGAAGAGATGAGGTTCCTAATGATTTTGAAGTGGGTTGAATGCTAGTCATATCACCCAAGTCAAGCCATTCAAGAGAGATGGAGTGAAGAAGAAAAGATTTGCAATAAATGTGTTCTAATGAGTGGAATTTCCTAATATTCAGATCTCCCATGGATTTGAAGATACCAAAAAATTGGTTCCTTCCTTTATGCAAAAGGGTTCCTTGGGTAGATTTTTTAAATTTTTGAATTTTGGTGGGAAATGGATTTCTTATACACCTAAGTGAATTATACTAGTTCTAATAAGAGTATAAGCAAGTTAGGATTGACTTATAAGCAATGGATGGTAATTTGGAATCACGAAAGAGTCGAAATTCAGAAAGTTACCTGAAGGATCCACGGCACTAAAAATTTACACGGACGGAACCCTTAAAAGGGTGCCGTCTGGCGGTCCTTTGTGCATGCGGCGGTACCAATTCTCATAACAGACGGTACCAAATCGTTGGTGCCGTCTAGTCCGTCAGATCTGCAGAAGAAAACAAGACAGAGTTTGTTTTTAGGTGTCGGGGACCTTTCCGAAATCTGAAATTTTTCTCAAAACATGTGATACTAAACATTTCTAGTTAGGAAAAGCAAATAACACATATATAAACATAGTGGAGCATGTATTTTGAGCAAGGCTTTTTGATTTTCACATTATAGTGAAAATGGGTAAAATTGATAGCATACTTGTGCTATCCCCCTGCATAAGATTGTTAGCATTCACCATTATTTCAGGTTATATTATCATCCTACATAATAAAAACAACTAAATTGTATCAAACATTGACGATAATGTATTGTTCCAAACACTCCTTAATGGACCCTTATTTGTCCAACTTCTTGTAGATCTTGTTCATCATCCTACCAAGGCACTTGAACATTCCCTTAGTTTGCTTGAATTCCGCTGATTCATTCTCTATCTCGGGAAGAGATGCATAATACTCATGAGGCGGAAGACGAGAGCTTGGAAGACCATCCTCGGAGCTATTTGATGATGATGATGATGGAGTAGGAGGTTTTGCTCTTTTGCCTTTTGTCTTAGCAACTCGTGCATCACTCAAAGGTACAAAGATGTGAGGGATGAGCTCATAGTGAAGATGCATCCCTTTTGGACTTGGTCGAATTGGTGCAAAGTTTCTATAGAGACGGGTGAGGAGCATCCCGTATGGAAGAGCAACCGAACCTTGAGTTGGAATATCAATCATTCTCCTAGCGATGTAGTAAGCTAAATTGAATGGTTGATGGGTGGACAAGTTGTAGAGCATGTGACAAAGGCAAGCGTTAATGTGATCCCTATTTCCTATGGTGCTAATGATGTTGGCTCTAAGTAGCTCCTCCCATTTCTTAAATTCGGGCTTAAGTTCATTTAGCTCCATTCCATATGGATCTCGGTTTACCTCCTTTCCCTTTCGGGTAACTCGGGTTGTATCACCCCTTGGATTAAATAGGTGTTCACGGATAACATCCTTATCGGCTAAACGGGTTTAGTAGGGAAGAGTGCGGTCATTGATAGCATCAAGAGCGGTGAGTGACCATATATCCAAGTAGAGACAAGTCCCTCGGTTGGGAATTCCTAGCACTTGAGCAAAGTTGGCTAAGGTGATGGTGTATTCGTTTTGATTGATTCGAAACCTAAGACAAAATTCATCATCGTCTTCATCACTAAAGCCGGTCACACTAGCATAGAATTCTAACACAAACCTAGGACAAATTGGTTCATCGATGTCAAGAAGACAATCGAATTGAATGGCGGCTAGTTCTTCACGGAGATTAGTGTTTTCAAGGAAGGATGAGTGAATAGTTCTACCCTCATGGAAATCCTTGATTCTAGACCCCTAAATATTTCTACTTGTTCCTTGGAAAGTCCTTTGGTTTTGTGATGTTTGGGAATATAGTTAAGGGTGTCTTTGTGATCATAGAATTTTGCGGCTACCATGGTTATTCCTAAGAACAAAAATTAATATGTTAAAAAGGAAAAAATGAGACTACTCATTAGCGTTTTGGTTCTAGTGTGTGCCTACATGAAAACAATTTGGAGTTGCGGTTATCTCGACTCATTTTATGCATAAAAATGGTTTTAGTGGGGTGTTTGGCAAATATCATGAGATAACCCAAATGCTCCTAATTCAATGTGGCTTCATTTGAATATACCCGGGAATGCATATTAGTTACGCAATACCTTTAGTATTCAAGAGCATGCAAGTGATGAAAGTTTAACGTTTCTATTTGTATTTAACAATGAAAAATTGTTTTCCTATAAGTGAGAAGCTTTTCAAAAAATTTGACATGGGGTGTTTGGTTATTTGAATAAGGCCTTATAGTTATTATCTATTGATTAGTGGGAAGCATGATTTGTTTATGCAATATGATAATGTAGTACCTAATTTCAATGACTAGTTATGTAATTTGCCAATTGAATTCATATTTAGTATAAAAGCATACATAAAACCCAATGTAGTGATTTGTGATAGTTTTGTGCATAAATAAGAATCCTAGACTCATAATTAAGAGATAAAATGTAGTTAGGATACTTACGATGATGTTATCTTCAGTGATTAGTGAGAGGGAAGGTGTCAATAATGAGCTTGGTTTAAGTTTTACACGTTTTGGTAATGTGGGTTTTGAGGAAGAAGATGTTTTGTAGGTAGTGTTTTTGCTTCTGTAGACACCATGGACCAGACGGTACCAAAATTTTGGTTCCGTCCTTGTAGTCGTTTGGTGTCGTGGCTACAGTACCAGATACAAGACAAAATTGTTTTGTTTTGACTATTCTAATGTTTTGGGCTATGTTTATCCTGCATGTTTGGTTCCATTAACCCTAAGCCAAGTCTAAGAAGATTAAAAGGTTCTCGTTTAAGAGGCTTAGTTAAGATGTCGGCAATGTTGTCTTCGGAGGATACTTTCTCGATTGAGATGTTTCCTTTTTGAACATTGTCGCGAAGAAAGTGATGATGGATTTCAATATGCTTTGTACGAGCATGTTGAACGAGATTCTTGCTAAGATCGATGGCTCCTTTGTTGTCGCAAAGTATCACAATGTCGTTGAGATGAATTCCGTAATCTACGAGAGCTTGCTTCATCCAAAGAGCTTGTTGACATGCTTTTCCGGCTGAGACGTACTCGGCTTCAGTAGTTGAGATAGCTAAAGCCGTTTGCTTCTTTGCAAACCATGAGGTGAGACAATGTCCAACAAAAGTGCAAATACCACTTGTACTTTTTCTATCGACATAGTCACCGGCATGATCCGAGTCGGCATACACTATGGTTTCTACACCCGTTTCTTTGGGATACCATAATCCTAAACACGTTGTTCCCTTAATGTATCTAAAAATCCTTTTTAAGGCTTCTAAGTGTGATGCCTTTGGGTTTTCTTGAAAGCGAGCACATAGACAAACACTAAACATAATTTCGGGTCTACTAGCCGTAAGATAGAGTAGGCTACCAATCATTCCTCTATATTTAGTGTTATCTACGGATTCACCTTCTTCGTCCTTGGTGAGTTTAGTGTCCGAAGACATGGGTGTTTTAGTTGGTTTGGAATCTTCAAGACCAAATTTCTTAAGCATGTCTTTTATATATTTAGATTGGTTAAAAAATATGCCATCTTCTAGTTTTTTAATTTGAAGTCCTAGAAAGAAATTTAACTCACCCATCATACTCATTTCAAACTCGTCGTGCATGATTTTAGAGAAATCATCACATAGCTCTTGACAAATTGATCCGAATATAATGTCATCAACGTTTATTTGAACAATGATAATATGTGATTCCCTTTTCTTGGTAAAAAGAGTATTATCTACTAATCCCATAGTGTATTTGTTATCAATAAGAAAAGTCTTAAGTCGGTCGTACCAAGCTTTTGGTGCTTGCTTAAGACCATACAGTGCTTTCTTGAGTTTGAAGACGTGATGTGGTTTCTCAAAGTCGGTGAAACCGGGAGGTTGAGTGTGACAACTCGCAATTTCAGGTCATTTCTCAAATTTACTATTCATCTCGGGAATTTACTATTCACCGGTTACTATTCAAAATTTTACTATTCACCATTTTGGGAGTCGAAGTAATATTCTGAGAACATATTTCAAAATTTACTATTCACGAAACACTATTCATTCAGGACAAAATCACTATTCAAGTTTCACTATTTCATCATTTATCGTAAACTAGGTTTACGAGTATCAAGTTCGCGTAACCTAAATGGTTTAGCTGCGAATTCATGAACAATCATTCAAGGACATTTCATATAGACTAGGTTTAGTCTACACATCATTAGCATCATTATCATCATATTAATTAATGCATGGTTTTGCATTTTTCATAAAACGTTTATTTTCCTATTAAATAAACGTTATCGCGTAATCATTTATTTTGAATATTTGATCCGATACTTCCAAAAATTATCCCGATATATTTTTATATTCATATTAAGATTATAAAAATAATATTATGAGTTTACCCAGTGTTTTAAATTTATTTTGTATATAAATTGTTATATTTATATAATTACGACGGTTTTCGTAAAAACTACACGATAATTATTATTTCACTCAAATTTTGCAAGAAAGGTATTTTTATAGTTTTTATGACTTCAATATATTTTATTTTGATCCATTAAAATTTATATTTAGCTAACGCTACCCTAAAAGCTCAAATGTGTGTACAAGTTACTAACTCTTTTTACTTAACCTTACATCTACTTATACTTACACATTTTTAGAAAAAAAAAATATATATAAAACACTAAGTGATAATCACGCTTGTCGACACAAGGGTAACTCACACTTCATACATGCTAAATATCTTACATAGATATTGTATTATACTCTAATTAAAACACATAGAACTAAAAAATACAAAGGTGAAAGAAAATGTTTCTCTCTTCTCTTCTTCTCCACATAGCCGGCCACCATAAGGATCAAGGAAGAGTTCATCAAAAAATTTCAAGACAAGTTTTATACACTCTAGTTACACTCTTGATTAAGGTTGTGAAATAAAAACATAGGGTGTTAGGATTAAACCTTTGTTCACTTCACCTCATCAAGTTAACTAGTAAGCATCTCATATTCATCTTCATATTTCATATTTATTTTATATTCATTTCATCATATTTGAGTAAAACATGCAAGTCATATTGATGTTTATACCACTTTTTATGGTTTTTAAGTGTTATATATATATTCATCATCCTATAATTAGTCCTTGAAACATATCACTTTTGGTGATGTCTAGGAACCCATGACACCCTAAGAAGGTGTATGGTAGGATTAGAATAGCTTCGGAGTTGGTTTGAATTGGTTGGAATAGGTTTGGCGCGAGAAAAACTCATTTCGACAACTATATATAAGGGTCTGACCTTTTCTGTGAAATCTGGAATTTTAGGAAGTTGGTAAAAATTTTTGGGCTAGATATTTGGAAAATACACTTTAAAAGCGAAAACGTGGCGCTTGAACGGGTTAAAACAGAGTTATAATGAAGAAGATATGAATTTTTCAAGTTAGAAGACGAAAACTATAAAATTCTGAAATTTCAGCATATTACTTCCACTTTTTACGAGTCAAAAATGAGGCTTAAGCATTATGAAAAGTTTCGACTTATCAAAAATATATTAGTATACTTTGATATGAAGCTAAGGATATATAAAACGTAGAAAACGGACTTGTAACGATTAAATTACACGCGTTTACATAAAGTTGCCGTAACTTTATTATATAAGAAAAACTAATATATTTCTATTAGACAAACCTTACGGCAACAAGGGACCATGTTGAGGGTCATTTTTAACTAGGATGTAGTACTTTTTATAACGTGATGTCTTCTAGTAAAAGTAAGTTCGCCAAGCATATTTTCCAAAATGTCTAACCGTTCGTCAAGCGGAGTTGTAATGAATAAAATACGGTCACTTAAACTTTGCCGAAAACCACCCTTAAACAATATTTTGGACACAAGTACCATACTTAACCTATATTTTTCTCTATGATCGAGACCTCCAGGATGAAAACTTAAATACTAAAACTTTGAGATAATGATACAAGCTTTCCAAAACCTTTGAGTTCGTTTCCTAACACTCGATGTGCACCATTTTACGACTAGCTTTTCAAGGCCGTTTATTCACTTTCACAAATTATCAAAGTATATTGTTTTGCGACGAAAAGCTGTAAATTCTTGATAAATCACTAAACGACTATCGTAGGAGGTTGTTTCAACGTAAATACTTGTAAAGTATTTTATAATACGACGGGATGTCATAAACATATATTTTGACGATAAACATTATTTTCAAATGTACAAGTGGTATGGATTTCATATGAGTTTGCATGCACGACATTTTTTCATGGCTTACATTAGAACTCATCATTCATATTAGGTTGCGGATAGAGATCGCACCTCATTTCTGTGCATCTACTGTTGTCATCATAATCATTGCATCAGGTGAGTTTTCATAGCCCCTACTTTTATATGTTTTGAATTACTTTTGGGGGAGATACATGCTCAACTATTTTCAGTTACTTTCATAAGTACTTTAAATTTTTAAGGATAACTTCTATCATAATCACCATTGTTTCAAAACCGAATGTTGTACTATATCAATTGTTCTTGTTTATGTGCTATAGTTCTACGTCGTATAATGTTCTAAATCAGTTGACTACTGATACATTAAGTCATGTGCTATTGATTATGTGCTATAGTTCTACGTCGTATAATGTTCTAAATCAGTTGACTACTGATACATTAAGTCATGTGCTATTGATTATGTGTTATTGTTCTACGTCGAGTTAGTTACTATTGTGAATTCATTTGACATCATGTGTTTGAACATAAACTATACATATTTTGGCAGTGGGTTGTGAACACACAGGTTGCAAGTTTTGTATGGGCGGAACTTGGAACTGAGTGGATTTACAATGCCTTTGCTGCATAAACGATTTTGAAAGGTTTTACATTTCAACACAAACTCTATGAACTCACTCAACCTTTGTGTTGACACTTTTAGCATGTTTTATCTCAGGTATCTAAGGCATACACTTCATGGCATGCATGTGGACTTATCATAGAGTCGTGGTGACGACGCGTCTCACATGGGATTTATACACTTTAAAAACATCGTTTGGCTTGTATCAAACTTATTTCCGCACAAGTTGATTTTCATTTGGGACCTACACTTTGTAAACTCTGATTATTTTATTAAATCAAACGATGTATTTTCCAAACGACACTTTAGGTCGTTCAATATATCTGTAACTGTGATGCTATGACAGTCAATCCCCAGGAATTCCATTCCGCTGCAAAATAAATAATTTGGGGGTGTGGACAGATTGGCATCGAGCTTCATTATAGAGAACTAGGTTGCATCATTGACCCTAGAATATAACTACATCATCATAGCATCTCATCATTTCATCATAAGTGCATGTTCACTTTACATGCGGTTTATACGTACATTTTTTCGAGTTGTTTACTTTCATTTCAAGTCGATTGTCACATGGATGCCTTTAAATACCCATCCCATTATCCTTTACTCATACTCTAATGTGGAGAATTCCTTGTCATTCCCTATCACAATTTTTACATCAGTTGATTCATTACCGATAACGTCGAATGCCGAGATAAAACCTTTAAGTAGGGCGAAGTCACTCTCACTCCCTTGATCATCACCAACATGTCGAGTTACACGTTATTCACGCACTAAGTCACTAAACCATCACTCATTTTGAAAAGTAACCTCAAACTTATCACCTCACATCACATCTCTTTAGAGCGTTTATTCTTAACATAGGACTTTTCTCGTCTCATTTTTCCTCTTATTTTTAAGAGTTATGGCAGCGCACAGAAATGACACCGGTTGCTATCCAAAGGTATATAGAGGATAGTATAGCCGAGGCACTAAGGAAAGAACGAGCAAAAGTAACTGCTGCTGCCGAGGTCTTCTTGGCTGCTAGACTTGCTTGCTACCACAGGAGCTGCAGGGAGGGTCTGGAGTTCGAAATTGTACATACAAGGACTTTAAGAACTGTGATCCCACAAAGTTCAAAGGCACTGAAGGAGCCATGCTATGGTTCGATGGTTTGAGAAGATGGAGTCTGTGTTTCTTCTATGCAATTGCCGAGATGACTACAAGGTGAAGTTTGCCACTGGTACACTCTTAGATGGCGCAATGTCATGGTGGAATTCGTATTCGCAGCCTATTGGCATCGAAAATGCTTACAAGCTCACGTGGGATCAATTCAAGAGGTTGTTGACAAAGAAGTATTGTCCACGCACGGAGGTGAAGAAATTAGAAATGGAATTTTATGAGTTAGTGACTGTTGGTTATGACATCGAGACCTACATTAGGAGGTTTCAAGAATTGGCTGCACTATGTCCATCAATGGTTTCGGACAATGAGAAACTACTGGAAAATTTCATTGTAGGACTTTCACAATGTATTCAAGGAGATGTAACTTCTTCCGATCCACAAACAATTGAAGAAACTATCAGGATAACTCAAAAACTCATGGCTCAAGTCGTGAAAGGGGAAAAACATTATCAACAATAACCGTAACAACAACCACAACAACCAAACTAGCAACAACAAAAGGAAATGGGAAAATGACCATGGAGGTTATGATAACGACAACCAAAACCGTAACACTAACCATCACCAACAACTGAATAGAAGACAAGAAGTCGCCGGGGGTCTATGTTCTTTGCACCAACAAAGGGAAGAGCTTATACTGGAAACTTACCACGATGCCACCAATGCACGCTACATCATAATGGTCCATGTGGTATATGCTTTAGCTGTCACAAAGTGGGACACCTTGCTAAGGACTGCAAGGGCAAGGCCATAGTTACATGTTTCGGATGTGGGGAGCAAGGACACTATCGGAATCAATGTCCTCAAAACCAAGGTCAACAAGTTGAAGGTGCTCATGGGAATGCATACATGTTAGAAGGAGGAGAAGCTCGTCATGGTCTCAACAACGCAGAAGACTGAAGAAGTTCGGAAACTAACAGTCTTAATTTTCCTTATGTACTATGTCGTACTAAGTTTATGTCTTCCATCGTATTCGGATCTTATGACTTAAGATGTACTACTTTTGATAAACCACTCGTTGTAAAATATTCTCATTAAGCGTACTTTCTTTTCCTTCCGATTTGTTATCACTTACGAGAATTTTACTTCCTTCTACTTTAACTGCCATTTTAACGAAACGGTTTAAATCTATGTAAACATTGAGAGTTATAACAACTAAACCGAACGTCACATTATCGTTCCTTAATTACACATAGCCTAGCTAACTATGTCTAATTCTTGAGGGATCATGTTATGTTGGGAGCAGTTATTTATAAGTCTTAGTGCAAGCAGGGTTTTCACATATTCATAAAAGTCAAAGTGTTACTCATGGGAGATTCATCCAATATTTTCTTTACTATGATGTTTTGTACGCTCTAAATCATCGATAACCATAACGACATCTCTTCATGTCTTCTCTCCTCGTTATTCATCACAAACTCAAAAATTCGATAGACTAACATGAACTGAATTCAGGGACTGAATTCCTTTTTGGGTGGGCGAATGTGACAACTCGCAATTTCAGGTCATTTCTTAAATTTACTATTCATCTCGGGAATTTACTATTCACCGGTTACTATTCAAAATTTTACTATTCACCATTTTGGGAGTCGAAGTAATATTCTGAGAACGTATTTCAAAATTTACTATTCACGAAACACTATTCATTCCCGGACAAAATCACTATTCAAGTTTCACTATTTCATCATTTATCGTAAACTAGGTTTACGAGTATCAAGTTCGCGTAACCTAAATGGTTTAGCTGCGAATTCATGATCAATCATTCAAGGACATTTCATATAGACTAGGTTTAGTCTACACATCATTAGCATCATTATCATCATATTAATTCATGCATGGTTTTGCATTTTTCATAAAACGTTTATTTTCCTATTAAATAAACGTTATCGCGTAATCATTTATTTTGAATATTTGATCCGATACTTCCAAAAATTATCCCGATATATTTTTATATTTTTATATAAATTGTTATATTTATATAATTACGACGGTTTTCGTAAAAACTACACGATAATTATTATTTCACTCAAATTTTGCAAGAAAGGTATTTTTATAGTTTTTATGACTTCAATATATTTTATTTTGATCCATTAAAATTTATATTTAGCTAACGCTACCCTAAAAGCTCAAATGTGTGCACAAGTTACTAACTCTTTTTACTTAACCTTACATCTACTTATACTTACACATTTTTAGAAAAAAAAAATATATAAAACACTAAGTGATAATCACCCTTGTCGACACAAGGGTGACTCACACTTCATACATGCTAAATATCTTACATAGATATTGTATTATACTCTAATTAAAACACATAGAACTAAAAAATACAAAGGTGAAAGAAAAGGTTTCTCTCTTCTCTTCTTCTCCACATAGCTGGCCACCATAAGGATCAAGGAAGAGTTCATCAAAAAATTTCAAGACAAGTTTTATACACTCTAGTTACACTCTTGATTAAGGTTGTGAAATAAAAACCTAGGGTGTTAGGATTAAACCTTTGTTCACTTCACCTCATCAAGTTAACTAGTAAGCATCTCATATTCATCTTCATATTTCATATTTATTTTATATTCATTTCATCATATTTGAGTAAAACATGCAAGTCATATTGATGTTTATACCACTTTTTATGGTTTTTAAGTGTTACATATATATTCATCATCCTATAATTAGTCCTTGAAACATATCACTTTTGGTGATGTCTAGGAACCCATGACACCCTAAGAAGGTGTATGGTAGGATTAGAATAGCTTCGTAGTTGGTTTGAATTGGTTGGAATAGGTTTGGCGCGAGAAAAACTCATTTCGACAACTATATATAAGGGTCTGACCTTTTCTGTGAAATCTGGAATTTTCGGCAGTTGGTAAAAATTTTTGGGCTAGATATTTGGAAAATACACTTTAAAACGAAAACGTGGCCGCTTGAACGGGTTAAAACAGAGTTATAATGAAGAAGATATGAATTTTTCAAGTTAGAAGACGAAAACTATAAAATTCTGAAATTTCAGCATATTACTTCCACTTTTTACGAGTCAAAAATGAGGCTTAAGCATTATGAAAAGTTTCGACTTATCAAAAATATATTAGTATACTTTGATACGAAGCTAAGGGTATATAAAACGTAGAAAACGGACTTGTAACGATTAAATTACACGCGTTTACATAAAGTTGCCGTAACTTTATTATATAAGAAAAACTAATATATTTCTATTAGACAAACCTTACGGCAACAAGGGACCATGTTGAGGGTCGTTTTTAACTAGGATGTAGTACTTTTTATAACGTGATGTCTTCTAGTAAAAGTAAGTTCGCCAAGCATATTTTCCAAAATGTCCAACCGTTCGTCAAGCGGAGTTGTAATGAATAAAATACGGTCACTTAAACTTTGCCGAAAACCACCCTTAAACAATATTTTGGACACAAGTACCATACTTAACCTATATTTTTCTCTATGATCGAGACCTCCAGGATGAAAACTTAAATACTAAAACTTTGAGATAATGATACAAGCTTTCCAAAACCGTTGATTTCGTTTCCTAACACTCTATGTGCACCATTTTACGACTAGCTTTTCAAGGCCGTTTATTCACTTTCACAAATTATCAAAGTATATTGTTTTGCGACGAAAAGCTGTAAATTCTTGATAAATCACTAAACGACTATCGTAGGAGGTTGTTTCAACGTAAATACTTGTAAAGTATTTTATAATACGACGGGATGTCATAAACATATATTTTGACGATAAACATTATTTTTAAATGTACAAGTGGTATGGATTTCATATGAGTTTGCATGCACGACATTGTTTCATGGCTTACATTAGAACTCATCATTCATATTAGGTTGCGTATAGAGATCGCACCTCATTTCTGTGCATCTACTGTTGTCATCATAATCATTGCATCAGGTGAGTTTTCATAGCCCCTACTTTTATATGTTTTGAATTACTTTTGGGGGAGATACATGCTTAACTATTTTCAGTTACTTTCATAAGTACTTTAAATTTTTAAGGATAACTTCTATCATAATCACCATTGTTTCAAAACCGAATGTTGTACTATATCAATTGTTCTTGTTTGAGTGGTATAGTTCTACGTCGTATAATGTTCTAAATCAGTTGACTACTGATACATTGAGTCATGTACTATTGATTATGTGCTATAGTTCTACGTCGTATAATGTTCTAAATCAGTTGACTACTGATACATTAACTCATGTGCTATTGATTATGTGTTATTGTTCTACGTCGAGTTAGTTACTATTGTGAATTTATTTGACATCATGTGTTTGAACATAAACTATACATATTTTGGCAGTGGGTTGTGAACACACAGGTTGCAAGTTTTGTATGGGCGGAACTTGGAACTGAGTGGATTTACAATGCCTTTGCTGCATAAACGATTTTGAAAGGCTTTACATTTCAAAACGAACTCTATGAACTCACTCAACCTTTGTGTTGACACTTTTAGCATGTTTTATCTAAGGTATCTAAGGCATACACTTCATGGCATGCATGTGGACTTATCATAGAGTCGTGGTGACGACGCGTCTCACATGGGATTTATACACTTTAAAAACATCGTTTGGCTTGTATCAAACTTATTTCCGCACAAGTTGATTTTCATTTGGGACTTACACTTTGTAAAATCTGATTATTTTATTAAATCAAACGATGTATTTTCCAAACGACACTTTAGGTCGTTCAATATATCTGTAACTGTGATGCTATGACAGTCAATCCCCAGGAATTCCATTCCGCTGCAAAACAGGTAATTTGGGGGTGTGACATTGAGCAACATACACTTCTTCGTTAATAAACCCATTAAGAAAAGCGCTTTTAACATCCATTTGAAATAATTTAAAAATATTGGCACATGCATAAGCAAGTAATATTCTAATAGACTCAATTCTAGCTACCGATGCATAAGTTTCATCATAATCAATCCCCTCTTGTTGATTATAACCTTGTGCTACAAGCCTAGCTTTGTTTCTAGATACTATACCATTTTCATCCATTTTATTTCGAAAAACCCATTTCGTTCCGATTATAGTTTGATCTTTAGGTCTTGGAACTAATTTCCAAACATCATTTCTAACGAATTGGTTTAACTCTTCTTGCATGGCAATTACCCATGATTCATCTTTTATTGCTTCATTTATGTTTTTCGGTTCAATGGTGGATATAAAACAAAAATAATTACTTTGATTTTGGGCTTGTGACCTTAAGGTTCTTTGATTTAGTTGTCCTATGACCTTGTCTAACGGATGACTCTTAGATTCTTTGATGTTTACAATTTCTTTATTTAATGGTTCATCTTCCTTGTTATTATTAATTATTTCTTGACCTTCTATCATTTGACTTTCAACTAAGTCATCATCTACCAAAGGTGATGTCTTAGAGGGAGGTGGACTTTCGTCGAATGTTATGTTCAACGATTCCTCGACTATCATTGTTTCTTTGTTTAGGACAATGTAAGCTTTACTAGTTTGAGAATAACCAAGAAATACACCTTCATAAGACTTTGGGTCAAACTTGGTGAGGTAATCTTTAGTTTTAGAATAAAGCATTTACAACCAAAGACTCTAAAATATCCTAGAGTTGGCTTTTTATCTTTATAAAGCTCATATGGTGTTTTGTTTAAGAAATGACGTATTAAAACTCTATTCAAAATATATGTAGAAGTGTCAACGGCATTACACCAAAACTTTTGAGGAATGTTTTGTTCATTAAGCATTGTTCTACTCATTTCTTGAATTGTTCTATTTTTACGTTCTACTACTCCATTTGATTGAGGTGTTCGTGGAGCGGAGAAGTTATGTGTTATACCATTTGTATCACAAAAGTTTCCAAATTGAGTTTCGTTGTCAAATTCACGACCATGATCCGTTCGGATTGACACAATTTTAACACCTAGTTGATTTTGAATTTTCTTGCTAAGAATTTCAAATTTATCAAAAGCTTCATTTTTGGTTTTCAAAAACAACGTCCAAGTAAACCTTGAGTAATCATCTACTATGACCAAAGTGTATAAGTTGCCTCCGTAGCTTCTTATAGCGGATGGACCAAACAAGTCCATATGCAATAATTCTAGACACTTAGATGTGGACACCATATTTTTAGATTTGTGACTACTATGGGTTTGTTTACCAATTTTGCAAGCGTCGCAAAAGTGTTGGTCATACTTTAGTTTTGGTAAATTCCTAACTAGCTCTTTTGAAGATAGGTTTTGTATAAGTCTCATATTAGCGTGACCTAAGCGTCTATGCCAAAGAGATGAGCTATCGTCTAACGTTGTTAGGCAAAGTTTGTCATTAGATGTTTTATCTATTTTCATGACGTATATATTATTTTTCCTAACTCCTTTAGCTATGGTGATACCATCTTTTAGTATTTTACTACAATTTTCATCAAATAGTACTTTATACTTTTTATCACATAATTGGCTAATACTAAGTAGATTAAATCCTAACCTATCCACATGAGCAACATTTTCAATAGTTAGGGAGTTATGAGCGATCGTACATTTGCCAATGATTTTGCTTTTGAGATTGCAACCAAAGGTGACATTACCTCTGTCATACTCTTGGTATGATGAGAAGAGACTTTTGTTGCCCCTCATATGTCGTGAGCATCCACTATCTTTTATCCATTCATCAGGTTCCAATCCAACTTTCAAGCATACCTAGGAAGCAAATAACTCAAGCATTTGGTCCCCAATATCTCATGGGTCCGTTTGGGTTAAACATACCATTTATTTGATTCATGTATGGAAATGATGAAAAAGAGTTCCATGACATATAATCTGGAGTTTGATATGGTCTAGGGAAGTTTTGATTCCAACCATTGTGTTGGTAGTTGGGTTGTGCGTTGTGGTTGCTCTTAGGAAAGGGGCGTTTGGCAAAAGGTGTTTTATATCGTTGTTGAGTAGTTTTTTATCTAAATTCATTTTTAGCAAGTCCTACTCCTGATGTAACTGATGGTTTTAGTTTAACATTATCCTTGGTTTTGTTTGTTACTTTTACAAATTCGGTACGGTCCGTATTACGAACATTTTGTCCTGCTGAAGTACCCACGACACCAATTTGTTCAACGGACGGAACCCTAATTTTGGTTCCGTCTGGTCCGTGCTGTACTGCAGCAGATTTGACAGATTGTTCGTCCTTTTCGGCCATTTTGTTTTGACTTTTTGGAATTAAAACTTCATTAAAACCTAGCCCATTCATGTCTCCTGGTGTTTTATGAATTTTAACTATTTCATCGGTAAGAGCGATGTTCTTGTTAAACCTTTTTAATTTAGAATTGTTTTCGATTAAAACATCTTGTGTGAGCTTTAGTTTTTCTATTTCAAGTTTAAGCTCTTGACATGATTTACAATCATCGTCATTTGCTTTTCCTTTTTCAAGTCGTTTTTCTTTTTCTTTTAACTCATAGACTTCATTTTTCAAAAATTCCTTTTTGGTTTTTATAAATTTATTTTTAGTTATGATTTTTAGACTTAGCTCACACAATTGATTATATTGTTTTTGCAAAGTGTCATCATCAATAGAAGAATAAGAAGAGTCGGAAAGTACCTCGTTTGACTCATGTGCCATTAGAGCGATCTCTTCCTTGCTTGATTCTTCATCGTCTTCACTATCACTCCAAGCACCACTTACAAAGCTCGTTGAGTTTTGCTTTTAGGTGGCTTGGGACATTCTCCTATGAGGTCACTTGCATCACCACATCTAAAACACTTTCTTTCACCTTTACCCTTTTTGTCATCCCGATCTTTTCGGAATGGCTTATTTTCTTCTCGAGGTTGTCTTACGAACTTTCCTCTTCTTCTAAAGAACTTCTTAAAATCTCTAACGGCCATGGCATATTCCTCATCTTCACTACCGGAGCAAGATTCGTCATCATCACTTGATTCCGCTTTTGCTTTTAGAGCAACGGATTTGATCTTCTCCCTTTTTCCTTTGATGATCTCCGAATCTTTCTCCATCACCATTTCGTGTACTTTGAGGTTACCGATTAACTCGTCTAGTGACATTATTGAGAGATCTTTTGATTCCTCAATGGCGGTCACTTTAGCTCTCCATTTGGGATGGAGTGCTCTAAGAAATTTCCTGACAAAGTTCTTACTACGAAAAGATTCATCAAGTGCTTTAAGTGATGTAATAATAGTATTAAAGCGAGCAAAGCCACAATCAATGGTTTCATCTTCAGGGATAACAAATTGTTCATATTGTTGAACAAGAAGATCAATTTTGTTATCCTTGACTTGTGAATTACCTTGATGTGTAACAATTAAAGATTCCCAAATATCTTTGGCGGTTTCTCACATAAAAATTCTTT
The DNA here is from genome assembly GCA_910596185.1 of Chrysanthemum makinoi. Taxonomy (NCBI): domain Eukaryota; kingdom Viridiplantae; phylum Streptophyta; class Magnoliopsida; order Asterales; family Asteraceae; genus Chrysanthemum; species Chrysanthemum makinoi. Next base: position 230,371,813 of record OU343225.1, on the reverse strand, counting down.
CATATTCTTTTCTAGGTAAAGCATTATAAAGCATCATTTTAGCTTCATTATTTTTAGCAACTAATTTCTTTTGTTCATCAACAGAAATATCCTTTGTTGTAGAACTAAAATCCCCTTTAACAATAACAAACCAAAGATCTATATCTTTTGATTTTACATATGTTTCAAAACGATTTTTCCAATAGATAAATCCATTGGTTTCAAAGAGTGGTGGTCTTTGCATAGATTGCCCTTCTTTAAAGTTTTCAGAATCAATGGATCGTTTCAAGTTTATAAAATACATATTATTTTAGAAATTATTGAGCAACGAGACTCTGGTACCAATTGTAGAAAACTAGAAGGGGGGTTGAATAGTTTACCAATTAAAACTTTTTTTTGAAACTTATTGAAAAGATCAATTGAGATTGATCTTAGATATGTTAATGAAATATGCAAGCAATATGTAAAGAGTAATTAAGGAAAGAAATGATCAAACCACAACAAGTTGTTTATAGTGGTTCGGTCTACAATGACTCTTTTTCCTTGCCCTACTCCACTCCCCGAGTCTCACACTCGAGAGTTTAACTTCACTAGTCAACAAGCTCCTTTCACCGGCGGAGAAAACCTTTACACTTCGCTTACACTATTTCCGACACTAAGCTAGATGTCGAGTTCTTTCCAAGGGTACAACTACTCCCACACACAATGTATTTTGAGGACTAAAATACTAACCACTCACACTCACAAGATTATGATTGTTTAATACAACAATGAAGTATGAATCAACACTAGATCATACAACACTAAACAAACAAGACTTCCAACTTCTCGTTTGAAGCTTGAATGTGACTTGATCTTCTTTGCTACAAAAGAGATCACTAATATGATATGAAACTGAGTTAGAAAGGTTAGAGAGAAGATATGTAAGAGAGTATGATAGAAAGGGATGAAAAACTACTTGGTTTGGCTTTGCTATATATAGCCAAAATGGACAGGAGCGTCCACGGACCACGGAACCCTCAAAAGGGTTCCGCCCGTGTACCATTTTGGTACCGTGGGGGTCTGACAGCAAGATATCAAAATCTTTGCTAAAGTCAACTATATCCAAGAGATTGTGCAAGATATGAAGAGTACAAATCCACACAAAAATATCTAATGAAATCTTCCAATGATTTCCATGATGCATCACATGATGTCATATGTTGTAATTCTATATTTAGAAATATGCAAGTACTTAAGTAGTGTTTGGTTTTAAAAACCTAACAAATTCTAAAAACTACTATCATACATAATGATTAGAGTCATATCAAGATGTTACTAATCATAAATGTAAATGCATGAATGATGAATATATTGTTTGAAAAAGCTTGTTCTAATTTCTATTAAACTTGACAAGCTTTAAGCTTTTATATAAAATAAATTTATTTTTGTCGTTAACAAAACTTAGGTAAAGATCAAGAATATAAATAACGTTTAATGACGATATTTGTATTAACACATACCTTGTAGAATGAGAAATATTTTACGATGATTGTTCCATGAGACCAAGACCAAGATAAAGCAAGTTGAATTGTTCCCGCTTCAACGGCTTGGTGAGGATGTCGGCTGTGTTGTCTTCGGATGATACCTTCTCAATACAAATGTTTCCCTTTTGAACATTGTCTCTTAACAAGTGATAACAGATCTCTATATGCTTGGTATGAGAGTGTAACACCGGATTTTTGCTTAAGTCGATAGCATCTTTGTTGTCACATAATAGCTATGTCACTTAGATGAATATCGTAGTCAACCAACGCTTGTTTCATCCATAGTGCTTGTTAGCATGCTTTGCCGGCGGAGACATATTCGGCTTCGGTTGTTGAAATGGCCAATGTCGTTTGCTTCTTCAAGAGCTAAGATGTTAAGCAACATCCCATAAAATTACATACACCACTTGTACTCTTTCGGTCAACATAATCACCTTCATGTTCAGAATCCGCATATACAATAGTTTCTACCCCCGTTCCCTTAGGATACCATAATCCCAATTGAGTAGTACACTTAATGTATCTAAATATTCTTTTAACGGCTTCTAGGTGTGAAATTTTAGGGTCTTTTTGAAACCTATCACATAGACATACACTAAACATGATATCCAGCCGACTAGCCGTAAGGTAGAGAAGACTACCAATCATGCCACGGTATTTGGTTTTATCAACGGATTCACCGTCTTCATCTTTGGTAAGTTTAGTATCGGGTGACATTGGTGTTTTTATGGGTTTTGACTCTTCTAGACCAAATTTCTTTAGCATCTCTTTTATGTATTTGGATTGATTAAAGAAGATACCATCTTCTAGTTGTTTAATTTGTAGACCAAGAAAGAAACTAAGTTCTCCCATCATACTCATTTCAAACTCATCATGCATGATTTTTGAGAAATCATCACACATGTCTTGACAAGTCGATCCGAATATAATATCGTCCACGTATATTTGAACAATAATTATACGTGATTCCTTTTTATTTGTGAAAAGTGTATTATCAATTAACCCCATGTTATAGTCGTTTTTGATTAAAAATGATATGAGTCTATCATACCAAGCCTTTGGGGCTTGTTTAAGATCGTAGAGAGCTTTCTTTAGTTTGTACACGTGGTTAGGTTTTTAGAAATCGATAAAGCCCGGAGGTTGAGCTACATAGACTTCTTCAATAATAAAACCATTTAGAAAAGAACTTTTAACATCCATTTGAAAAAGCTTAAGATCAAGAGCACAAGCATAAGCAAGAAGTATTCTTATAGACTCTAATCCAGCCATGGGAGCATAGGTCTCATCAAAGTCTATGCCTTCTTGCTGATTATATCCTTGGGCAACAAGTCTAGCTTTATTTCTAGACACTACACCGTTTGTATCTAACTTTTTTTTATATACCCATTTAGTTCCGATTATGGTTTGGTTATTAGGTGGAGGGACAAGTGTCCAAAAATTGTTAGAAACAAATTGATTTAACTCTTCTTGCATGGCCATTACCCAACTTTCATCTTTTATGGCTTCTTGCGTATTTTTAGGTTCTATGGTCGAGACAAAACAAAATAAACTACTTTGGTTTTGGACTTGGGATCTTAAGGTTCTTTCATTTAATTTTCCTATGACCTTTTCTACGGGATAATCTTTAGATTCTTTAATATTGATGATTTCATTGTTTAATGGTTCATCTTCTTTCTTTATATTTTCCTTGACTTCTATGGCTTCACTTTCGATTAATTCGTCATCGAAAAGAGGTAAGGTAGGTTTAGGTGGACTTTCATCAAATCTTACATTTAAGGATTCTTCAACCTTCATGGTTTCTTTATTTAGAATAACATAAGCTTTACTATTAGGAGAGTAGCCTAAGAAGATACCTTCAGTTGATTTAGGATCAAATTTAGTTAGGTAATCTTTAGTGTTCTAGCATAGGCTTTTTCCCTCGAAGTAACTCGTATCGAGTTTTACCTAAGAATGGCCTAATTAGGACACGGTTAAGTATATAGGTTGATGTGCCGACGGCATTGCACCAAAGTTTTTGAGGAATAGATTGCTCATTAATCATGGTGCGACTCATTTCTTGTAGGGTTCTATTTTTCCTTTCAACTACCTCATTTGATTGTGGAGTGCGAGGAGCTGAGAAATTATGAGTAATACCATTAGCATCACAAAAAGCTTCAAATTGCACTTCATTATCAAATTCCCTACCATGATCCGTTCTAATTGACACTATAGGACTTCCTAGTTGTCTTTGTATTTTCTTACTTAATATTTCAAAGTAATTGAACGTTTCAGTTTTATTCTTTAGAAATTTAGTCAATGTGTAGCTAGAGTAATCATCCACAATAACCAAAGTATGGAAGTTACCTCCGTAACTTTGAACAGCGGATGAACCAAATAAATCCATATGTAGTAATTCTATACACTTAGTCGTCGATGGAAATGGACGTCAAATGGCAGTCTTTGTGATAAGGGGTTCCGTATTATTCTTGGCTGGAATGATGACATTATTGATATTATGATTATGTCTCAAACTAACCAAGTTATACATGTACAGGTTAATATTCGTGCCGAAAGCAAAAATCTTTTTTGTTCCTTTGTGTATGCAGATAACTATTATGGGAATCGTTGTGCACTTTGGACCAATCTAGTGTGTCATGCTAGTTTTATGCGTAGTAGGCCTTGGGTCTTGCTGGGTGATTTTAATGCGGCACTTAAATTAGACGATCATTCATGTAGTAGTTATACTCCTGACATTGCTATGCGCGAATTTAAATATTGTGTTTAGAGGATGGAGGTTTAGGATGTTAATAGCACTGGTCTTCACTTTACATGGAATCAAAAACCAAAAGGCTCCTATGGTACTTTGAAGAAAATTGATAGGGTTATGGGTAATCTGCAGTTTTCTGATTCTTTTCTAGGTTCGTTTGCTAAATTCCAACCATATCGTATATCGGATCATGCTCCTTGTGTTCTTCGTATCCCTCAGGTAACAAAGCCTAAACCTAAACCTTTCAAGTTCTCTAACTTTTTGGTTCATAAAGATGGGTTTTTGGATACGGTTACTGCGGGGTGGAATCTTAATGTTCATGGTTGTGCTCTGTTTCATGTTGTTAAATGTCTGAAGAGGCTGAAATCCCCTTTTCATAAGCTTTTGCACAATCAAGTTAATCTTCATGAGCGGGTGGATAGGATTCGTAAGGAGTTAGATGAGGTACAAAAGGCCATTGATAAGGATCCATCTAACTCAGCCATTCGGGATGAGCATGCTCACTATCTTCTTGCATTTAAGGAGGCTACATTAGATGAAGAACGGTTTTTAAAGCATAAATCTAAAGTTCAATGGCTTCATGTAGGTGACTCTAATACAAATTACTTTTATAATATTGTTAAAAGTAAATGTGCCCGTAATCGAATCGAATTGTTTCGAGAGTCGAACAATGTCGTGTATGAAGTTAAGCACGTTGCAGGTTCTTTTGTTGCTCATTATGAATAGTTTCTTGGTATTGAAGGGGATTGTAGCTACTTCGATGATTATGATATATTCTCTAATGTTCTTCCTCATCAATTGGCTGATTCTATGGTTCGTCATGTTACGGACGCTGATATTAGGGAAGTTTTGTTTTCAACGGGGGATGATAAAGCTCCTGGTCTTGATGGTTACACTGCAGCTTTCTTTAAGAAAGCGTGGAATGTTGTCGGTGCTGATATTACGTGTGCTATTCGGGATTTCTTCAATAATGGTAAGCTTTTTAAGGAAATCAATCATACCATTATATCCTTGATACCTAAAGTGTCTACCCCTTCTAAGATTAATGATTATAGGCCTATTTCTTGTTGTAATGTCCTATTTAAATGCATAACCAAAATTATTGCTAACCATATTAAAGAGGGCCTTGGTGAGTTGGTTAGTATTAATCAATCAACATTTGTTCTTGGACGTCATATCTCTGATAATATATTACTCACCCAAGAGCTTATGCGGATTTATGATAGAGGGAGAGGTCCGCCTAGGTGTGCATTTAAATTTGATATCCAGAAGGCATATGATACGGTTGATTGGGCGTTTGGTAAAGTTATTCTGATTGGGTTTGGTTTTCACTCTAAAATGGTTGACTGGATCATGGTGTGTGTCTCATCTACATCTTATTCTATATGTGTTAATGGGGATCTTCATGGTTGGTTTAAAGGTAAGCGGAGTCTTAGGCAAGGTGATCCGTTATCTCCCTACTTGTTTACGTTGGTTATGGAGGTGCTAACTCTTATTTTGCAGAAAAAAGTTTCTAAAGCACTAGAATTTCAGTTTCACCATTTGTGTGAACAACAGAGAATTATTAACCTTTGTTTTGTAGATGACCTCTTCTTGTTTTCTAGAGGCCATCCAGATTCTGTTAATGTCATAATGCAAGCTTTGAAGGATTTCAAGAATGTCTCGAGTCTTGTACCGAGTATCCCTAAAAGTACAGCTTTCTTTTGTAATGTTCCTAATGCTATGATAGTTGTTATTCTCTAGTCTATGCCATTTGCAGAAGGTTCTCTCCCTGTCAGGTATCTTGGGTCCCTCTTATATCATCTAGACTACTTTATAGGCATTGTAAGGTTCTTGTGGAAAAGTTGGAAGGCCGTGTGAATGATTGGCGTAATAAGTTTTTATCTCTCGCGGGTAGACTTCATCGAAGAAAAGTTGGAAGGCCGTCTGTGTTATCTTCGATGCATTTATATTTGGCTTCTGTTTTTATCCTTCCTACCCGTATCATTCATGAATTTGAGCAGCTTATGAGGGGTTTCCTTTGGTGTCAAGGGGAAATGAAAAAGGGTAAGGCCAAAGTTGCTTGGGAGTCTGTTTGTAAGCCTAAGCAAGAAGGAGGTTTAGGTATTCGTAGATTGGATGATTTTAACATTGCTCTTATGACTACGCATATTTGGAGTATTTTGACACATAAATAGTCCTTATGGGTTCAATGGATTCATTCTTATAAAATCCGAGGTAGAAGCTTTTGTGATGTCCCTTGATTGGGTGATGTTAGCTGGAGATGGCGCAATCTTCTTGCAATTAGAGCCAAGGTTCGTCCTTTCATCTGGCATAAGATTAATAATGGAAAGGCTACCTCCGTTTGGTTTGATATGTGGTGTGAGTTAAGCCCTATTCGTGATTCACTTACTGCTAGAGACATTGCTCGTGCTGGGTTAAATTTATCAGACTCGGTTTGGGATGTTATAGATAATGGTGCTTGGCGATGGCCTCCTGATTGGTTATCTAGGTTTCCACTGTTAGCTGCTTTACCGGTACCTAATCTTAACGATACTGATGATGATTTATTATGGATTAGCTCCATGGGTATGGGTCATGGGTCTTGGATAGTATCCATCCTATTAAACTATTACAAAAAATGAATTATTACAACATTTTATGTAAATGACCAAATGCATATACTTTACAAAAATAACATGTATTCTTATAATTTTACTTATGATAACTTTGTATTTGTTATCAACAAAACACAAAGAGATCGCTAAATATGAATAAACATTTTATAGTTTATTTGTATTAACAGAATGGTAAAAAACAAGAACGGCTTCTCAAAGCGTTCTGATGGAACATTATGCTTTGGAGACAGAAGCTGGATACCACTTCATGGAGGAATCCGCGAATTGATTATGCATGAGTCGCAAAAATGAAAATACTCTATTCATCCCGCCCGAAGCTGATAAAATGTATCACGACCTGAAGAAACTCTACTGGTGGCTGAACATGAAAGCCGACATAGCCATGTATATCAGTAAGTGCTTGACATGTTCCAAGGTAAAGGCTGAACACCAAAAGCCGTCAGGATTGTTAGTACAACCTGAACTTCCTTTTTGGAAATGAGAGCGAATTACCATGGACTTTATCACCAAATTACCAAGAATAGTTAGTGGCTATGACGCTATCTTGGTAATTGTGGATCGACTGACTAAGTCCACTCACTTTCTTGCTATAAGTGAAATCGATAGTATTGACAAGCTTGCTCGACTATACGTGAAAGAGATAGTATATTGTCATGGCGTTCTTATATCTATCATTTCTGACCGTGACAGCTGTTTCACGTCAAATTTTTGGCAGTCACTGCAGACGGCCATGGGAACGAAGCTGGATATGAGCACCGCCTATCATTTCCAAACCGACGGTCAAAGCGAGAGGACTATTCAGACGTTAGAAGATATGCGTGGTGCCTGCGTTATTGATTTCAGAAAATGCTGGTAGAAATACTTGCCTTTGGCCGAATTTTCCTACAACAATAGCTATCATACCAGCATTAAGGCCGCACCATTTGAGGCGTTGTATGGCCGAAAATGCCGTTCTCCGATCTGTTGGACTGAGGTTGGTGACAACCAACTTACAGGTCCCGAACTCGTTCTAGAAACTACCGAGAAGGTAGGTCTTGTTCATCTTGTCTTTTGACCTTGGTCTTGGACAAGAATGAATAGCCCCACTTTGTTTACAGTGTTACCCCCATCACAACAACTATTCGCTTTTCATTCTTCACCTTCTTGTTTGAATTTCGTACTTGGCAGCTCCTGTAGCATAGTCTCCTCCTCTTTGGCCAATGATGAATACCATATTTGGCATCAATGTCCTAGTCAACCACATTATCAACATACAAGTTGGTGGCGTCTTCTTCAATGGCGATGTTGTCATAGAATACTGCAGCAAGGATGTTGAAGGTGAGCGAGGTAGCATACTTCTTGCTTACACTGCTGCCGTGTTGAAGAAACTCGAGATCGTTGTTGAAGAAGAAACGGTAAAGGAATCCTTTGTTGTTCGGGTTTGCCAATTGTTTGTAGAGGCTTGGTCCAATCCGTGTAGTATGGTTCATTATCCTTTCTTGTTATGTCGATGTTTGATTCGGGGTTGAGCCAGTCGATGTTGTTGGACATTGCACGGGCAATGTTGTCCAAGTGATATTCGAGCTCAACGGCACTGCAGACTCTATCTTTCAACAAGTTGAATGCATCGTTCTTGATTCTGCGCAGCTCCCGTTTCATCATCTTCTTAAATTTGAACTCATCCTGGATAATCTTGACCTGTTTCATGGTTCGACCGTCTACTGGTTCTTGGCCTTCAGGAAGTTTGGGTGTAGCTGTAACACCCCCAATTTCGTGATACGCAGCGGAATTCAAACTGGGTGTTACTTCATGGCACAACAGTCATAACAATAGAAAACGAACTCTAATGGAGTCATTTTAAAAGATTTACCATTCGATTTATATAAATATCAGAGTTTACAAAAATGAGGGCCCAAATGGTTCCAAGTTTACAAAATACATTAAATTGGTTTTCGAATGATAATAAAATTGATAGCCTTCTTGAGTATCCGTGCTCCTCCGTGCCAGCCTCGTACAATATGGACCTGAAATACATGCTTAAAACTGTCAACACAAAGGTTGAGTGAAATTCATAGAGTTTTAGAAATCAGTTGAACACATAATGTTTGTGTGAGTTACATTGTTATACACCCATAATGTTGAAAACAAAACAGTTATTATTGTTTGGTACGGCTGCCTCAAGTATATGATACTTGAGCCCGCTTTTGTTTGATACGGCTGCCTCAAGTACGTGATACTTGAGCCCGCTTTTGTTTGATACGGCTGCCTCAATACGTGATACTTGAGCCCGCTTTTGTTTGATACGGCCGCCTTAATACGTGATACTTGAGCCCGCTTTTGTTTGATACGGCTGCCTCAAGTATATGATACTTGAGCCCGCTTTTGTTTGATACGGCTGCCTCAATACGTGATACTTGAGCCCGCTTTTGTTTGATACAATTATATATGCACATAATTATATAAATGCGATTCACGTATAGCAATACTATTACTTAGCATAAATAAACATTCAGTTCAGATAAACATATAGTTTCAAAGCAATGTGTTCGGTTTAAAAATAAAGCATGTATCTCCCCCAAGGGTTTGTAAAACAATTAAGTAATAGAAAGTGGGGCTATGAACTCACCTCAGAGTAAATGATATCAAATATATAATGAGAATGATGGATATGCCGTGAGAACTTCTACGGGCAACCTAGAATAGGATGTTGCGACTTAGGTTTGAAATAATGATGCGAAAGAAATAACAAGCCTATATACGTCTCTATGTTGATCATGATGTAGTACATGGCAGTTGTGTATGTTGTTTATAGAAATCGTACTACCGTTCGGGCCATCATAATTCAGAGGTCATGTAGTAAACGTTCGAGGAGCTAGGACACTTTAAATCATAAATCCAGCAACTCGTCGATACGTTTTACTCAAATGAAACCCCTCACATGAAGCTCCCTACTATTGTAAAGTTTATCATGTTTTTAGAAGTTCTCGTCGTTTCATAAATATGATCACCTTAGTTAACGGTCTTGGGTAAATAAGTCTTGAGGCTTTAGCCATGGCCTTGTCGTGGCTTTGGTCTTGAATACCATGGTCTTGAGACTCAGCTTTGACCTTATCCGTATCTGTGGTCTTGGCTTATGGCCATTAGGCCTCTTGGTTTTCTTTTAGTTGTGACAAAAGTATAGTCGTGAGACTATATATAGGGCAGTTTCAGTTTTTGAAAGATAATGGCCTATTTAAGCGTTTTCAAGGTCCGAGCTTCTTGAATATTGAAGGAAAACGTCGTTCCGGACAACTTTCGTATTTTAACTTTTTGATGATTCGGAACAGAAGTACCACTTATTTTTGGACAGACCCCACAGTAAGCTATTTGGCGTTTCTAGGTTTTCGCTAACTTCTTTTGACTCGTTTGTCCGTTTCAGGTGATTCAAGTTGCTATATTTACCTTTTTATCTTGTCTACCATAGTATGTAAGTTAGAAAGTCCATATGTGACTGGTTTTAATGGTCTCAAACGTGTAGAATATGACTAGTTTACAAGTTTGTTACTTTTACGACAATATGTGAATTATAACATGTGGTAGAGTATATGTACATCATGAATCAACATAGTAACTATATATATAGCATGAAATTTTCAAGATTATGAATAATAAACATGAGGTGATGGTGGTGATTAGTTGCTTACAACTTTTGGCTTTCAATCAAGAAAGGAGTAACTAGTAAGGATAGGACTTTGATTGAACACTTAGGACCTTGGATTGAGCAAGACTTTCTACACCTTTGTACCCTTGTAATCTTGAAGAGTATGTGATGAAGTACTAAGTGACTTGAGTGGATCTAAACTCAAGAAGATCACTTAAACTTACTAGAGATTTGATGTAGTAACTTGATATTTGAAACTTCTTTGCATAAACTTGGAGTTTATAGATCAAATTATGGAAGATATGATTATTTTATGATATGAACGACCCAAATAAGTGTATGAGGTTTTTTAGGATGTCTTTTACTTGCTATTTATAGGAGGGTAAGTTTGGTTAACCATATATTGAGTTAAATGTTAACCATGGTTAAGTTAGGACATATGTATTGATCTAAATGAAGCATGGTTAGGATTAAGACACATGAAGGGTGACTCACCCCCATATGGGTTGTCACATGAAGATAAGATGACTTAGGTGGATAGTCTTGGTATTATCTTGGTTACGGAGTGAGTTTTGGTTCCGTTAATCGCTAACTGTAAGCCGTTAAGTCACGAAACGTAAAACCGGGCATCATAAAAATATAAAACTTATAGGAATGATTAAACTCATCAATATACTCATTATTATTTTTAAAAAATGAGTGATAAGTTTAATGGGTCTTGTAAACGCTGTTAAAATTGGAAACGTAAGTTAAATACGTGAAAAATGCAATTTATCATAAAAGAACGAGATTTCAGGGAAATGACCGTGAATTTATTTAAAGTAGACTAAAATTAGTCTATAAGTGATATGAGATGTCAAAATGTAGTTTTCGTTATACGTGGGATAACTTAACAATTATACGTGAAGTCTAAAAGTTACGCGATTTAAGCAAAAATGTAGAATGTACAAGGTTAATTTCTTTATGGTCAAAGGAGGAGGGAAATATGTTTGACTTTTCCAAAAACTGTAAAAGTGTCTAAACATATTAGAAAATACAGTGCAAGAATGGTTAAGTCTGGGTCTAAGTAGAATTGTTTAAAACGTAAGTTTAGTCTCGTACGGCTCAGGGTTTATTTGGTAACATTTAAATGAAATCTTAAAAATTCTTTAATTGATTATGAGTGATCTAAAAATTAATCTAATGTGAGGAAAATTGTCAGAGTTGATCTTCGTTATGCGTGTGATGTTTAAATGGTGTTCCGACCAAAACGAAACTTTAAGACGATGTTTTCTTAATAACTTTTGCGAAGATGATCTAACGATTGTCAAACTCTCAGGTTATTACTAAAATAAATTAACTTACGAGAATATGAAATAAAAATTTTACGAGAGGAATAGTGAAAGTGAATAGAAATTTTCAAAAAAATGAAAAGTAACCCGAAAATGCGGTTTGTTACAGTCTCACCACCTTAATGGGAATTCCGTCCCGGAATTCAGTGTGTGTTATCTGATGTTGAATTGTCTAGGAAAATGTGGATGTATGCACCGAATTCTAATCTTTGCGTTCTCAAGTTTCTGGTCATAGAATGTATTATGTACCATGTGTCTTAAGTTGATAATCTAAAGGGTTTTGTTAAAATCTTATTGAGTACAATATACCTCAAGTTTGGCTTTTCCCGATTCTCAAAATGAATCATATCTTATTGTATCAAGGCTTTCAACAAAACCTTAATTTCTAATATGGAGTTTTTGTTAAATTTTAACACCTTACATCTATGTAATTTTTGTTTCTGGTGATAGTGTGCAGCATGCAGCCAAATTTGTATTTGTGTGGTTTCCTTAGTTGTTGCATGGGTGATCTCTGAACACCTTAGTCCAGCAAATGGTTGACTGACACTTTCGTCTATATAGTGCCTCAAATGGAATAGTTTTGTTATTGTTAGGGTAACTGTTGTTAATCAAAGGTGTAAGATATTGTTGATGTGAAATGGTTTGTAATGATGTTGTAGGAAAGTCTTGCTAGTGGCAAGTGGTTATCCAAACCATTTCCAAAGTTGATCATGTCTTAGGTGGTTTCGGGATGAAGGTCATATCTTATACTGTTTATGTCAACTAGTGTTTGAAGGAAACGTGATACTGTGAAGTTTTATATATTGACTTACAAAGGGGTTCAGATAATGAACTGATATGTTGATGATTAGAAGAGTGTAGTGTATGTTTACCAGTATTCTTAGGTAGAGATGTCAAGTTTTCTTTAAAGTCATAAGTGGATTGTAAAGGATTATGGCGGAATGATATCCTTGAAACCTAATCAGGCTAGTACTTCAAAGAAATGACGAGAAGATTTGATGACTATCCCATGATAGTAGTTCGGATTATCTCATGTATGAAAATTTCAAGAATGAAATTAGGTAGTATAAATAAGATGTTAAGATTTTGCTGAGTGGTAAGACACTATCGTGTCTCTAGATCTTTTTAATGAATTCTGGTGGTTTATCGAGTTTAAGTAGGAAATTAACCTGAATATAACACTTGTATAACTATTCTCAGTGTTTGAAAAATTTAAGTCGAACATAGTTAGTCAGACTATGTTCCACTATCCCTAAGTTAAATATAGGTGACTAGACTATATTTAGCCGAGGTTTGATAAATTTTCCAAATACCTAAATTAGGTATACTTGTGATATGTCCATAGCTTTTGAGAAATTGTCCACTAAGCAAAGGCGATATCAAACCATCCTGTTGCAAGTCCTGGCCATAAAAAACTTGTAACCTATGTTTCCACATTCCATTGCATAGAAGATAGTATGGGTAGATACGTGTGGAAAGGAAATCTTAAGTAATTCTAAAATAGTCTATACTTGGCTAGAATCACGAACCTTTAACAATGAAGGTTTCAGAAGAGAATTTTGATGAATGTAGAGAAAGTTGCTAAATTTCAGCTTTTGTAGATGATAAATTAGTTTGTCCTTTAGAAATCCCATTTCTTGTATTTCCATTAGGGAAATTGAGAGATTGTGACGGGTTTCATGTAGAACAATATCACATAAGGTTTTATAAGATAATTTCTAGAGTCTATTGAATAACTTACAATGTTTATGAAGTAAATTAGACCATTGTGTAACTCACAATGTCTGAGAAGTAGTTGAGACCATTGTGCAACTCACAATGTATGAGAAATAGTTGAGACCATTGTGTAACTCACAATGTCTAGGAAATAATAGAGACCATTGTGCAACTCACAATGTCTGAGAAATAGTTGAGACCATTGTGTAACTCACAATGTCTAGGATAAATAGAGACCATTGTGCAACTCACAATGTCTGAGAAATAGTTGAGACCATTGTGTAACTCACAATGTCTAGGATAAATATAGACCATTGTGCAACTCACAATGTCTGAGAAAGTAATTGAGACCACTGTTTCACTCACAGTGTCTGAGGATATAAGAGAGACCACTGTAGGATTTACAATGTCTTGAAAAATGAATGAGACCATTGTATCTCACAATGTTTAGAAAGTAGGAAAGACCATTGTAATAAGTTGAAATGTCTTGGATAAAGTTTCGTAATCCTAAAATGCACGAGTAGATGCATGATTGGGAGATTGGGAAAATATGATTGTGCCGTAATGCCTTAGAATAGCCACACGCATGTATGTTTTAGTACATTGTTTATGATTAAAATTATGTCGAGTGTATATATTAATATACTAGTATGTTTGTATAGCTTAAAATGCATAAAAGTCACATAATCGTCTGGAGGATGGAAGGCACGGAGAGCGAAAGGCTATAAAATGTTTTGTTTGTAAAAGTGGTTATAGTTTAGGTCTCGATTAGGCCTGTTTCTCTATAACTGTGGCTCTGATACCAATCTGTAAGACCCCCAATTTTGTGATACACAACGGAATTCAAACTGGGTGTTACTTCATGGCACAATAGTCATAACAATAGAAAACGAACTCTAATGGAGTCATTTTTAAAGATTTATCATTCGATTTATATAAATATCGGAGTTTACAAAAATCAGGTCCCAAATGGTTCCAAGTATACAAAATACATTTAATTGGTTTTCGAATGATAATTAAATTTATAGCCTTCTTGAGTATCCGTGCTCCTCCGTGCCAGCCTCATACAATATGGACCTGAAATACATGCTTAAAACTGTCAACACAAAGGTTGAGTGAAATTCATAGAGTTTTGGAAATCAGTTGAACACATAATGTTTGTGTGAGTTACGTTGTTATACACCCATAATGTTGAAAACAAAACAGTTATTATTGTTTGGTACGGCTGCCTCAAGTATATGATACTTGAGCCCGCTTTTGTTTGATACGGCTGCCTCAAGTATGTGATACTTGAGCCCACTTTTGTTTGATATGGCTGCCTCAATACGTGATACTTCGCCCGCTTTTGTTTGATACGGCTGCCTCAAGTATATGATACTTGAGCTCGCTTTTGTTTGATACGGCTGCCTCAATTCGTGATACTTGAGCCCGCTTTTGTTTGATACAATTATATATGCACATAATTATATAAATGCGATTCACGTATAGCAATACTATTACTTAGCATAAATAAACATTCAGTTCAGATAAACATATAGTTTCAAAGCAATGTGTTCGGTTTAAAAATAAAGCATGTATCTCCCCCAAGGGTTTGTAAAACAATTAAGTAATAGAAAGTGGAGCTATGAACTCACCTCAGAGTAAATGATATCAAATGTATAATGAGAATGATGGATATGCCGTGAGAACTTCTACGAGCAACCTAGAATAGGATGTTGCGACTTAGGTTTGAAATAATGATGCGAAAGAAATACCAAGCCTATATACGTCTCTATGTTGATCATGATGTATTACATGGCAGTTATGTATGTTGTTTATAGAAATCGTACTACCGTTTGGGCCATCATAATTCAGAGGTCACGTAGTAAACGTTCGAGGAGCTAGGACACTTTGAATCGTAAATCCAGCAACTCGTCGATACGTTTTACTCAAATGAAACCCCTCACATGAAGCTCCCTACTATTGTAGCACTTAATAGATAAAACATATGTTTTGAGTGAAGATTGTTATATTAATCAGTTTATCATGTTTTTACAAGCTCTCGTCGTTTCGTAAATATGATCACCTTAGTTAACGGTCTTGGGTAAATAAGTCTTGAGGCTTTAGCCATGGCCTTGCCGTGGCTATGGTCTTGACTACCATGGTCTTGAGACTCAGCTTTGACCTTAGCCGTAGCTGTGGTCTTGGCTTATGGCCATTAGGCCTCTTGGTTTGCTTTTAGTTGTGACAAAAGTATAGTCGTGAGACTATATATAGGGCAGTTTCAGTTATTGAAAGATAATGGCCTATTTAAGCGTTTTCAAGGTCTAAGCTTCTTTGAAACCGAAGGAAAAAGTCGTTCCGGACAACTTTCGTGTTTTAACTTTTTGATGATTCGGACAAGAAGTACCACTTATTTTTGGACAGACCCCACAGTAAGCTATTTGGCGTTTCTAGGTTTTCGCTAACTTATTTTGACTATAACGTTTGAGTCGTTTGTCCATTTCGGGTGATTCAAGTTGATATGTTTACCCTTTTATCTTGTCTACCATAGTATGTAAGTTAGAAAGTCCATATGTGACTGGTTTTAATGGTCTCAAACGTGTAGAATATGACTAGTTTACTAGTTTGTTACTTTTATGACAATATGTGAATTAAAACATGTGGTTGAGTATATGTACATCATGAATCAACATAGTAACTATATATATATCATGAAATTGTCAAGATTATGAATAATAAACATGAGATGATGGTGGTGATTAGTTGCTTACAACTTTTGGCATTCAATCAAGAAAGGAGTAACTAGTAAGGATAGGACTTTGATTGAACACTTAGGACCTTGGATTGAGCAAGACTTTCTACACCTTGGCACCCTTGTAATCTTGAAGAGTTGGTGATGAAGTACTAAGTGACTTGAGTGGATCTAAACTCAAGAAGATCACTTAAACTTGCTAGAGATTTGATCTAGTAACTTGATATTTCAAACTTCTTTGCTTAAACTTGGAGTTTATAGATCAAATTATGGAAGATATGATTGTTTTAGGATATGAACGACCCAAATAAGTGTATGAGGGTTTTTAGGATGTCTTTTACTTGCTATATATAGGAGGGTAAGTTTGGTTAACCATATATTGGGTTAAATGTTAACCATGGTTAAGTTAGGACATATGTAATTATCTAAATGAAGCATGGTTAGGATTAAGCCACATGAAGGGTGACTCACCCCCATATGGGCTGTCACATGAAGATAAGATAACTTAGGTGGATAGTCTTGGTATTATCTTGGTTACGGAGTGAGTTTTGGTTCCGTTAATCGCTAACTGTAAGTCGTTAAGTCACGAAACGTAATACCGGGGATCGTAAAAATATGAAACTTATAGGAATGATTAAACTCATCAATATACGCATTATTATCTTATAAAAATGAGTGATAAGTTTAATGGGTCGCGTAAACGCTGTTAAAACTGGAAACGTAAGCTAAATACGTGAAAAATGCAATTTATCAGAAAAGAACGAGATTTCAGGGAAATGACCGTGAATTTATTTAAAGTAGACTAAAATTAGTCTATAAGTGATATGAGATGTCAAAATGTGGTTTTCGTTATACGTGGGATAGCTTAACAGTTATACGTGAAGTCAAAAAGTTACGCGATTTAAGCAAAAATGTAGAACGTACAAGGTTAATTTCTTTATTGTCAAAGGAGGAGGGAAATATGTTTGAATTTTACCAAAAATGTTAAATTGTCTAAACATTTTAGAAAATACAGTGCAGGAATGGTTAAGTCTAGGTCTAAGTAGAATTGTTTAAAACGTAAGTTTAGTCTCGTACGGCTCAGGGTTTATTTGGTAACATTTAAATGAAATCTTAAAACTTCTCTAACTGATTATGAGTGATCTAAAAATTAATCTGATGTGAGGAAAATTGTCAGAGTTGATTTTCGTTATGCGCGTGATGTTTAAATGGTGTTCCGACCTAAACAAAACTTTAAGATGATGTTTTCTTAATAACTTTTGCGAAGATGAACTAACGATTGTCAAACTCTCAGGTTATTACTAAAATAAATTAACTTACGAGAATGTGAAATAAAATTTTTACGGGAGGAATAGTGAAAGTGAATAGTTAAAGTGAATAGTAATTTTTCAAAAAAAATGAAAAGTAACCCGAAAATGCGGGTAGTTACAGTAGCCTCAACCATTTTGTTGAACTAATCACCATGTTGTCGTCATCTAGCTAAGAGACAGCTGACTGCTTCTTCTTCTTTGTGTGGGACGATGATTCTGGTCGAGATGATCGAGGTGATGGTTGTTGCTGGGGCTTGGGAATGTCATGATCCTCAGCACCGGTATAAGTGAAATGATCACCGGTTTTTTGCTGAGGTGGTGGGGAATCTGCATCCCGAGGTTTTTCAGATAAAGGTTGTTGTTTGGATGCTTGTTGTGCGGGTGTTGTGGGGGTTCTAGCAGGTGGTGGTGGCATGGATGACGATGACTCGCCGGTCTTCTTCTAACGTTTTGCATTCGGATCTTGATCCTTGTCATCATCATCTCTTGGCCTCTT
This sequence comes from Chrysanthemum makinoi, assembly GCA_910596185.1. Taxonomy (NCBI): domain Eukaryota; kingdom Viridiplantae; phylum Streptophyta; class Magnoliopsida; order Asterales; family Asteraceae; genus Chrysanthemum; species Chrysanthemum makinoi. The sequence continues at coordinate 230,353,738 of OU343225.1, read as the reverse complement.
CTCTTGACCAGCAGCTTCCTTGCATGATGTTTTCAGTTGATGTGCTAGAAGCATCTCATAAAGATTTTCCTCATTTGGTGTGAAAGATGGAGCTCGACGAGTCATCTTAAGTACCAACTCTGAAATCAAGTCATCTTCAGTGACAACTGGAGGCTGGACTGGTCTGGTTTGCATGACCATCGAAGTAGTCTTAATCACCTGCTGTACCAATGTTTTAATCGTTGGGAAGAACTGATTCTTGAACATTTCTCTTGTGACGCTAAGAACAGTATTGAGAAGAAAGTGATGAGTGTAGTTCCTGAGTTGTTGATTGATTTCACCTTAAACGTCCCTGGAGAGAAACTCTTTAATCTGTCCTCTTTCGCCTTTGAACTCGTCCATCTGCTTGGAAAGATCGATGACCTTGTCAGCCAGCATGTTCAGTCTTGTTTCATGAAGACTTTGTTTGCGTTTTTCGTGACTGAAGCATTGCTCTCTGGATCTTAGCCTTAGTGCGAGATGCCCAAGTGTTGGCTTTCTTCTTGATTGACCTTGAAGACGATTTTGTTGTTTCCGTTGGTGGTGCTGGTGATGAGTGAGAAGATGATTCGGCTTTGGAGGTGTCAAGGGGCGTTTCTGAAGAATGTTGAGGTTTATGTTCGGGGTTATCAACAATGTAGGCGTCAATTTCCCTTTTCAAACGTTTTTCTTCAGCCTTAGCAGCTTCTTCTTCAGCCTTTTCCTTTTCCACTTCCAGAATATCTTTGTCAGTGATTCGCTCATCTGTATCTTGATCGTCATCTCCATGTTCAACCATTTCCATATCCTCTTGTTGCTGTTGATCTGCAGGTTCCTTGGTGGTGACATATGTTCCTTTACCGGGTTGATTAATCGGATCAGGAACAGGTGTAGAGAGAACACCGCCGCTGGAACCTCCTGGTCCTTTAGTTTGTTGAAGAGCAAATTCAGCAGCTTGATGTTCAAGTCTCTTCTGCTTTAGTGTTTTCCTAAATTGATTTTCTTTATCCATTGGGTCATACTTGTCATCATCTGATTCCTGTTCTTCCAGAGGTTTCTTCCCTTTTTTCTGTCTTGGTCTTATTATCTGGGGAGTCATACTCATTGATATCGTGGAAGAGGTCCTCATAAAAAGGACTATCGAGCGTGTCCTCTTTCCCTTGTTTGACGATTGTGTCTTCAGTACACTCCTCAGTGCAAACTGTGACCTCATCAGATGACGGCTCAGGTGAAGGTTCCTTCTTGATAATGTTAATTGGAATCTTTCTGTTGACTATCCTTGTAGATTTCTTTGATTTAGTCTGTGTACTTCCTGCACTTCCAGCTTTCTGTGCTCTGGTCTTGGGTTTTGGAGCAATCATCTCATCTAAGAACCTAACTTTCTTCACCTCGACTGCCTCAGTGTAATAAATGTATGAAGTGGCAGCTTTAACCATGTCGGTGAGTAAGCAATCCGGAAGAACAACACCTTACTTATGGGTAGTTGTCTTCTTGACCCTTACTTCTTTGAGTGTAGGCTCATTAATCATGGTGTGTTTGTTGGGGTCGTCAAGACGCTTGGGAATGTCTTCGTGTTTCCTGAGGATGTTGTGGATGATCAGCTTAGTGAAATGAACGAAGGGAATCCTAGGACCTTGCTTCTTTAGATGTTGCATCATATCCTCCCAGATGAGGCTAGCGAAGTCAATGTTATGTGCATGAACTAATCCCTAGAAGATTTGCAGATGCATAAGTTTTGGGTGTTCATGGCTGCTATCCCTCCCTGAGACAGACTTGGCGACCATTAGGTAGATGGTTCTCCAAGGTTGAGGGATATTCTTGACATCAACTCTTGAATGGGTAGATATGATGCTAGAAGCCTCATCGTACCCGATATTTACCAGGAATTCCAGTATCTTAGCTTCATTAGGAATGTTGACGTAATCAGCTGCAGAGTTGATGTTTGAAAGTTGAAGAGCTGCACGAAGATCATCTACAGAGACCATGATCTCTTTTGTGTCTAGAATCACCTTAACCACATGATCGTCGGCAGTCCTTTCCATGGTACCAGAACTGGTGTATGTAGAAGTCCGGAATAGATGTTGATCTTGTAAGCATGGATCTGAATAGATGATGCAGAAGGAAGTCCACAGCAATTCTACAGGATGATTCAGCACAGGTGAAATTATTGAAGTCGACTATGAGGTTGTTCTTGCCAATGATTCTGTCATAGCCGGGTGGGAAAGTGTTTGCCATAGTTAGCTCTACTGGGGCATTGATGTTTTCTTGATTGACAGCCCTTTTGTGATCTGAAAGTTATTAGCCAAAAAGAACAAACATATCAAAACACATTGTGTTTGTTTTAGTTTGATTTATTGTCCAATTAATTTTTTTACGTTATCATGTTTATGATTGTTACAAGTCCTAAGTTACTTTTGTCCAATTTAATGAAGTTGATGTGATAAGTTACGTGAATATGTTATTTTTGAAGTTCTAAGGTCCAAACTTTCACTTAAACACACAGCATGTTAACTTTTGTAATCTTAAGCATAACATTTGGTTTTATGACTTAAGTGTAACATTCAATAGTTTGCTTATGTGTAACAAGTTCCTTACAAAGAGAACTGGTGGCTCAAGTGTAAACATTTTTTTTTTGGGTAAAAGGCCTTCCGCCCGGTAAAATTCATTACACCAAAAAATGATGAAGTACAAAGGATGAGGGTGAATCCCTCAACTCTGCCCGATCAGGGCTAAACAAAAGCACGAAAGCACTAACAAGCTACAACCAGCTATCTAACAAGAAACACAAAAGAAATGTTTATGACAAGCCATAAACAACAACTAACTATTTCTTATTTCGTCCCTGCACTTTGAAGTCTCCCGAAGAACCACCGCTATACTTGGAATTAGTAGAATAATGAACAAATCATCACCTCCACTTGAGTCTTACTAGAACTCGAATCCTTATAATGAACATTAGATTCTTCCACACTATTATCTTCATTCATAAGAGCATTAAAAGAGATCTTCAAAGAGACACTATTAACATCAATAGGACTAGATTTTTCACCATCATTTACAGGCTTGTCACGCAAAACCTTAGGATGAGATGTAGAAGCCTTACCACTAGGATTACTTACAGGTCTATAGTAGTAGTTAGGCTTAGGATTATTTAAGCGGATACCTCCTATAGGACGAGAAGGATGCTTAGCCTGCTGCTTACCCTTGCCATTCTTGTGCTTTACATCAATAAAACCATCATCATGATTAGCATACGAAGAAGCAGCTTTACAATTCTTTGGACAATGCTCATCAATATGACCAAAAATCTTACAAAGCAAACATCGAGGAGGTTGCCACTCATATTTAATTTCAATAGTTTCCAACCAACGGCCAGTCTTATTGAGGAAAGGAATAGCGATAGCCAAAGAATCCCTTAAAACCATACCTGACAACACCTCAATAAGAGCTCTCATATAACCAGTTTGATCCCAGAATTTCAGACACATATCACTCGTATACGCATCAAGCATAATAGGCTTAAGCATAAACATGAGGCCTTATGCGTAAAGAATGTGCTTAGGCGTAGGCGTAAGCTAAAGCGTTAGACCATGTATTATGCGTAAGAATTTCTTACGCGTAATACATGTTCAAAGGCTTTTATGCTTACGTGTAAGATTAAGCAAAATGTTACGCCTAAGGTTTACTCGTAAGAGTAAAGCTTAGGCATAACAATCCTTGTTTACGCATATCTTTCCAAGATACGCGTAATCCCACTATAGACCCCTTATGCGTAAGAGTTACGCGTAAGATTTCTCTTATGCGTAACCTTTACGCATAAAGGTATTCGTTAAGCATAACACATGAACACCTTTGGTCTGAATTTTACGAATAAGAAACATGTAACATATAAACATGAAAACATTGATTAGAGTGTGTTCCAAACCCTAATAGAAACACAAAACAAGCACAAGGTCATATCAGTTAAGCATAGAAAATCTTAGGCGTAAGATGTTCTTAAACCCTAAACCCTACTTCTACGCATAACTAATTTAACCACAATTATCAATCAAGATTTATTTCTGAACCGTCCTAGATGTCTAAGGAGTGAGTTAGAACAAGTTTTAACATAAATTAGCCACATAATCAAAAGATTCAAATATTACGAACCCAAGAACCCTAAAACATGAATTCTAACAATTTTGATGTTTCTGGGCAAACTAAAGGCTCAATTCATGTTTCTAAACCAATTCTAACATTATCCTAGCCATCCAATCATAGCAGACTGAAGTAAAATAACCCGAACTTGTGACTTAAACTTGCACTATTGTTAGACGAAGAACCCTTTTCCTTACCAGGTTGATTAACTGGATTGAAAAGGGGTAAACTAAAGTTTCTCGAATTATCTACAGCTTTTTGTGGCACTTAAGAACAAAAACGTAACTCCTTTAAATTGATAGCTATACGCTGTGAGCACAACAATGTAACTCCTTACATCAGGTATAACTATACAACTCAAATCTTTGTCATTCGTAACGGTTAAAGCTCGAACAAGGATCTCGAAGAATCATGCATCCAACCAACCCCGATGTCTTCAAGATACTAAGTACATGCACCCGTGATATCCCACTTCAACCTCAAACAAATGATAAAGGATTAACGCCGTAATCACATCTTGCGGTTAAACGCTCAAAAACTAGCCTTCATTAACGGTTAAAATGAATTTGATAATGGTTTCCCAATCTTGTCAAAATTGTATCCCCGTGAAAATTTATAATAACAAAAATACCACTCGTTAACCAAATGTCATACCAAAACAAATGCACTCAATGTATAAAAAATACATTTGATAGTAATGAATTTTCAACTCAATGCATTTTGATCTAACCCAAGCCCAATTAAATATATCATTGACCCATTTAATTGAAAAAAAAAGAATTCAGCCCATTCGAGCCCAAAACAAACCCGGGCCCAGCACATATCACTGATACAGTCTTGTGATTGATAACTATTCAGCCCAAACTTACTAACCGGTTCCAAATCCACTTCCAATCCAAACCTGTATATAATACACGTCTAAAACACCACACAACCCTAATAATGTTTTGAAACTTCTTAACCATAATATCTTAAATAGGTGCCTCCATCTCAATCTTTTCTCTCGTTTGAACTCAGTCACCAACACACAAAAGTCACAAACCATATCTTATCTCATCTTCATCCAATCATCTCATCTCAGATTCATTTGTGGTAATATAGCAAATCAAACCACCAAGCCACAAAGACAATACAATCGAACCTTAACCTTTTCTTTGTTGATGCTCAAGACTAATTAAGAACGTGATTAAGCAGCTTCATGATCATTCAAAGATCAAAGGTAGGTTGTACTTGATATATTTGCGTTTCTAATTAAAACGAATTAAAGAAAGAGTATAAACACACTTGCTATAAATCTTTCTTTTCATTTGGATTCTCAATGAATCTATGCTTTGAAATAGATCAGTGATGATTCGTCTCTTTAGGCTCATGTCTTTAGACGTGCCTTTGATTACAAAAAGAGGAAACTGAGATCTAAACTATTTTCCTTTTCATTTCTTGTTATGGTTCATATTGATGACGTTGATTTTCTTTCGAATAATCGACCTCCAAAAGGTCTTATATAACTATGATTATTGCGAATGAAGGTGACTGAGATCTTGTAATATTGTGAGTTTGTAATTCTGAGTCTTGAATGAAGATTGTGAGTTTTGACGAGTGATAGTTGATATTGATTTTGGAACGAGTTAGATGTTACAGCTTCATTTCAATTGTAATTGATTAGTGTCATGGACTGATGATGGATTTGAACTAAGGTCTAATTAGAATGGTTTAGTGGTGTTTGGTATTTTGGTTTGGTATAAAGTGTCGGTCTCTTCTTCATCTCATCTTCTGTCCTTATGTGTAAGGTGTATAGTCGAGAGAAGTGTCGGTCAAAGAAGACGTTACGCGTAAAAGAAACTCTTATGCGTAAAGTTCTTAGTCGAAAGAAGTCTTACACGTAAAATAAACCTTTATGCATAACCCATTTGTTACTCGTAAACTAAAAAAACTTTAGGCGTAAAGAACTTAAGCGTAAATCGTTACGCATAAAAAACATCTTAGTCGTAACGTTGTTTAGGCGTAAACAGAGTGTCTTACGTGTAAGCTTACTCGTAACCAAGATTTCTTACGAGTAACTTTCCAAGTTATTTACTCAAAACCCTAAAAAGTTCTCTCTCCCCCATGGAGATTTCCGGCCGCCACTTCCTATTCTATTTCCGGCCATAGACCTCCTTTAAAATGTCCTCTCTACCCTCTAATTTTTGTTGGGTATGCAATACGATTCAATTGGATGAGTCTTATATATTTGGAGTGGCGGCTGAAAGTTTGTCTCGTATACCTAACGGAATCTCCATTTTTACACCTTGTATGTTGATTTCTCTATGGCTACACGATTTATTTATTGTATATTTGATATCATGGGTCGGTTTTGGTGGTCTCGCACAACCTTAACTCTATTTTTAGGGTTTCATTAATATTATTTTTTTTGTGGCTGTGATGTGGGATCCTTGCTGCACTTTGGTTTATCTAAATGTCTTTGGGTATACCTTGAGTTTCACTCTACGATCCACCTTTTAGGGTGCCGTCTAGTGTGCAGCCTTGATGTTTATTGGCGGTCTTGCTGTGGATCTGTCCTGGTAAAGCGAATCCCTTCTTTTAGGATTGTGATATGGGATCTGCTCGTCTGGTTGATGTTCTAATCAAGTTTGGTTTTGGTACATGGATTGCTATGAGATATGTATGTCGAGTTTGAGGTTATCTCGTTCAAAAAACTTTGTCTGACCTTCACAGATCTGTTTATTTGGATTGTTTGATTGATTTTATGGCAGTTAGGGTTTGTTTCACCCTATGGTCATCAATCTACTGCTTGGGTTTCATTCTGATCATGAGGTGTTAGTAGGTTGGTTAATGGAAGTTAGGGTTTTCGAAAACTCTTTTATGTATTTGATCGATCTATATTGCAGTATATTTGGGCATTGTACTTTTCATTGTGGCTGCATCTGATCGGCCTCTTGTTGAGGCATATCGTGGTGTTTTCTTGGTATACATCACGTTGGTTTTGGTGCCAATCCTGTTCACTTCAATCTTGATGTTGAGGGTTGAATTCGGATTGGTTTCACATCTGGTTGTTAGGGTTTTGTAATCATATTCTTATGGTTCTCACATCTGGTCCTTGTCGTTGGTTTTGAGATGCTGAGTTCTCTTTGATCATGTTGTGGGATCCTTGGTACGTTAGGGTTGTTTATCAATCCTAGTTTTGATTCTCATCTGGTTGAGTTCTTGTTCCTTTCGATCTATGTCCATGGGCTGCATTCATAATTACATGTGGATCGACTGATATTACATTTTTGGTTGGAAGTTAGGGTCTCTAACCCTATTTTTGGCTGCTTGATCCAAAAAGTAATGTGTTTCTATGCTATTCTACTATTATTCTTGGTTTACATGGTTAATAGTAGACTTGTGGTTTCTTTTTGGTTTGGGCTGAATTGGTAAGTGTAACAACCCGCATTTTTTGGGTTACTTTTCATATTTTTGAAAAGTTACTATTCACTTTTACTATTCACTTTCACTATTCATCCCTTAAAATTTTTATTTCACATTCTCGTAAGTTAAATTATTTTAGTAATATCCTGAGAGTTTGACAATTGTTAGATCATCTTCGCAAAAGTTATTAAGAAAACATCGTTTTAAAGTTTCGTTTTGGTCGGAACACCATTTAAACATCACGCGCATAACGAAAATCAACTCTGACAATTTTTCTCACATCAGATTAATTTTTAGATCACTCATAATCAATTAGAGAATTTTTAAGATTTCATTTAAATGTTACCAAATAAACTCTGAGCCGGACGAGACTAAACTTACGTTTTAAACAATTCTACTAGACCCAGACTTAACCATTCCTGCACTGTGTTTTCTAAGATGTTTTGACACTTTTACATTTTTGGAAAAGTCAAACATATTTCCCTCCTCCTTTGACCATAAAGAAATTAACCTTGTACGTTCTACATTTTTGCTTAAATCGCGTAACTTTTAGACTTCACGTATAACTGTTAAGTTATCCCACGTATAACGAAAACCACATTTTGACATCTCATATCACTTATAGACTAATTTTAGTCTACTTTAAATATATTCACGGTCATTTCCCTGAAATCTCGTTCTTTTATGATAAATTGCATTTTTCACGTATTTAGCTTACGTTTCCAGTTTTAACAGCGTTTACGCGACCCATTAAACTTATCACTCATTTTTATAAGATAATAATGAGTATATTGATGAGTTTAATAATTCCTATAAGTTTCATATTTTTACGATACCCGGTTTTACGTTTCGTGACTTAACGGCTTACAGTTAGCGATTAACGGAACCAAAACTCACTCCGTAACCAAGATAATACCAAGACTATCCACCTAAGTCATCTTATCTCCATAGGAACGACTTTAGGGAGGGGATTGATCATTTTGGTGGCTTGATCCTAACCATGCTTCATTTAGATCATTACAAGTGTCTAAACTTAACCATGGTTAACATTTAACCTAATATATGGTTAACCAAATCTTTCCTCCTATAAATACCAAGCAAATCACTTGATAAAATTGCACCACACCTTCTTAACATCTAAAGTCCTAAACCTAAGGCATTTCTTATAGATCTTGTAAGAACATTCATGTGTTCATGAAGAAAAACTAGGTTTTGATCTTTGTTCTTGGAAGTTTTCAAGAAAGAGTCGTTATAATCTTCAAATAACTTCAAGTCTCCAAAAAGACATTGTTATAATCTTCTATTCTCCTTCAAGAATACAAGAAGTTTATAAGGGTGCCAAGGTGTGGAAAGCTTGCTCAATCCAAGGTCCTAAGTGTTCAATCAAAGTCCTATCCTTACTAGTTACTCCTTTCTTGATTGAAAGCAAAAAGTTGTAAGCAACTAATCACCGCCATCATCTCATGTTTATTATTCATAATCTTGACAATTTCATGCTATATATATAGTTACTAAGTTTTGACTCATTTATTTTCTTTTTAAAAGAGTAGGTCGGCACTGTTATTCTTAAGAGGTTGTGGAGATTCTAGGTATCTGATTTCAAGATAAGAGCGTAAGGTTTTCAAGTTTCTGTTGGGTTACAGGACACTTATCGTGCATTTCTAGGTCTTGTCAAAGGTTTATCGTTCTTTTCGTTGCCCATTCCTACTGAGAGATATTTCTCATAGGTGCTATGGAAGGTTGTTCCTAGAACGGCTAGTGACGTACTTTGGTTAATCTGTTGAGTGTAAGTTTTGGGGTAGCAGTGACTATAACATAACCCGATTGTGATATGAAAATATTCCATATAAGGAAATAAGGTTTATGATTAAGGTGTAATGTGACATCAGTGTGCCGTGTGCGGCTTTTGAAATGTTACATGCGCGTTTACTCACACCAAAAACATTACCATTTTCGGAGATTAATCAAAACCAACTGGATATAACGCTATTATAACTACTCCAGGTATCGCAAAATTCACTTCTGATTCGGACATAGGTGATCAAGCTATGTCCCACTTTTCCTGGTCGAATATAGGTGATCAGTCTATATTCAACCGAAGTTCAATGAATTTTGTAACAATCGGTAAATTTCCAAGTTTTTAATTTTAATAATAAATTATTATTTATTATTACCAGATCCATTTTGAGCAAGCATTAGCTCACTAGATATAAATAAGGGAAGTTGTCCTGCACATTGGAACCACTTAAACAATTTATGATTTTCAGAAAATGCATATTTTTAGATTTAATAGACCACTTATGAGTTTTCAAACTCACTCGAAAGTTATCTCACTTTATCGGAAACACGAGCTCGCGCACGAACCGACTAATAGAAAGTAAGGTATTAGTCTAATAAACACATGTTTGAACCAATATTGATGTTTTTATATTTCTTTTATAAAAACACACTCGAAATCATATTTTACACGTTAATCGTTTCCAACGTGTCACTGAAATATTCCAATTCACGTTTTAAAACGTAAATAAAATATCAAAACTTCGAGGAAGTTCATGTTTTAACATCCTAATCTTTTCTACTCTCATTATGCAACGATACACAACTCGTTTTATACGTATTTCGTATATACATTTCTCGTTATAGAATTATTTAAATTCAAACAACAAACCGAAATTTTCAAGACTGATGTTAGTAATAAATTATATTTATTATTCTCAAGGCATTGCTTTTGAACTTTCTCAAATCCTAATTGAGCATAAAAACGAGAGGATATCTCGTGAAACGCGAAAACTACGAAATAAATAAGCCAGCGCGACTTTAAACTCTTAAATTAATTTGATTTATTAATTAATTTAAATTCAAGAAAACTATACATATGAATACTCATTTTTATCAGAAAAATTATTTCGGACGCAATGGCGCAAGTCCCGTATTTTTAAACGGCCGTTTGCTACGTCAAATGGGGCCTACAAGGGTTATTTATAAAATATTATTAAAAGTTTCAAAACAACCCCTGATTAACTTTACACTGCCGCCCCTGAACTTTGTGTTGTCCACACTTGGTCCCTCTAGGGGGTATAAAAGACCCAAAATTAGGGTTCATATCTTAAATATAGCACCACCACCCACCGGAAAATATTCTGGCACCGTCGCTGGTTCCGGCCACCCATTTTCTTGTTACCAACGCATAGATCGTCTTCCTCACATCGTTTCTGGAGCGTTTGGGTTAAAAAGGAGTGCGTTTGGGGTTTTCTTGAGGTTCTCCGCCGCTCACCACCACCTGCCGCCGCCCAGCCACCACCCTCCTCCTCTTCCCCTCTTCCGTTGGTAAGTCCACGCGCCTCCATTTCATCATTTTCTTCAATATATTTAAAACCCTAACCGGTTTAACTCATAAAAACGTTTCTCAAATCAAAAATATATAAAACATAATGTTTTATAAACTAAAATGCATGGATCTTTATTCTTGGCTCATGACTCGCCGTGACTCGCTCCGAGTCAACTCACAAGTTGAGTTGACTCGGACCGGTTTCATGTTTATTCCGTGATGTTATTATTTTCTGAGCATATAATCGTCCATGTTATTATTTTTTTTAGTTTGCCAAAGTTTTGTTTGTTGGGCCGATCGGTTATTGTTCAAATGGAGGTGAGTCACGACTTGTATTGATGATGTTAGCCGTGTACAGTAACTGTTTTGTGAACGAGTCTTGTCCTGGTCATGGTTTTGGGTTTCTGTCGTGGTTATTGGTGCGGCTGTGGTAGTCTACCCGAAGTGGTGGTCCGACCTGACCCTCAATTGTGTCGTTCTTGGCTTTGTCTTGCTTCTAAGATTTAGATGAGGAATTACTTGGTCGTTTGATTGTTATTCAAGAGTGTTATAAATGATTTAACTTGTATTTTACGAATCATGAACTATTGAACTAACGACACTCACGGCGAGTGTTGTTTTGTGTACCACGACACACGAATTGTCGTTGGGACTTGGAATATATGTTAGGCCTAAATGAAACTTCTTTTGAATCATTGACAAGGTTTAGGTCACCTCAAATTGGTCGTATACGTTAATATCGATATGTATTGTTTCGGAAACTAAAAATCAAGTGTTGGATTATATATATTTATTTTTGACGTTAATCATTTCATTTAACGTTTATTAACGTAACTGATTATCTTTGTGTTAGTCGATGACGTTTCGGATACTTATTGGATCACTACTTGGGATTGATATGGGATATGATTTTGACTTGGATAATTGGACAAAACAAATACTTAACGGATTAAATATTTTGGACTTGGAAATACTTATTAAAGCCTATGCTTGGATTTGATCATTGGATTTGGATGTTATTGGACGAAAATTATTAAAATTGGATTTGGATTATTTTGGACAAACGTTTGTAGTTGTATGAGCATTTATTAGACATTTTGGACTTGAGACGATACAATATATTAGACTCGTAAAGAATTTAATATATTAGACTCGTAACAAACCTAAAATATGCAATAAACACTTATTCAACTAATAACGACTTGTCAATTATAAACTTGTCGAGAAATATAGTTTTGCAACATGAGTTTTAATAAGGCGAAATGACTTGGGAACGTTCTATAAATGAAGGGGTCATGACGAAATTTTGTGAAATTCTACACTTAAACTTTATTCCCAATAACTCTTTTATTTTAAATTCATCAAATGATAAACAATATATTGAAATATCGTATAACTTTGGAAGTTTGAATTATTAATCCAAACTTACATTTATCTATAAAACATGTATGTTTTATACAAATTAATTGGGAACATAGGGTAAATGCCGAAACGTACTAATTGACTTTCTCTATCGACGTTTGTCTTTGTCGCTATATCCTTGACTTCTTTTGACATTTCTTCTCGACTCAAGTACGCGTCAGTACTTTTCTCGACTGTTTCGATCATCTATTCCTTATTTGGCGTGAGAATACTTGAGTCACTATACGAGTCAACTCTTATACGAAAGTTTCGTATACGTTATTCCTCCATCTTTTCCAAGAGCCAAGACGTGCGAATTATTTTTGCGACTACATTTTTCGATCCCTATCGACAATCAAAATAACTCATGAAACTTCACATAAAATGTGTTAAAACAAATATTTAAAATATTTGTTCTTAACTCCAAGCATTTTTTTGGGGTGAAAGGGACGAAACCCCAGCAAAAATATTAAAACACAAAAACTATACAATGAGAACTAACTATGGACATGCCCATAGTAGTTATTTGGCCCATGACATTCCCAAAACATGCTTTGGAAACATCGAAAGAAAAGGTAAAATTCTACTACGACTATCCTTATTACAAAACATAATACCCTTAACATAGTAGACAATCTGGAATATGACAGTATTCTTCTTCTTCAAATCCGGGACCATCTCGATTAGGACTCCTACCAATATGACAGCATTTCACTAAACGAGATTGTCTCCTTAAAAAACCTTCCCGAGTAAAACCCAGAGGGAAAAACCACGGGGTAAGGAAAAAGAGTACAACTCTCGATTAGGACTCCTACCAATATGATAATATTGGCCTTCAAGTCATCAAAGTAATATAATAGGCAAATCTGATGAGGAAAGGAATCCATATACCAATACTTACGCCCAAACTTCATCTCCATCAAGAGCCCATTACAGATCTTCAAAAAGCACGAAACCAAAATAACCCAAGTAATCCAATGGGATCCAAGCCTAAACAGAGAGAAATAGGAAGAAATCCAGTGAATACTTACAATCTCCATAAGCCCCTTATGCTTCAAAAACACAAAAATCTCCAAAAACAGACACCCCTTATCTCTCCATATGTACCAGATACAAACCAAATGACATCTACACCAAGAAACTTCATAATTAATATCACCAATACACCCATTGGAGACAGAAACACAGGTCCAAGAACCTTGAACAGAACAACCATAAACAAGATTTAGAGGCCAAGTCCATAACAAGATTATCCAAACATCATCTGTGCTAGGCACACACCATGTCAGAGAACCAGTTATAAAAGAGACCTCTAAAAGAAAAACCATAAGATCAGAATACATGCATTTCCCATAGTCATCTAAGCTAGGCTTACACCACTTGGAGAAAAATGTAGAAAGCAGACCTTAAGGTTTATGGAGCAATATGACAACAAATGAACCTCCTTATAACTTTATTTAAACCAATACCACTTCAACTGCCAATCACAAGTGCCATACTTAACTTCTAACCAAAAGATTTCTTCCATGGAACAAACTCAACTTTACCCCTTCCATTACGCTGGTTTACATGAAATCCCCAGAGGTCCGCAGCATCAAAAACATGCACAGAAGCATTCAACCTTAAACTCATAACACTAAGCCTCACAATATCTTTAATTTGATTACAAATAACATCAACATATCTAGATTTCCCTTGAAAAATTCTTAGATTCCTTTCTTGCCACAGAAAATAAACAACAGCACCAATTAGTAATCTTTGAAGAATACTCCAAATGGATTTATTGACCGGTTCTCTCATAAAAAACACAAGAAAATCTTGCCAAGAATCAGGAGCATGATCCAATCTCACCAAGCATTTTAGTCTTGACCACACTTCATTAAGAAAGTCACATTCAAAAAACAAGTGTGCATGACTATCAGGAACATTTTTACAAAAAGCACATACCAGGTCATCCTTTTTCTCCCAAGAGCCCATAGAATCATGAGTCTTCAATTTCCCAAGAATGGCCAGAAAAAGCATAAACGAATTCCTCGGGATACATTGACTGAACCACACAATATTAGCCCATGGAACAAACACAGACTTCACCCTTATATCATCCCAAACAACCGAAACAGAAAAATCAACTAGTCTTCCCTTATTAGTCCTCCATAACACTATCATTCATACCAGGTTCCAAACAAGGGGGTTTAATGGCAACAAGAGCATCAAAACAGTTAGACAATTCCGGAGGCCAACACCATTCGCCATTTTTAACAACATTAGCCACTTTACAATCTAATGGTAACCTGACACTAGCAATTTTCCTTTTAGTGATATAATCACTTAGCGGACAAATGGCATGCCAGTTGTTAAACCAGACATAAGTATTCAACCCATTACCAATTTTATGGACAATATGATTTCTAAAAACCATTCTATACCAGAGAATTCTTTTCCAGCCCCAACAATCACCTTCTTTTTCCGGTACATCCCAAAAGTTTCTACCTTTTAGTCTATACGTATTAATCCATTTTACCCATAATGACTCTTTTTGGGTAATAATGATCCAAATATGCTTAGACATAAGAGCTAAATTCCAAGAATTTAACGATTTAATTCCCAAAGCACCTTCGCATTTGGGCTAACTCAAAGCATTTTAAAGATCCAAATATTTGGAAACTTTTGCTTTTGAACTTCAAGCATTTCAAAAACATAAATACATGTAAACTTACAAACGTTGTTTTTGAATACAAGACTTAGACTAAAAACCACACCATACTTATCTAGGTTGCGTGTCAGAGACGTGCACGATTATTACTTGATGTTAGTTGTGATGTCTTACATTTCTGCATACCAAGGTGAGTTCATAACCCCTACTTTACTTGTTTTATAACTGTTTTGGGGTGAGAAACATGCAAATTCTTTATGAAATATTGCTTTTATGCAAACTCTTTATGAATGATATTGCTTGTATGCAAACACCTTACGAACCGTTTAAATACGGTTCCAATTATTTAGCTACGAACTGCTTAAATACGGTTCCAACTGTTTAGCTATGAACTGTTTAAATACGGTTCCAACTGTATAGCTACGAACTGTTTAAATACGGTTCCAACTGTTTAGCTACGAACTGTTTAAATACGGTTCCAACTGTTTAGCTACGAAATGTTTAAATACGGTTCCAACTGTTTAGCTACGAACTGTTTAGCTACGAACTGTTTAAATACACACTCCCTCCATAGCAGCCTTTGGAAAAACCGTATCATGATTATCAATACGATTCTCATTCACCAATGGTCGAAAATTAACTTTCCTAGTGACTTGTTCCGGCTTTAAAACATTAGCAAACGACCTTGCATTATTAGACCCATTTTCACTACCATTGACGTCATGACTAGAAGTAGACACCTTCACCACATTCGTATCAGCAATGAAATTACCATCCATCGAAGCAATACAAGGAAATACCAAATTCGAAGTCACACAAGTATCCGGAACAGCAGCATTAATAGGAGTCGCATTAGTGCTCGAATCCACCCCACCCATAGAGGTACCATCCTTATCACTATCAAGCCCCAGCCTAGAGTCCACGCATGGGTCAGGACGAGATGTTTGTTCCAGGTTAGAAGTGCTCCAAACAGATTCAAATGGACTGTCCCCAAACAGATTGCCATCATGAGTGCTAGGGTTTCGAACAACCCTAGCAGCTTTACGTACCTCAGGAATAGTAGTACTACCATCAATTGTGTGCTCACCTTTGAGACGTTTTAACCTAGCATCCAATGCATTAATATCCTGCGTAGCATACGGATTGGATTCCTTATTCAAGCCAACTTGACAGGCCAAGTTGGTGGATGCTTTTGCAGCCTTCCTCGACGAACCATCCTTGTTAAAAAACCCTTTCTCCATCTCTCGAAACCCCACAAACAATCACTCAATAGACAATCAATACGACTTCAAACCAGCAACAACCCTAGAACGACCAATAATTAAGAGAAAACCCTAACTGAAAGTTAGGGTTTATACAATAACGCACCAACAATCTAACCAGCCTCCATAATAAGAAGATACACTCAAGTGCTTAATCTGGTAAATAAGAACGTGATAAACCACCCTTGAATGAATAAACCGACACAAGGAATCAGGATAATAAGCAATGATTCAGAAAAACTAAAAACCCTAACAATCAAGTTTTTTAAAAACCCTAACTGAGTGAAACTATAACGATCAGAGAATAAGAGTAATTAACACAAACGTGTAATTACTAATGTAATCAGAACGCAGTAGAATCAAACGGATTAAAGTATTAAGGAGGAACGATTTGCAGAATCAGTTAGGGATACGATTTTATTTTTTGTCGCCAAGGAGAGAGAGTCGTTTAGGGTTTTGGGTGTACTTAGCATAAATTATATATTATGCTCACTATATACTTGATGTTTACTTAACGAAACTTTGTAGTATTACTCAACTATATGCTAAACTATGATTATTTGACACATACTACTGATTTTAAGTATTTGCTATATACTTACATACGTACACCGACTTTGTTACAAACTATGTTTTACCGCGCTCACTCATACTCACATTCAATGGATTGTGTTAATCCTACTGTAAACTGTCTTACAACCACAAAGTTATGATTTCCTTTACTTGAACTTATCATGTACCCTCGAGTTTGGATACTCGCCACGTTCTATATGAACTTATTATTCGACCTCGAGTTTGGTCACTCATCTTAATCTTTCAAAACAACTTTTAAAAGTATTGGAACATACTAATCGTATAACTGAGCTGAGCATTTCAAAATTCATTGAACCTCGGTGGAATATAGACTGATCACCTATATTCAACCAGGGACAGTGGGACATAGCCTGATCACCTATGTCCGACTCAGAGGTGAATTTTGCAATACTGAGAGTAGTTACACTGGAATTATGTTCGAAAGTAGTTCTTGCTAAAACTTCGGATGTTGAAAACTTTTTAGTGTGAATACACAAAAGTTTCATATAACAACCCTCGCATTATTGTATAATGCTTATTTGTCACAATCCTACCCCGTTACAATCTCCTCCACTCCGCGCCTTATAGATGAATCGGAATTCATCACTAGCCATTAGAGGAATGACTTTCCTTTACTCACTAGGAAAAACCTTTGGAGTGAATCGAAAACTTTGCCTTGAAACAATAAACAATAAACATTTGAATGGGATTGCTAAGGAGCAAATTGATTCATCATCTATAAAATCTAAGGTGTTAGAATTATTTGAGGTTAAGAAACAATTCTTGAACTCAGATAGAGGACATGTAAACTTCTAGCTTGGAACCGATTCGGTGTTGTCACTTAAACTCTATTTAACAAGTTTTTCTTTACAAAAGCTGAAGTTCAGCAACTATCTCTACATTCATCAAGTTCTCTTCCGAAAACTTGATCAAAGTCAACAACTTTCTATTTTCATATCATCCAAATCCGAAAGGACGGGTGACACCAACTAGCCAACATAGGGCAATCTACCAACAAGAATAACCCCAACTAACAAGGATTACCTATGGTAACCACCTTAAGAGTTGTACGCAGCTCAAGTTTAGAAATACCTAACCTTTCTTTACTCCGTTCGATTTCAAAAGGAGATGGCTTTCGAAACAAACAGCCTCCGGCTATCATTAGAACTTAGTGCCTTGCACAACCATTTCCACATGTGGAGTCGGAAGGAATACAACTTACGAAACTTCATCCTAGTAACCACAGAAATCAAATAGATTTCTACACAACTTGACCACCTGAATACAATCTTATCGCATACCACATACTAAAACCGAGGAGACAAACCACACCATAAACCGTCTTAGGAAAACCCATTAAGAGTTACAACTCCAGACTATTCACAGAGACCAACTACGTAACTCTCTGTTTCTCCCCGTAACTTTTCTAGTTCCGAGAAACCTCATCATCAAGTACTTTGGGTATAAAGTACATCATTAAGTCAACCAACAAATTGCAGGTAGCAATCAACACCATCCTTTTAGAGGGAACTTAAAGCTTACCAGTAACCCACACTATCGATGTTATCATGCAAATAGAATGACCATCAAATATATCATGTCATGAGCAACTACAAGGAGTAGGTTGTTCGAATATCCCTCAGTAACAAAAATCGTGAGAAATGAGGTAGTAGAAATAACTCTAGGAATACACCTAGACTGAAAATTATTTCCTTGGAGGAAATTCATATCGATGAAATGTTAAAACCTACTGAAACCATGAGTCGGGAAGTCAAACGGTTGGGGTATAACCGTATTCCGATTGTCAAAACACTCAAACTCTATCGAGTAACTCAAACTGAAATTCGAGGATGAATTTCTTTATAAGACGGGGAGACTGTGACAATCGGTAAATTTCCAAATTTTAAATTTTAATAATAAATTATTATTTATTATTACCAGATCGATTTTGAGCAAGCATTAGCTCACTGGATATAAATAAGGGAAGTTGTCCCGCACATTGGAACCACTTAAACTATTACGATTTTCAGAAAATGCATATTTTTAGATTTAATAGACCACATATGAGTTTTCAAACTTACTCGAGAAGTTATCTCACTTTATCGGAAACACGAGCTCGCGCACGAACCGACCAATAGAAAGTATGGTATTAGTCTAATAAACACATGTTTGAACCAATATTGATGTTTTTATATTTCTTTTATAAAAACACACTCGAAATCATATTTTAAACGTTAATCATTTCCAACGTGTAACTGAAATATTCCAATTCACGTTTTAAAACGTAAATAAATTACCAAAACGATACACAATCCAACTCGTTTTATACGTATTTCGTATATACATTTCTCGTTATGGAACTATTTCCATTCAAACAACAAACCGAAATTTTTCAGACTGATGTTAATAATAAATTATATTCATTATTCTCAAGGCATTGCTTTCGAACTTTCCCAAATCCTAATTGAGCTTAAAAACGAGAGGATATCTCGTGAAACGCGACAAACTCCGAAATAAATGAGCCTGCGCGACTTTAAACTCTTAAATTAATTTGATTTATTAATTAATTTAAATTCCAGAAAACTATACATATGAATACTCATTTTTATCAAAAAAAATTATTTCGGACGCAATGGCGCAAGTCACGTATTTTTAAACGGTCGTTTGCTACGTCAAATGGGGCCCACAAGGGTTATTTATAAAATATTATTAAAAGTTTCAAAACAGCCCCTGATTAATTTAAACTGCCGCCCCTCAACTTTCTGTTGTCCACATTTAGTCCCTTTAGGGGGTATAAAAGACCCAAAATTAGGGTTCATCTCTTAAATATAGCACCACCACCCACCGGAAAATATTCTGGCGCCGTCACCGGTTCCGGCTAAATTCCGGCCACCCAGTTTCTTGTTACCAACGCATAGATCATCTTCCTCAGGTCGTTTTTGGAGCGTTTGGGTTAAAAAGGAGTGCGTTTGGGGTGTTTTTGAGGTTCTCCGCCGCTCACCACCACCTGCCGCCGCCCAGCCACCACCCTCCTCCTCTTCCTCTCTTCCGTTGGTAAGTCCACGCGCCTCCATTTCATCATTTTCTTCAATATATTTAAAACCCTAACCGGTTTAACTCATAAAAACGTTTCTCAAATCAAAACTATATTAAACATAATGTTTTATAAACTAAAATGCATGGATATTTATTCTTGGCTCATGACTCGCCGTGACTCGCTCCGAGTCAACTCACGAGTTGAGTTGACTCGGACCTGTTTCATGTTTATTCCGAGATGTTATTATTTTCTGAGCATATATTCGTACATGTTATTATTTTTTTTTAGTTTGGCAAAGTTTTGTTTGTTGGGCCGATAGGTTATTGTTCAAATGGAGGTGAGTCACGACTCGTATTGATGATGTTAGCCGTGTATAAGAACTGTTTTGTGGACGAGTCTTGTTGTGGTCATGGTTTTGGGTTTCTGTCATGGTTATTGTAGCGGCCACCACCACCACCCTTAGGTGGTGGTGCGGCTGTGGTAGTCTACCCGAAGTGGTGGTCCGACCCGACCCTCAATTGTATCGTTCTTGGCTTTGTCTTGGTTCTAGGATTTAGATGAGGAATTACTTGGTCGTTTGATTGTTATTCAAGATTGTTATAAATGATTAAACTTGTATTTTACAAATCATGAACTATTGAACTAACGACACTCACGGCGAGTGTTGTTTTGTGTACCATGGCACACGAAGTGTTGTGGGGACTTGAAATATATGTTAGGCCTAAACGAAACTTCTTTTGAGTCTTTGACAAGGTTTAGGTCACCTCGAATTGGTCGTATACGTTAATATCGATATGTATTGTTTCAGAAACTAATAATCAAGTGTTGGATTATATATATTTATTTTTGACGTTAATCATTTCATTTAACGTTTATTAACGTAACTTATTATCTTTGTGATGTTTCGGATACTTATTGGATCACTACTCGGGATTGATATGGGATATGATTTTGATTTGGATAATTGGACAAAACAAATACTTAACGGATTAAATATTTTGGACTTGGAAATACTTATTAAAGCCTATGCTTGGATTTGATCATTAGATTTGGACGTTATTGGACGAAAATTATTAAAATTAGATTTGGATTATTTTGGAAAAACTTTTGTAGTTGTATGAGCATTTATTGGACATTTTGGACTTGAGACGATACAATATATTAGACTCGTAAAGAATTTAATATATTAGACTCGTAACAAACCTAAAATATGCAATAAACACTTATTCAACTAATAACGACTTGTCAATTATAAACTTGTCTAGAAATATTATTTTGCAACATGAGTTTTAATAAGTTGAAATGACTTGGGGACGTTCTATAAATGAAGGGGTCATGACGAAATTTTGTGAAATTCTGCACTTAAACTTTATTCCCAATAACTCTTTTATTTTAAATTCATCAAATGATGAACAATATATTGCAATGCCGTACAACTCTGTAAGTTTGAATTATTAATCCAAACTTACCTTTACCTATAAAACATTTATGTTTTATACAAATTATTTGGGAACATAGGGTAAATGCCGAAACATACTAATTGACTTTCTCTATCGACGTTTGTCTTTGTCGCTATATCCTTGACTTCTTTTGTCATTTCTTCTCGACTCAAGTACGCGTCAGTACTTTTCTCGACTGTGTCGATCATCTATTCCTTATTTTGCGTGAGAATACTTGTGTCACTATACGAGTCAAATCTTATACGAAAGTTTCGTATACGTTATTCCTCCATCTTTTCCAAGAGCCAAGATGTGCGAATTATTTTCGCAACTACATTTTTCGATCCTTATCGACAATCAAAATAACTCATGAAACTTCACAAAAAATGTTATAAAACAAATATTTAAAATATTTGTTCTTAACTGCAAGAATTTTAATGATCCAAATATGTGGAAAATTTTGCTTTTGAACTTCAAGCATTTCAAAAACATAAATACATGTAAACTTACAAACGTTGTTTTTGAATACAAGACTTAGACTAAAAACCACACCATACTTATCTAGGTTGCGTGTCAGAGTCGTGCACGATTATTACTTGATGTTAGTTGTGATGTCTTACATTTATGCATACCAAGATGAGTTCATAACCCCTACTTTACCTGTTTTATAACTGTTTTGGGGTGAGAAACATGCAAATTCTTTATGAAATATTGCTTTTATGCAAACTCTTTATGAATGATATTGCTTGTATGTAAACACCTTACGAACTGTTTAAATACGGTTCCAATTGTTTAGCTACGAACTGTTTAGATACGGTTCCAACTGTTTAGCTACGAACTGTTTAAATACGGTTCCAACTGTTTAGCTACGAACTGTTTAAATACGGTTCCTACTGTTTAGCTACGAACTATTTAAATACGGTTCCAAGTGTTTAGCTACGAATTGTTTAAATACGGTTCCAACTGTTTAGCTACGAACTGTTTAAATACGGTTCCTATCGTTTGTATTGACCAGCTAGGCAATCAAACGCACTATGAGTGTATAAAAACGTAACATACTTTATGTGTAACTTGAAATCTTGTGATCAACTGTTTTATTCTAAACTTATGAACTCACCAACTTTATAGCTGACCTTTTTAGCATGTTTTCTCAGGTATTTGATTTTGAAGTGTGACGATCTCAAGGCAGGGATTGGCATGGCATGGTCATAGACTACGCTGATGTATTTGGGACTACCTTTTATTAATGGGCCATATTTCCGAAACAATTAAACTTTTGTCAACTTTATTATTTTATTAATAAAAGTCATTAAACGGGTTTTATAAACCATTCTTTACTACCGGTGTCGTGATACCAATGACGTGGCGCCCTCAGGTTTTTGGGGGTGTTACAAATTTTGAAATACTCAGCTTAGTTACGCTAGTAATATGTCCCAATGCTTTTAAAAGTTGTCTTGAAAGACATAAAACAAGTGTTCCATTTATGTGAGGGGAAAGGCGTAGCGGTGTGATACGTAAACATACGTATAGAAAAAATAATTATAACCTATAGTGAAATTAGGTGAGTGGTAATAAAACATATATCTTATCAAATATGACCTCCACAGGATCATGAGTAAGGGATCAACTTTGCAGGCAGGCATGTGTCCGTCATAGGGTAGTTTTTAAAAATACCCAGTTCTGTATAACCAAGGCTCTGATACCAATATATAACACCCCCCAAAATGGTACAGCGGAAGTACACATGTCTTGGGTGCAACTAAATAGATACCACAACACAAGTATAGGATAACTGGTTGTTATTAAGAAAATATTAATTCATTGTTGAGAACAAAGTTCTCATCATTGTTTAGTGCGGAAAATAGGCCCATAATAAAGCGGTCCTCATTTAGGTTTATTCTATGGCCATCTTGCCTTCCTCCAATTTATCGCCTTTAAACGAAAATACATGCTAAGGATGTCAACACGAGGTTGGTGAGTTCATAGGTTTGTTCAAATAACATTTCAGAGTACCATTTGTGTGAGTTTAAAACATTCAGTTTTGTGACCGTTGTGTCTCGCACAATGTCATGAAAGTTCGTGTTTAACTTAGAATAAAACTTCATTTGCGGACCGTGTATAGGGTATATGTACATTACAACGAATATAATGCCATATGGTGGGTCTATTGCGCTAGCATTAAGTTCATGAAATTGAAGCTACGATAGTAAGGTATGCAAAATTTAGTCATACTAGTAAGGGGCCCATTACGAGTGTTTATCCGACATGCTAACATTTTAGCCTTGACCCATGTATGCCAACGAACCCGGGGAGTCACCCCCAATAGACTATTTATAACATTAGCGCTCATGAGTTTGGGCATTTTGGGATTTAAGGGCTTATGCTAATTTGCGTACCAGTTTAAATCTATAAATCATTTAGTGTGGTCCAGGAAACATCATTTTGTGATTCTCATGTAAGTAATTTTAAATAGTTAAGTTTGCAGGAAAACATTCAGTAGTTTGGTAGGTAAACACATCTTTTAAATAATCATACATATTGATTGGTGCAAAACCGTCAAGTTATATCACTCAAGCCGGCCACTTGTGAATGACCAACCGTAACAAACTCAAAACAGCTCAGAAACCAAATGCAATTTAGATCATCGTGGATTCACGTTAAGTCACTTGAGGAGGATGGCGGTGAGTTGTCGAATAACCACAGTGGTCATTTGTTTATAAACCGATTGAGTTAAACTATCTTAAATAAGCGCTATCACTAATTTTATACTAAAAACGTCATTAAAATGAAACTTACACAATATTAATCCTAAAAATATGAAAATGATATTTTTACAAACCTAATGATAATAGAAAATTTTAAGAATAATAACCTAAATTACAAGAAAATATGAAATAAACCTAGAAAAATAAAATTATGACTTGGAAAAATCTAAAATAACAAAATAGAAATTTCAAAACTATTTTATATTTTAGATTATTTTCTATTTTTATGAATTTTAAACTATTAAAAACTAATTAAATTACTAAAAATTACAAATTAAACTATGAAAAATCTAGACTTTTTATATTTATCTAAACCTAAGAAAATTGAAAAATTAGAGGTATTTGTATTGCTAATTAAAATTACTTAAAAGCTGTTTTTAATTAAGAAAAATAGCAAACAAATTTCAGGAAAAGTCTAATAATGAATCCATGGTGTTGTTTGAAGAAAATGAAACTGCTATTGTAAGTGCTTATCATAAGCACTTGAATCAAATGATCACCACAAGCTTGAAACGAAGCATTATTATGCTAAAACTACTAGAATGAAGTAGGAAACAATGAGCTTTAACCTCTGGATAGCCAATGCAAAGATTTAAATTTGCTTAATGCTTAAAACGTTTGAGAGGACCAAGTTTAGCTTAAGAGCTTCCTAATAGTAACTTGGAAACTATACTACCGGCTAAGCTAGAGAAGCTTTAGTCATCTAGATAAGCCCTGCTTGAAGCTTGTTTGAGTGCTTTAGCAACTACATAAGAAACTAGACCAAGAGAACTTATAAAACCCAAATTTTGAATTGTGGCGAGAGATGAATCTTGATAAATCCCTCTAGTTGGCCCAAACTGGATTTTTCAATATTTTTGCGAAATTTGATACTCAATTTGTTGGATTGATGTTGATGTATTAAGTTGAATTAAACCTAATGCAAGCTAGTTATATGTATTCTAAACACAAAACATGTTCTTGATTTCACAAAATCTCATCTGATAAGAATTAAGGACAGTTGAATGAAACTTTTGACTTTTGATGGTTTTGAGGCACACACTTAGGCCACAAACAACAAACATTACCTTGCACAAACTGTAACAGATTTCATGCCAAATCAAACACCCTTATTATGCAAGGTGAAACTACACTAACCACTGATTTAACTCATTCCATTAATTAAACTAACTTTCATATCCTAATTACTCTTGATTGAACTGGTTTAACTTACTTGGTGACCACAAATAACACAAACCTGATTTCAAATTGACTATGAAATGAAAATGAGACATAAACTTACAAATCATTTGTGCGCTTATACCAACCCAAATACTACTATTCTATTCCATTTCAACCCATTTCCACTCTGCCCCATTTCATACTGCTTGAACCCATCTTTTGTTGACTTTCAACCTATTGTATTTGAAATGAATTCGCTATATTAAGCTTAAACTAAGAAATAAGCTTATTGAAGCTTGGTTAATGAGTTTGATGAACCATGAAATTTAAAACTTAACATAAGCTTGAATTAACACTTAAAAACTTAGTACAATGATTTTTCAACTTAAGATTGATGTGTTTAAACTGGAAATTCATGACTATTAAAAGCGAAATACATGAAAACATTTTGGGCTTCAAAATGTCTTAAGGATCCACCTCTCAATTTGACCAATGGTTGAGTTTTGAGTGTATTTCTGCATTTTGGCGACATTTTGACTTGTAGCCGTGAAATTAGCATTAATTGTAGTGGGTTAGTGATGATGAGGGGGTGTGGAAAAGTGAGGTTGGGAGGAGAGCGGGCAAGTGGTTTCTATGGAAAGCCGTTTTCTTTGCTTTTGACTTCATTTGACAAAGGCGTCAATCACAATATTTCAAGTTTTGACAAGTCTTGGTTTAGGCTTATTAGACAAACATCAAATTGTGTGCACAAGGACTAAAATTGACAATCTTTAATAGTACAAGGACCAATTTTGACATTTTCAAATTTTTCAAAGGACCAATTTTAGGAATCCTAGGGACTTGAAATGATATTTTTCTTTATTTTGGGTTTAGACATTTTGACAACTTTTGAAACTAGGGGGAAAAGCGCCATTGCAAACATCGTTTTTCAGATTTTGGTAAAACACTTAGTGTAATGCATTTCTGAGTGTTTTAGACTTGATCTTTTGATGAATTTACACTCATACATATCAATCACGAAGCATAATTTGCATGGAAATATACTTTTTTCGTAAAGCAATTCATTGAGTTTTAGTAAATTGAGCATGTATTTTCTCCCAAAACAAATATAAAACAGTTTAAAAGTTGCGACTATGAAACTCACCTCAGCAATTAGTCGTTTGAAGTGAAGAATTTAATTAGTGGTAGTGCACTGCTCCGACACGCAACCTAATTTAGTACGAGAAGTTTAGTCTTTATCCATGTTTAATACTTAACAAAGGTTTTTTTTGGTGAAAGGGATTTTTCACCCTGGTAAAATGTATTACACCAAAAAGCGTTGAAGTACAAATGATGGGAGTGAATCCCCCATCTCGGCCCTAAAGGTCGATAGACATGCACCATCACAAGTGCAACTTACAAATAACCTAAGCTAAACAACGCTACATAACACCATGAAACACAAAGAAATAAATCTAGTTCTTCTTGTGTCCTTGCACCTTGAAGTCTCTAGCAGAGCCTCTATAATTCTTAGATTTAGAAGCATACATCTCGATATCATCATAGTTCTCATAGACTTCATCATCACTTTCACTAACAACATCCGCATTTGAATCTTGACCCTGAATAGAGGTAGAAGCCACATCACTAATGTTAGGGTAAAAATTCGACGTCTTACTCGTAGAAGCCACATGGGAGTTGAAACTCTTCCACAAGTCTGAAGTCTTACTTCTCGTAGGTACTTGACGATTAGGCTCTCGGTTCTTGAGCACGTTGGGGGATTAGGCGGCGGTTGAAAGAGCTGCTCGAAAGCTTGATGATCCCACATGAAGAAACGACAACATTAGAGGCTTTGCGATTTGTTCATGTACCATATCCACACCATCATCACTCTTTACCACACCATTAAGTGTACCAAGAGAGAAAGAACCCTCGTTAGGAGGCTTAAAATCAACCCCTAATTTTGAAGAGTTCTTTTTCTTGGCAGCCGGTTTAGAAACTGGTCTATACATAACATTGGTCTTAGGTTTAAAAACCCGAGCCCCTTTAGAATCTTTTCCAATCCCTTTACCTGCCTTATGAGAATGAACATGACGATCAACACCAACATCTTTATTAGTCGGAGCACTAGTAAACCGCTTTTCTCTAAGAGGACAGAAATCATCATCATGATTGAAAATAGTACACTTAGAGCACCAAGGTGGCCACCACTCATACTCGACTTCAAGAACTTCCATATAATGGCCCTTACCCTTAGGTAGGGGGACAACAACATCAATTGATTCCAAAACATCTCAATCAGCGGATAACTCAATAAGAACCCATGCGTATGAATAACGACCCCAAGGATTGCTACACATAGCATTAGTACCTGCATCAAAACGTAGAATCCGCCCCAACTGTTTTGCAATCAAACTTATACCAGCTTTAGAATACACAACGGAAGGTACATTATGGATAAGAACCCAAACCGGTACCTTAGTCACTTTCTCCTTTTCCAACCTAGTATTCGGAACCCACTCATGTAAGAAAATAGGTACCAATTTAATAAACCAAGGACCCCCTCAAGAGCCTTAGTCATACCATCAAATGAAGCAAATTTGAAAGGAAGAACTCATTCCGTAGAATAGTGTGCTCCAAGCCGAACTTAGCCCAAGTATGTTTGACATAATCGTTGACAATCGGTAATGCTGGACGTTGACCAATGAAATAGCCATAAAGTGTATTCGCAAATTTCCCAGACATATCGTCTACTACTTCAATTTGAATTACAACATTCGCGGCCGACAACAACTTATCATTTGAAACATCACAAGACCTCGACATATGTACCTGATTATCATCAATAGAATTAGAAGAAAGTGAACGTAAAAGAGGGAAAGCATCGTTCCCATCAGCTGCCCTCTTTAACCGTTTCATACTATCCATCAATACATCGTTAGCCTCTGAACCATATCCACATTAGGACTTGACACATGAACCATTTCCAAAACAGCCTTTCCACATGAGGGTGACACCATAGGCATTTCATAATTATTTTGAACCAAAGAAGGTTCGGCTTGAAACACGGTTGCACCTGGTCCCACACGATCAGAAATAACATCCAGTTTCCCAGCCTCCATACTAGGGCTCATCGTCGAAAAATTCGACTCACCACAACTAGTGTGAAAGCCCATAACGTCAGCAACAGGTACCTGGTCGTTCCCATCAGACGAGACCTCAAAATTAGCATTAGGTACCTGGTCATGATCTGACCTCGACACATGTACCTGATTTCCAGAATCATGAACACTCACAACAGCCATAATACCCGTACTTGAACCCGAAACAGTAGCCTCATTAACACAAGGTGCAGTAGGCTCAACATGTACAACAGGTCCTACATGTTGATCATGTTCGGTAGATTGGGCCATAGATAAACCATTACCATTAATAGCGGAAGCATACGACTGTACACAATCAACCAGCTCCCCAGCCACGTCTGCACCAGCAGCAACATTACATTCATCATTGATAGGATCATTCAAAGTAATATTACCTGTATTATGAGGTCCAGCACCAATGTATTCAGAAACAACATCAACGACCTCATCAGAAACCCTAACTGATAAACCAGCATCAGCCCTTTTCAAACGAGCCATACGTGCACTCAAATCATCTAAATTAACCACAGGAACAGCAGTCCTTGTGGATTTCATCTCTCTATAACCCACTTTCAATAACTTCCAATAACCAAAAATCTTACACGGTTTACTTGCAAAATGGATAGAAAAAGAAAACCCTAGATAGGTTTGTAAGTTGAAGCACGAATCCAAAAACACCACAAAAAAGTTTCTGGTCAAACCAATAGTATCAAATTCGATTTAGTTTACCCTAATACCAATTAGGATATACAAGGTAAACGAAAATTGACTACAATAAGGATATGATTTGAAGAAACAAAAGAAAAAACAATGGCGACACTAAAAACCCTAAAAAACGATATCACAAAGTCACACCGAAAACCAATTTAATTCCACGAATCTGATCAAGAAACTGATTACTACGAATAATATTCACTAACCCTAACAGATTAATGAAAGAAAACGAAAGAATTGAGTGGAATTAATGAAAAATGATTAGCATGTTTAGGGTTTGTTTTTTGTCGCCACTAGAGAGAGAGTTTACCAACCTTATAAGTTCTTCAATGTTTGTGTTGTTGTTGTTACTTGTGTGGCATCATTTAAGTTTGAAAAAAATAGTTTTCAAATGTTGTGTGCCTATCAGCTTAAGGTAGTGAAAGAGTATATAAAGGAAAAATATCGAGTATGAGCGAGGCCTTGGCTTGATGATGATCGATTGATGATGTTCGAAAGATCGTACGTATACTTTAAGACGATATCGATTTAAGTGAATATCATGAATGAGATATATATATATATATATATATATATATATATATATATATATATATATATATATATTAAGTGTACATATATATCTTCATGTTGCTACTAATTGTTAAAATAAATGTATTTAGAAAAAGTTTAACTTAACTTGTATACATTTAAAATTAGAAAACCAACGAAAGTTTCAAAATATATTTCATTTATCAATTGTAAAATGACGGATGTGTTGTCAAAAATTTGGCATGAACCAATTGTATATTTTTCTATTTATTCGACTTTGACGAAATGTCAAAAGTTGTATATTGAGTTTATTATCCGGTTTCTAATAGTTGAAAATATATGTTTTCCAAGTTTATGGCTTCACATAGCTTAGATGCGTCGTATTTTCGATTGAGTTGTAAGTAATACAAGTAACCTCATTAGTTTATTTCAAAATTCGTTTATATTATATATTTGTATCCCCAATATATATACAAGTGATGTTGATGTTTCGATGAGTCGTAGGAAATAGTATGTCGCATTTTCAAATGGGAATGTCGAGTGCAAATGACGAGTAAAGACGAGTCGAATGGAAACGAGTCTAGGTTTACCATCGTATGAGATTTATTGCCATAATTACCGAGTGCCTTGGTTGGCTTCGATAAACCAAGCAGTCCCTTAACTGAATATGGGCTTTGGCCTAGTTTACACACGCACTCTAGACTTGTTTGCCTTGTGGGCTGGGCCGGTACACCGTAAAACCAAATGCACCCATAAAACTGTTGGGGCTTTACAGCCCTCTAAGCACACACCTCATGGAACGGGCTTGAGGCCCAAGGAACTTTAACACGAAATAGAATTTTAGACATTTTAAAGATCAGTTTGACACACAAGGAAACAAAATCAGGAAGTATAGTTTTGATGCAGTTGATTGATTTTTTTTACAATACTTTTGACGCAAGGTTAATGACCAAAACATTAGTATAAAACGAAAACCAATCATGTAAAAGATAGCTCAAGGGACCCTCAGGACTCCCGTGAGTCCTTCATGAGTATTAACAGTCTTTAGAGTGTCTCTTGGTGACACGAAACAAACACAAATTGACTTACTAGTACGCCAAAATCGAATCAACATAACATTAACAATTAACTTAACCTGTGATCGAAATTGTCGGGTACTACCCGACTTGGACACTCGACTCCACACCCTCGAGGATACAAGGTTGTGTGTCAGACTACTAGCAAGACTGACCCCCTTTCGGGTGAGATTCCATCTCATTCGAGAAAATAGGGGAAAACATACACATTGAATGAGTATCTAAGCGTAGCTGATAAAAAAAATCACTTAGCCAAGAAAATAGCAAGGAACGTAAGCCAATTAAGGTGTCGTTTAGGCTAGCACATAAGCTGAAAAACTTAAAATAAATCCGAAACTAATTAATCCGATTGCCACTTAAGTTGATGAGTAAGTTGTAATTTCTTGTTTTACCATAATCACAACAACAACAACATTATTGTTATCAAGATTTCAAATATTACGTCCCTTTATTAATTTTCACAGTTGATACAACGAAAATGGATAATTTACAAAATATTAAATAAGGGAAAGTGAATCAAATTAAAAACCCTACCGATATTCTCTCTAAATTGGCGATTAACGGCGCCTCCATCCCATGATTTCTATGATCGATCTGATCGTCTAATACTTTAATCTATCAATTGTCATCTTAGTGTGGCTAATTAAAGTATTAATTTGGTATCATATCGTGGGACGGTAGATTTTAAATTCTTATATTTTTGCCGTTTAATTGTTGTATTGTTGTGCTCAAATTGTTTATCTATCCCAAAAAGCATCCCACTTGCCTATTGCCTATTCTATTCGTCTCAATATTTTTGGTCGGATCATAACTTCATGGATCATGGTGGGATTGCGTTTTTTTCGGGTTAAACGTGCTATCCATTCCACAACCCTATTATATAGGGTTTTGTCTATTATTTGATGGGATTGATTGATGTTATTGGCTATTCCTTTCCGATCAGTTTCAAGTTTGGGTTTCTCTTATGGCGATTTTGTTAAATTGCCCCATATTAATTTGAGGCTGTTTTGGTGGGATCATCACTAAACGCATACAACAACACTCGGTTTTTGCAAGTAACCCAAATGTGGGTTTGAGTGATCGTCTAAGTGATTACTTATTTGTTGGGTACCTTCTACAGGTTCTATATCAGATGTATGTGTTATGTAAGTGGGTTATAGAGAGTTGGAAGTCAAGTTTTAGGGTTCTTGTTCAAAAACCTTCATCTTGTGGCCTGGTCGTTAATGTTTACTTGTTGGTCTCCTGCTCATTTTTCTTCATCTGGAAGTTTGGGTTGTTTTCACCCTTTTGTTACCGATCTGATGTGTGTTCAAGAGTATTTTGGGCAACATTCTCTTCTTGTGGGTCGTAGGGTGACTTCGTGTTTGGAAGTTAGGGTTCTTAAACCCTATAGTTTTGTAGTTCATTCTGAACTGCATAGTGTTACATGCCTTTCTAGGCTATTATCCTTGTTCGTGTAACTGATGATAGCAGGTTTGTGGATGGTTTCGGGTGGGGCTGAATTGGAAGTCGTGGTGGTGGTTCTTGTTGCTACTACTATGTGTGGAAGTTAAGGTTGTTAACCCTTTTTGTTCGACTTACTTCGTTTAGATTATGTCAGAATTGGTGTTTGGCAGGAGTTGTAGTGGAACGGATTTTGGTTGGGGCTGTTTTGAAGCTTCATGGTGTATTGGATCTCATTCTTGATATCCTCGTTGTGTTATGGTATGTAAGATGGTCTCATTCTGCTGGTGATGCACCAAATCATGCCATAGTGGTCTTAAGGAATGGGGTTCATGGATGTTAGGATTGTTAGGATATCCTAGGTTTCGTTTTTATTCAGACCTGTATGCGCTACTATAATGATGATTCTTTTGATTAGGAATAATTTATGTCGCATTGGTGAGGTCTGATTGAAGGTGCTGGTATACGTTATAATCTGGTGTTTCCAGTATTGCTTTGTTTGTGTGTTAGCATACTATGAAGTCGTATGGTCACAGGTTGGGTTATATGTTAATCTACGATCTCCTAAGGTTACATGTTGAAGATGCCTTATCACCTGTTGTTATTGAGGGTTTATAGTTGCTGTGATTGGGTGTTACGTTGCATCTCGGTT
Source organism: Chrysanthemum makinoi (assembly GCA_910596185.1). Classification (NCBI taxonomy): domain Eukaryota; kingdom Viridiplantae; phylum Streptophyta; class Magnoliopsida; order Asterales; family Asteraceae; genus Chrysanthemum; species Chrysanthemum makinoi. The sequence goes on along the minus strand of OU343225.1, from coordinate 230,321,042 downwards.
GGGTAACATTATGCTTGGGCATGTTCCTGGTATTGTTGTTACATTTGTCATTTGAGCATGGTCAAGGTTACGTTTGGAAGTTCCTAATGATTTTTAGGAGTGTTTGGTTGATATCCTAATGTTGGCGTGACTCTCCTGCATCCCTTATGGGAAAGGGCTCGGTATCGCCTGATATTGGGTGTTCATTTATTATGGTGATTCATGTACAAGTTGAGGGGAGGGAATAAGGCCTTTTGTTCCTGAATTTGTCTGCTTTTGTAACTAGGTCCAGCTTATATGATCGCCTTTGGTGTTAATATGATGTGTACTACACCTGGTTTTGACTTTTGGCCATTACTTGTGTTAGTTTGCTTCTTACTTGATTTGGGGGTTGTTCGTGTGATTATATGAAGATCTGGTGCGTTATCGAACCCTTTTTGGGTTTTCTTATCAGCATGGACGTTATCCCGTTTGGTAATCTCGGCGTGATTGGTACAAGTTCTTCATATGATGTAAGTTTTTTGTTAGTGGGTTTTTGGAGAGTCGGAAGTTAAGTTTATATGGATCTTGTTCAAAACAATTGTCTGTAGTTCCTATTCCTTATTATATGAACGGATGTTATTCAGAGTGGTCATGTGTAGTAGGATCTTGGACTTCGATCTGCATGGCTCTATACTCATGGCTGTTATTTCTTCATTCTGAATTTAGTATTAGTAGTTATGGGATCATGGTATGCAAGAGGTTGATTTGAATCGTCATTGTTGTTATGGTTTTCTATGAAACCAGATGTGTACGCTGCTGCTTGATTGTAATACCATGGTGATTTGGGTCGCGGATGTTTGGTACATGTGGCATTATTGTTGTGCTTTGTACCGATTGTGCATGTTCGTCTAATATGGTGGCATTAAAGACGAGTGAAGTTCTATGTCGGAGTATTGGCTATAATGGTGTTTGCTATCATGATAATATCCGCATAGATTGGTGATGTTACGACATGGTGATGTGTATGCTACTGATCCTTTAGACCAGGTCGTATTGATGAGGTGTGTTTTGATGGTGGCATCATTCATCACATCTTGTTCGTGTGAGCTTGCTTGGTCATCTTGTTGCATAAGTTCTTTCCTATCTTTGGGTTTGAACGTGTTGTAAGGCTGCATGCAGTAGAGCCAATCTTCACTCGATCGAGGGCTCCAAGGCGATCGATTCATGTCGATCTTGCTACTGTGGAGTTACTCGATCGCCCAAGAAAAAAAAAGCAAACGGTCGTCTGCTCGATCGAAAAACACAAAGCACAAACGTCCAATATTGAATCTTTCCGTTGTATATCCAAACCAAAAAAAAATATTACCGTTAAAAAAACCCTACTAAACTACCCTATAAATACACAACATATTCACACACTTAAACTCACAAATCTCATTTCACACATTCTCTATATTCTTTCCACACTATGAGTTTCAATTCTTACGAGCTATTCATTGCCGATTCGTCATCGGATGATGAAAATGAAGTTAGTACAGAGTTTATGATGTTTGCGGAAGAGTGTTGGGAGGCTTTTCAAGCGTCACAAAAACTCTCACGAACCCAAGTTAGTAGGGATCGTGTGGATGCTCATAACCGTTTAGTGGATGCTTACTTGGTGAGACCCCAAGATACGGCGATATAGCATTCCATGATCGTTTCCGTATGAACCGACGACTATTCACACGAATTGTCCGAGATATAACCGATCATTCACCTTATTTCCAATAAACTCCTAATTGTACAGGCGTACTAGGTATTTCTCCATTGATGAAGTGTACTTCGTCAATCCGTCAATTGGCATACAAAGTCAATGCTGATGCTCTAGACGAATACGTGCAAATGGGTGCGTCAACAATTCGTGAGTGTCTCGAAAAATTTTGTGAGGCCATAATGGAGTTATATGGTGCAGAGTATTTGCAAAAGCCGACGGTTAGTGACGTTGACAAACTCTATGCTCATCACTACGAAACTCATGGGTTTCCTGGAATGATAGGTAGCATCGATTGCACAGATTGGCCGTGGGCGAATTGCCCACATTCTTTAAAAGCTCAATTTTGTAGGGGTGATCACGGGCAGGATCCTTTCATTTTATTGGAAGCGATCGCGTCCCAAGATTTATGGATTTGGCATGCGTTCTTTGGTGTCGCCGGGATGAATAACGACGTAAATGTTTTACGTGCATCGCCTCTTTTCAATGATCTCAAAGCGGGGAGAGCACCGGATGTGGAATTCGTTGCTAACGGCGTGCCTTATAAACGCGGATATTATCTTGCTGATGGGATATATCCGGAATGGTAGGTTATTATGAAGTCCATTAAAAATCCGAGGACGAATGATCACAAACGAATATTGTATAAGGACGATGCACGAATCGGCAAAAAAGATGTGGAATGTGCTTTTGGTGTACTAAAAAAGAAGTGGCTAATGATTAAACATCCGGCGGTTTGACAAAGAGCGTCTATCGCATATAATGTACACATGCATCATATTACATATTATGATAATTCGGACGAACAGCGGCGATATCTCCCGTATTCTTTCCAGAGCAAAGACCGTTCTTATGATCCCATCAGAACGCATGTGAAATCGTTGGAAATTACCAAGGAGATATGTAACAGAACAACTCATCTTAGCCTCAAATCCGATTTGGTGGAAGACATTTGGCATCGTCATAATCAAAACTAGTTTAGTCGTTGTATTGTCGTAATGTTTTAATTTTATTTGAATTATTATGTAACGTTTTAATTATTAATGAAATTTTATTTTGCGTTAAAAATGTTTTTTTTTTTAAATAAAATAAATGAACTTGGTCTCCCTTACTGGGACACCTAATCGCCTGAAGGTCGTTGGAGAGAGAAAGCTGACGTGGCAGTGAAAAGTAAGGGGATTGAATCCCCCTACTGGAGGCAACGTAAGGTTTTATTATTTTGCTCTTGGTGATCTATATGCTCTAGGACGTATGGTATTGCAGTCATGGTTTGGCATTTTGCGGGCATGGTGCGTGATAATATTGGCAAGTTCCATGATGGCTATGAAGGTTCAAGTGGTTTGTACCTGAATAGGATTAATTTCTTTATTTTATCATAGTCGTTATTGATTGTATGTTATCTTTTTAGTTATAAGAAAGGTGTGTCATTCTTATATAGTGGTTTCATGTAAGTGTCTTTTGTGGACTGAGTTGAGGGAGTCACCCTCATCCATTGTACTTCAACGTTTTTGGTGTAATAGTATTTTGCCAAGGTGAAAAATCCCTTTTACCCCAAAAGAAAGTGAATCAAATTCTTACAATGAAATGGTGGAATCAATTGGAGGGAGAACCCGATTCAAGAATACAAAAGAACTCAAATAATTTTTGACCAAAGGCTTGATTTCATCTCGAATTATACAATTGACTATCCAATTAACAAAACCCCTCCCCAAACCATAAAACCCTAGTTCTTGTGAATTTGTGTGTAATAGTGCAAAAATCTGTAAGAAAATTGTTCCTAGTTATAAATGAAGAAGGGAAAGGGAGTCTCCTTTTCTGGGCTCTCGTCACCCTCCCATAGCCACGCTTCAGCACCATCATGTGACATCTAACAAGATAGGTTTCTGTTTAGGAGGGGATTAATAATGATGGATTAGCTTTTGACGTTCAAAAGAGGATTAGCAGCATGTTTTGGTGTTTGTGTGGGAGTACGCGAAAGAGGAGAGGAGCAAATGAAAACGATGGGGCAAAAGGGTGGGATAAGATTTGTTTTTATCCTTTTGTTTTTGTATTATAAATAAAGTATAATTCGTACCTCGTGTTCTGTCGAATTTACGTGTAAACGTACCTTCCTGGTGCCTGAAAAATATAAGAATTTTATTTTTAGAAACGTTTTTGTAATCGTAATAATATGTTTTCTTTGTTACGTAGAATTTAGATTATATCAGTTTTGGCGTTACTAAGTCGGTGTTGGTATGCGTGCGGTGCCGTGTTTTTCTGAAATCACGAGATAACCTCTCGATTATGTTCGTAAGTCATCAGTAACTGTTAGAAAGCGATAATTTCACTTGTTTCAATATAAAATACTGGTTTTATGTGTTACTGCATTCTGCAGTGTGCGGGATAACCTTCCAACACAACTTGTTTAAGCTCACGTATGCTTAAAATTATAAATCAGACAATAATAAATTCACATTTACTATAAAGATACTCAGTGGAAAAGTACCGTGTGTGCGGTGTCATATTTCTATTGAAACAAGATAACCTCTCATTTTTGTATTTTAAAATATCCATAACTATCAGAAAATAAATAATATTTTAATAATCCAGAAATTTACGAGTTGTTATACTCTACAACCAACTTCACCACCAACTTTTTTTTCAATTTTCATTCTTTTTAAAACACTAAAATTAAATTTTCATTAATAATTAAAACACTTTACATTAATGATAGCGTATAGATATTAGTGGCCCAAAGTCTTACGAAGTTGTTGTCCTATGATACTCCCAAAAAAGCAAAGCATAGATAGTACTTAACAAATAAACCTTGAGGATGGAGGAATCTCTCAATGTAACATTTGAAGAAAGTCTACTCGAATCGAAAACATCATCTTTTGTAGATGATGATGTCATAGAGGAACATGTCGTTCAAAATCATGTTAGAACTCCCTCTCCTAATGAAGAATAGGACGAAGTCATTCCTAGAATAATGGTGTGTCAATTAATGAACAAATTTCATTCTTGTTTGTTTAGTTGTTGTGACTGGTTGAACAATTATACATTAGGATGTCGGCCGAGTTGTGACCCTTAAGCGCCTTTGAATAGCAGTATATATTCATAACTTTTTATTAGTCAAGTAAGTTACTTCGTTTTTTTCCTTTGTTTGATCCCCTGGGTTGTAGATTTAAAACAAGGATCGCATGTGGCTCTTATACTATTATACATTTGGCAAACAAAAAAATGAGGCGTGATACTGTTCCCAAGTCGCAGTGGGAGAGGATGGTTGGAAGGAAGAATGTGAGCAGCACTGTTCACATGCCAAGACAAGCCAAATCGTTGCTTAAGGGGATTAAAAAAAGAATCTCACTATTCTAGCTATTTTTTGAGTGGGTTTTTGCACCAAATTGCCACTTAGTCTTTAAGGTTAATAGCATGTTGATTAAAAAATAAAGAGGCTCGCGATTCTCGTTGTTTTTAGTGGATATTCTGTTGCAACTCATATTTTCCTGATCACTACTTGTCTATAAACTCAAAACTATCTACTTTGAACGTTCACATATTTACTTAAACATATAACCATTAGGTTAAATCGCGTAAACCGGAAAACAATGTTTAATGTAAACCGACACTAGACTAAGTTTATCTACATTATACTAGTACATTATCACTCTCATAAGCATGATTTACAAGTCATTTGCAAACGGTTTTACAAAACGTCACATAAATTATTTAAACATGCATTATATTTTGCGCATGCATGAACAACTTACCCAATAGCCACACCACCTTTACTAATACCCTAAATACTTATAATCTATCAAAAATTAATTAATTCTATCCCCTTAAACACTCCTAAAACCGGGCCCCTAAGATAAAGGGTTACCCCTCGGTAAAATATTATTACTCGAAAAAAACAATTAAGTATTATGTGTACGGGTGAGTCCCATACCTCAGCCCAAAAATGCAAACCAAATACACCTACAGTGCTTCATACCTAGACTAGCATAAGAAATACAAACCAATCTTATGATCAACAACTATAAAGATAAAAAATAAAACTAACGTGTAAACTAACCATGAGATTTATATCCATCGAGTCGCAAAATGCACGTTGTTCTGGAGCTAAACCTTGGAGGTCGTAAATGTCATATATTTCAAAATCTTCATCCTCATGTAAAAAATCATCATATGCACCTCCACTCGCCATGAAATGAGAGGTCTCATCATAAACATCTTCAACTTTATCATCATTATCACTATCCGAAGTAACCAAATTCCCAACCTTAGAAAACGGATTATCTAGCTTTTTTACCCTCATTAACCATAATAGGTATACGATTAGAAATAACACAAGGAGCATCATTGGATGAGCTATGAATATCTTCATAGTTACCCATGTGACACGGAGTAGCCTTCTTTTGCATAGGAAGCGGCTTTCCATCGTCACCCATAAGCACAAGCTTTCCTTCAATTATTTTACTTTCAATCTTATTAATATATTCTCGGACTGTCAAATGCATCAATGGTAACACTTGCATGTTTACTAACAACAGGATCCTCATCCAAATCACCAAGGGCGTCAAAATTATGAGCCATGTTAATCCCTTCAGCAACCTTTCTTGGTTGTTTGGACGTAGATGCCTCCTTAGTAGCAGTACTCTTAGGGGAAACCGGCCGAAATTCCATGTTTTTTTGTCTTAGAAACTCCAAACACCCGTTTTTACTTGGGACGCTTTCGCAGATAGCATGTTAGTCAGGCCTTTTCCCTTATGAATCGAACTAGGTACACGTTTTGGAGGAGCTTTGGAACATTCATCAAGAAAATGACCATATAACAAACATTTAGTACATCTAGGAGTTTCTCATTCATATTCAACCCATATAGCATGTTTCATATATCCACGTCCCTTGAGATTAGGGACAGCGACAATCAAATTATCAAGAAATTCATTAGTTGCATTGATTTCAATCAAAGGTCTAGCATAGCTATTTTTACCCCATGATTCCAAGCACATCTCATTAGTATGCGAATCTAGGAGCATAGGAGTACCAATCTTAGAAGCAATAGAGCTTAGACCATATGAAAAATATGGAACGATCGGGACATCATGGAACTTAATAAAAATTGGAACACAAGACAAACCTTCTTTCAGAAGGCTAATCTCAAGAGACCACTTATTTAGAAAAACTGGAATTCCACGAATAATTCATGGACCATCACAAAGTACAGATTCTGCACCCTGAATGGATGAGAATTTAAAGATGAAAAACCCTTTCGTGTTCATTGTTGCTATCACAAAACCATATTTTTCTAATTATTGCGCACAAATCATTTGACTACCAGGAAAGCAAGCCTTTTACCTATGAAATACACGTACAGCGAATTTTCAACCTCTCATGCACCTCATGAACCGAAGCAATAGGTAAACCCACATCGTAATCAGCATCTTTTGGCTCACTATCATCAACTTTCTGAAAATTGGCCTTAGTCACAAGCGAAGGATTGAGTTTATTTGCATAACTCGTTTGGACTTTATCAGGAGTTGTAGTCACAGGTTGTTTGCCCGAACTAGCATTTGAAGCTTTCGTCGAGTGGTTATTCACATTATAATTATTCGCTGGTGTATTCTCCACGTTGGCATTATAAGGCATAGAGGTATTATTACCATTCATTGCATTAGTAATAGTATCATCAACATTAAATCCAGTATTAAAAGCAAACTCGCCACCATCAGTTTTAATCCCTACCGAATGAACACCAAGAACATCATAAATATTTTCAGATTTTTGTGAATCTGAAGCAGTCACAGCAGTTGTTACATCAGGTGTAGCAAAAACCGCATTATCCATATTTTGTTCAACTACTGGAATCTGATCACGACCATCCTCAACAGTGGACTGAACAATACGACCATAATATCAGCACCAGCATGAGACAGAGGAGTTTGATCGAGGTTGCACCTGAACTTTAGGTCCCACACTAAGACTATGTTTATTGGTAGGATTGCCAACTCAACTCATAAAAAATACATACAAATATAATACTTTTATAATCTTGTATACAATCTTCATTGCAATTTAGATCACTTGGCAACCCAAGATTGCCAACCCACAATCTACCTTTGTGACTTTTTTTTGTTCTTTTTTCTTTTTTAATTTTTGATATTTAGTATAGATTGGTTGGGTTGTTGATAAATGATGAAAAAATATAGATTGGTTGTATGTATTGGTTGTGTTGGTGGAGGAAAGAGATAATAATATTTGATTAAGAGATTGAGTTGTGAGAGGTTGTTGATAAAGATAGTCTAACGCTTTCATTCAGATTCATAGGTTCAACCGCAACAGTAGAAACCTCCACGTTATCCCCAATACCAGTTTCCCAAAAGACATCAGCAACATTAGAAGCACTGAGATTTACCTCGTTAGTTTCAACATAGTTTCCTCTTCAAGGTTGACGTAGCATTCCCGCAGAATCTAGCAACTTGGAATCATTCTTTCTAACCTTGGAAGCCAACTCATTCAATGGAGGGAAGTTGATTCCATGGTCGAGGTATCCAATTCAAAACCACTCTAACCGTTACCCTTTCTCTCTTTTTTTCTATCACCCCCTCCACCCGAATCCAAGAACCCATATTTCAACATCATAACATAACCCAAACATTGGAGTTTATAACAGTTCATGTATAAAAAAACTCACATGATATAACCCACGATAACTGAGTAATTAATGAAGTTTAAGAACTATAATGAAGGAATACGTCCAATGATTGACAAATAATATGTAATATTGCATGCAAAGATGGAATTATTAGTCAAAGAAACTTTAAAAAAACCTTAGCGAATGAGAATAACACCTTACAAAGTGCGATCAAATAATAAATCTCAACACACCGACCCACTAACAATCAATTAATGAGAACTAAATAAATAATAGGGTTAATGGTCTAGAAAATATACAAACTTTTCACTTTTTACTATTGTGACAATAAACTTTTTTTTTTCTATTGTAACAAAATAACTTCTTAATGACTACTATTGTAACCAAATGGCACAGTTAATTACCACTTAAGTTGGCAGTTAATTACCACAGTTAATTACCATTTGGTTACAATAGTAGTCATTAAAAGTTATTTTGTTACAATAGGAAAAAAAAAAGTTTATTGTCACAATAGTAAAAAGTGGAAAGTTTGTATATTTTCCAGACCATTAACCCTAAATAATATGATCGACCAATAAGGATTTTAAGGAATCGTAATCGCCAGAGGTGGGAGAGTTTCGTAGGGTTTTTTTTTACGGATGTTTATTACGCGATCATATTCATCAACATAGATACACAAGAGTTTGGTTTAATAAAGATCAAAGAAAAACTAAAGATCAAATAAACTATTCTCAACCACTCATTTTTTCATCAAAACAATAAAATAAACTTTCAATTTCGTTTTTAAAAACTAAATATCTCATAAACCATTGATCGTTAGACGAAACTAATCATATCATCACGACAAGCATAAAATTACCTTTAATTTGATATCCCACATCATATACTTTCGACGAAATTTTTTTTCCGACTTTTTTGTGGGTTTAGGGTTTACGGTTAGGGTTTAGGTGTTTAGGGTTTAGGGGTTTGACTTTTTTGGGTTAAGCTTTTTAGGGGTTAAGTGTTTAGGTTTCTTACGGTTTAGCGGATAGGGTTTAGGTTTTTTGGTTTAGCGGTTAGGGTTTTAGGGGTTTAGGGTTCTTAGGGTTTAGGGGTTAGGGTTTTTAGTGTTTAGGGTTTTAGGGTTTAGGGGTTAGGGTTTTAGGGTTTATGGGTTAGGGTTTTGTAGGGTTTAGGGGTTGACTTTTTTAGGTTTAGGGGTTGTGTTAACACACATGATTATTTTTAAAATTTTCATTTATAGTGTAATATGTCGAAACCCGCAAAAAACGATAAAAAATAAGTTCGTCGAAAGTATACAATATTAGATCTCTATAGAAAGATAATTTTATTCTTGTCGCAATGGTATAATTAGTTTTATCTAACTATTAACGGTTTGTGAGATATTTAATTTTTAAATATAAGGGTGAAAGTTAATTTAATTAATTTGATTAAAAATGAATGGTTGAAAATGATTCATTTGATCTTTAATTTTTATGTGATCTTTATTGATCTCACCCCAGATACACAAAGTCTATTCTACACATAAAAGTCTTACCAACTATGCTTCATTTTAAACACAATCTCTTACACACTCACCCAACACTCTTCCCTCATTTTTTTTTCTTGCACCCCCCCCCCCCCTATACCCTCATTAAAGTTTGCATTTCTTTGTCTTCAAAATATTTTTTTCAAGAACTAGTTACTTCCATTTCTATATAAGTAAACATCTCCTTTCCTTCTCATCCACTACACCTAAAAATCAAACACAAACATATTCTCTATTTCCTCTTGATCTCAGCCGAAAACCACAAGGGATTAGGGGTGCACAAGTTTTGGTTATTATCTTATTGGTTAAAGGTTTGGAAAGCTAGGGTTTGGTTCTTGATTCTGGATTTCTAGTTAAGTTTTTGGGTATTCTTTTGCACTAATAACTCACAGACATCAACTAAGCATCATGAACTCATTCAAATACTTATTCTTACATTTATATAGCATGTCATATTCATATTTATCACCTATACATAACTGTTATGTTGAGGAATTTGATAAAAGTTAAGACTTGTAAACACAGTTTTTGTCCCATGTTTACAGCCTTGAACATCAACGTGAAAACCAAGCTTAAACATGTTGCACCCCTATCCCGGAAATACCAATAGGTCCCACCGTGGTTGAATATGGTCTAAGGACTTGACGGGATTGACTAGTTAACCCGATAGTCAATCTAATAATTAAAAAATGTTATGTTATAGTTATAGAAATGAGGGGGACCTAAGTTGCCACAATGTAAACTTAATATAAGTGTCTTATGGCCAAAATAGAAAGAATGGGACTTGAGGGACCATTTAAGTCATATAGCTTAAGACACCAACTACAATTGTCTGGATAATTCTACTATCCCAATAATTTTTTCCAGAAAATTGTATATTTGTGTGTGTATGTCGATCATGGTAGAAAAGGAGGAAGACCATCATGTCTTGATGATCAAATTGAAGGAGAATTCATGGCCTAGTACTAACAATAAGCCCTAATGACAATCCTTGCAAGTAAGTAATACTTAATTGAAGTGTTAACTGTTAATTGAAGAGTTAGGGTACATGTACCCAAGTTGGGGGTTTTAGGTCATTGTGGTTTTAAAGACTAATTAAGATGTTATAGTGTAATTGGGTGAAACCCCTCTAATTGAATTGAAGGTAAAATAAGTAATTTGGGATATGATCATGTTATGATCATTTGATGATTAAAAAGATTTATAGTAATCTTGGGGGAATTTTATTATGGATAAAAGTTGGATAATTTATAGGTGAATCATCATATAATCAATATAATTATGTGATGATTTGAAGTTGTAATGATAAGCCAAATAGTTGTGTAAACCATGGCAATAGCTATTTGATAATGTATTAAGTGTATATTTAATTATGTGTTTAAGGGTATTAACCTTGGATGATGATGGATGATGATGATGATGATTGGTGATATTGTGTTTAGCTTAGCTTGGATGATAAGGTAAGTAACTTGGTTACTATGTGTCTAATATGAAATTATTATAGTATGTGATTACAATGTTGTGATAAGTGGTTATAGATACTTTAAATGTGTGTCAATCTTGATACTTGATATTGGATTGTTATAGATATAACTTGGAATTATTGAATGGCCAAGGTATGTGTTGGATGTTTTAATTGCTAATTGTGAATGGTTACGTGTTATAGATACATCGTTGTGATGCATATATAACGATGAATGTATTGGATAGGTATTAGCTAATTACTTACTAAGCGTAATCGCTTACATGTTATAGTTGCCATGTTCTTGTTGGTTCATGTGTATCGGTAGTACTATCGCTTGGATTGGATGTTCGACCATGGTTGATCATGGAAGTTTGGTAATATATGATACAAGGATCTAGGTAGACACCGAGCTCGTGTGATGAGTTTGTACCCCCGTGAGTCTTTTTATAGTTTGTAAATGTATCGTCAATCGACAAGTACATGTCCTAGTCGTTATAGTATTTTGATTGGTCAAATGATTGTTATAGTATTGACATGCAAATAGTGTGTCAGAGTTTTGGTCTTATTGGTCAAATTGGATGCTATAGTCAATTTGAAGGGGTGTTTGGATTAAAGAGTATTTCTACCTATTTTAGGTTGAATGGGTCAAATAAGTGTTAAGTACATCAAGGATGGTTTGGTTTCAATTTGTAAGGTGTTTGGTTATTTTGTAAATGTTAGGAGTGTTTGAATTGATTGAAATGGGTCGAATTGGTAAATGCAGTTTTGCTATAAAAAATGTGTAGTTCATAGGCCTGACAGCGTCACAATTTTGTGAGTGATGTCTTCTGGCTCAATGGCCACAGCGTCGGGTCCAAATCCCTCTGAAACATCTCGGGTAATTTTGAAATGTGTCCTGAGTCTCGGTTAAGTAGTGACGGCGTCGCAGCTTCATAGCTGACAGCGTCAGGCCGTCAAACTGGTATAAAACATGGTTTGTTATAGTTTGATGCGTATGCTTTTGAATAATAAATAAAAATATATGTTATAGTTAAGTTTTCAATGGTCAAACTGTTATAGTTTTGTTGTGTTTTGTGGTATGTTATAAAATATAAGTTATAGTCAAACGTTTCAGCGTTAAAGTTTTAAAAATAGAGTAATTTTCGGTCAAACCGGGAATCGAGGCGTAACAAATTGGTATCAAAGCTTTGGTTTAAGTGAATTAGGTTTCCACTATAGAATGAATTATGCATTTGTGCGGAATTAAGTAAGCAGAAATGTATGTGATTGTTATAGAATGAATTATGCATTTGTGCTAAGTGAAAATGTTTTATATGTTGTAGTGTTATTGTGAGATTGATGTAGGTCCATGGCGGACCATATGTGTATAGAGGTGAATTGATCACCGATGAATGTAATGTAAATGTGTGAGTATGCGCACAAAATTAATGTGATATATGTGATGAAAGTCCATAATGGACTAGATGTGTTAAGTTATAGAACATCGTACTTTGGTAGTGTCGGTGTGTATATATATATATATATATATATATATATACGTATATATATATATATACGTATATATATATATATGATTGTGTAAGTTATACGTTATAGTATAATTATAATCCGTTCACCTTGGATGGTGACGGTAGGTGTGAAATGATTGTGTGCTTATTTGTTATAGAAATTATAATGAGACTTGAATAGATGAGTCAAGGTGTGAATGCCTATAGAAGGCATGATTTGAAATTTTAATAATTAAAGTTATAACTATGAATAAGATGAGGTATGACTTGTGTGGTGATAATGACCAACCTATGGTCATGTTATGTGAATGGCTAATGGATAGCCAATATGGTGGTATTAGAGATGGGATAATAGTATGTTATAGAATGTAATAATTAAGAATGATGATGATTGATAACAAACGAGTTGTAGTATAATATGAAGGTATTTTGTAGCACACGAGTAAATGTGAAGTGGAAATTTGACACATAATCGTTAAGTGTCTAAAAATGTAAAAGTTATAAAATAAAAATGAGATATGATGGCTTGTATTGAAAGATAAAAATAAAATGGCTTGAATGTTAATAACTAAAGTGAGACTGTGTAGACATGTAAAGAAGAATGTGTTATAGTTGGTGACCTATGTAGGGTCTAAATGCGGAATAAAATGGTAAAGCCAAGGGCTAATTAACTAAAAAGCAATAAGCTAAAATGTACGAAAAGATTGTGGAGGTTAGTGATATAATAAAAACGACAAGGTCGTGATAATGTTATAGAATGTATATGAGGATATGGTTGAAAGATAATGAGTGTGATTTTTTTGGGTAAAAGGGTTAATTCACCCCTGTAAAATTAATAATGAGTGTGATTTGGAATAAACCTATAAAGGTTTATATGTGGATAAAGTCAAATAGACTAAAACTTGTAATAGTAAAAGTGTGGAAATAGTCAACGAGGGTTGACGGGTCAGTGAGAAAATGAAATGATTTAACACATGGTAAATGTGTAAATATGAAAAGTCAGCTCATAAGCCCTATAAATTTCTATTGGTTAAATGAGAATGATGAAATTGTGTGTTTGATAAAATAATAATAGCTTGGATCCTATATGTTGTTATAGTGTGATGTTACAGGCCACTCAAAAGATGTTACAGTTATTGTATAAAATCCTACGGGATATATAATAGTAATCCTTTGAAATATGTTATAGTGAATCCTACAGGATGCGTTATAGTATGAGTTTGCAAGAGAAAGTTATAGAAGTCCTTCGGGATAAATTAAATTGCCTTCACCGGCAAAGATTGCCTATATCCTCGACATATAAGATGGCTCATTCGAGAATTGTTATAGTAAAAAGGATCCAATGCTAATAAATGAGAATTTTGATTGTTAAAGCGAGTTACAGATTGTATTAGTGTTATGTCGGAAGTGTATAAGTAGGATGGTTTATAATTTATTTATTTAAGTGGATCGGGACGCCTTTTAATTTAAGTAAAGAAATTATGAGTCACTGAACTACGAGTTTATATTTCTTGATTTACATTGTTTGGAAAGCCTCTCCATGTAAATGAAGAAGTATAAATGAGTAGGCATATGTGTTTCCGACATGGCATGAGTAGGGTAGTGGAGTAGAAAATGAAAGTCTAAAACTAACTAGACGCCTTAAGGAAATAAGAATAAAAGGAATAGGAGTTCCGTGTCAGACCCTAAGTAAAGGTTGTTATGTAAAACTTAAAGTTATAGAAACTTGAAACGTAAAGTAAAATAAATGAAACTTGAATGATGATGTGATGTAAGTAACGACCGTGGAGGTCATAGTGAATAAATTTAAAAGGTTTAAATTGTGTTATAGTATGCCTTGGGGCATGTGGTAATATGAAAAAGACCATAGTGGTCATATAAATTATGAGAATGTTATAATAATAACTATACGTTATAGTAATAGCCATGCATTATGGTAATATTGTTATTCAAATTATAAAATTACTTTGGTAAAATATGGAAGTATTGGTTGAATTTGACTTATGTAAAGACAAAAAAATATGAAAGTAATCAAGTATGTATTGTAATAGTAAAAGAATGGACTAATTGGAATAATGAGTTTTAAATAAATTATACTGACGTATTGGTTATAGAAATTAAACGAAGAGAAGAATGCATTTGGAAATTGGTTTATGTTATAGTGGGCCTTGAATTGCGAGATTAAGGAAATCGTCGCAATAAATTTATTAAATGATTATTTATGTGACATGGTGTAAATTGGAATTATGTGTTAGATGGCAATAGACGAGAGATTTCGGGGACGAAATCTAAATAAGGGGGTAGAATTGTTACACCCATATCCCGGAAATACAAATAGGTCCCACCATGGTTGAATGTGGTCTAAGGACTTGACAGGATTGACTGTTCAACCTGATAGTCAATCTAATAATTAACAAACGTTATGTTATAGTTATAGAAATGAGGGGGACCTAAGTTGCCACATTTTAAACTTAATATAAGTGTCTTATGGCCAAAATAGAAAGAATGAGACTTGAGAGACCATTTATGTCATATAGCTTAAGACACGAACTACAAGTTTCTGGATAATTCTACTATCCTCATATTACTTTGCAAAAAAATTTATATGTGTGTGTGTGTATGTCGGTCATGGTAGAAAAGGAGGAAGACCATCATGTCTTGATGGTCAAATTAAAGGAGAATTCATGGCCTAGTACTAGCAATAAGCCCTAATAATAGTCCTTGCAAGTAAGTAATACTTAATTGAAGTGTTAATTGTTAATTGAAGAGTTAGGGTTCATGTACCCAAGTTGGGAGGTTTTGGGTAATTATAGTTTTAAACACTAATTAAGATGTTATAGTATAATTGGGTGAAACCCCTCTAATTGAATTGAAGGAAAAATAAGTAATTTGGGATATGATCATGTTATGATCATTTGATGATTAAAAAGAGTTATAGTAATCTTGGGGGAATCTTATTATGGGTAAAAGTTGGATAATTTATGGGTGAATCATCATATAATCAATATATGATTATGTGATGATTTGAAGTTGTAATGGTAAGCCAAATGGTTGTATAAACCATGGCTATAGCTATTTGATAATGTATTAAGTGTATATTTAATTATGTGTTTAAGGGTATTAACCTTGGATGAGGATGGATGATGATGATGATTGGGGATATTGTGTTTAGTTTAGCTTGGATAATAAGGTAAGTAACTTGGTTACTATGTATCTAATATGAAATCGTTATAGTATGACAATGTTGTGCTAAGTGGTTATAGATACTTTAAAGGTGTGTCAATCTTGATACTTGATGGATTGTTATAGATTTAACTTGGAATTATTGAATGGCCATGGTATGTGTTAGATGTTTTATGTGCTAATTGTGAATGGTTACGTGTTATAGTTACATGGTTTTGATGCATATATAACGATGAATGTATTTTACTTACTAACCGTAATCGCTTACATGTTGTAGTTGTCATGTTCTTTTAGGTTCATGTGTATCAGAAGTACTATGGCTTGGATTGGTTGTTGGATCATGGTGGATCATGGAAGTTTGGTAATATATGATATTAGGAGCCAGATAGACACAGAGCTCGTGTGATGAGTTTGTACCCCCCGTGAGTCTTTTTATAGTTTGTAAATGTATCTTCAATCGACAAGTACATGTCATAGTCGTTATAGTATTTTGATTGGTCAAATGATTTTTATAGTATTGACTTGAAAATAGTGTGTCATATTTTTGGGCTTATTGGTCAAATTGGATGTTATAGTCAATTTAAAGGGGTGTTTGGATTAAAGTGTATTTCTAAATGTTAAGTACATCAAGGATGGTTTGATTTCAGTTTGTAAGGTGTTTGGATATTTTGTAAATGTTAAAGTGTTTGAATTGATTGAAATAGGTCGAATTGGTAAATGCAGTTTTGCTGTAAAAAATGTGCAGTTCATAGGCCTAACGGCGTCACAGTTTTGTGAGTGACGTCATATGGCTCAATAGCGACGGCGTCGGGTCCAAATCCCTCTGAACCATCACGTGTAATTTTGAAATGTGTTATGAGTCTCAGTTAAGTAGCGACGACGTCGCAGCTTCATAGCTGACGGCGTCAGGCCGTCAAACTGGTATAAAACATGGTTTGTTATACTTCGATGCGTATGCTTTTGAATAATAAGTAAATATATGGTATAGTTAAGTTTTCAATGGTCAAAATGTTATAGTTTTGTCGTGTTTTGTGGTATCTTATAAAATATAAGATATAGTCAAACGTTTCCGCATCAAAGTTTTAAAAATCGATTAATTTATGGTCAAACCAGGAATCGGAGCATAATAAAACATTTTTCTATACCTTGCCAATTTTTTCATACTTAGATATATGTCTTAGGAGGTTCCCTGAATTTTTACATAGATTTTGGAGTTGATTTTTTGCGATTCCCTCCCTTCCAAAAATTGATCATCAACCTTCTCTAATCCCTTCTATATTGCGTTAATCTGTTCCAATTAGTCAATTACACTTGTGTTTTTGCTTGATTGTCTCAGATTCTTGCAATCGTTTGGTTTTTAGGGTTTCTTGGTATCGATTATCTTTAGGGTTTTGCATATTATTGCTGCTGCTTATTTAATCATTCTTGCCTATCATGGATGATGTTGGTTAGTTAATTTGTGCTTAAACTTATGCCTTAGCTCTACTAAGGCTATCGTGGTGAAGAGAGATGTTGCTCTTCTAGTTTCGTTTTTGTCTTTTAATTTTTTAGGGTTGTTTTTACTTCGTGTTTGATCTTATGGAGAAGCTTGGTGAATTAAACGTTGATATGGATGCATTGAAAGCTAGGATGCAGTGATTCAAAGACATGGAAGCTGGTAACGCGGGTACTTCTTAGCCAAAGTTGGCCACTAGGGTTTTGCGAAACCCTAGTTTTTCCTCGGAACAAAAAGATAAGACTAGCACTACTATGCCTGCTGGGACAGGTCCTGTGGATGTTCGAATGACACAACGGATTAGTCTAAGTGATTCTGATGGTGTAAATGTGGTTGAATCTGATGATGCATGTCTCCCCAAGGATACGCCTAGTACCATTATTACCGATAATGTTGAAGGTATGACTTCTAAAAATATGTTTACGTCAACCAATAAAATTGTTGATGATGCCTCGTTCTGGGATGTTGGACCTACTGGTATTATAAGTAACCTTAATGAAAAGGATTATCCATCGCTACATGTTCATGCTAACATGCCGGAGGGTGATGGTACTCATGTTGCCGCTACTGCTGGTAAGTTTATGGCTTCCCCAATTGCTACTACTACTGATAGTGTTCCTGTTGCTGTTAAAGCTAATGTTAATATGGTTACAAATGTTAGCAAATTTGGTAATGTTAGTACCACGACCCCTACCTCGTATGTGAATGCTACTAGTTCTAGTAATAAGAAGGGTAAGGCGAATTTTAGACCATTGGAATCTGAAAATTTAATGGAGGATGTCGAGTTTCTATTCCATTTAAGGTTGTTGAGGATATTAGTAGCCGGTTTGATAACACCCTTTACGGTTACTTTATTGGCAAAAGGTTTGATTTCCCTGTCGTGGAGTATTATGCACGTACTACATGGGTGAAATATGGGCTTAAAAGGGTGATGATGAATGCCAAGGGTTTTTTCTTTTTCAAGTTTGATACGCAAAAAGGGTTAGAGGATGTGCTTGAGGAGGGTCCTTGGATGATTCGCAATATCCCTATCATCTTGAAACCTTAGACTATGAATCCCAACTTATTGAAATAAGATCTAACTCATGTCCCTGTTTGGGTTAAGCTTCACGATGTTCCCATGGCTGTATTTTCAGAGGATGGTCTTAGTCTCATTGCTACAAAAATAGGTACCAATATTATGCTTGATTCGTTTACTACTACGATGTGTTTAGAATCGTGGGGCCGTTATAGTTTTGCGCGTGCATTGATTGAGGTAAATTCTGAAACTGAATTGAAGAATAGTCTGGTGATTGGTGTTCCTTTGTTGAATGGGATGGGCTACACTTAAGAAACCATAAGGGTGGAGTATGAATAGAAGCCACCACGCTGTGATACATGTAAAATATTTGGCCACACTTGCGACCAATGTCCTAACAAGGTTACTTCTGCTTCTAACGTGGTGGAAATGGATGCTGATAGGTTTCAAACTGTTGGAATTAAACGTAGTAATAGGAAGGGTGGTGCTCCAAGAGTTGGTACGAAGGTGGGTCAGAAGTTTGTTTATCAACCTAAAGGTTCTATTAACCCCAAAAATGTAGCATCGACTTCTAGTAATGTGTCCAATCCGCAGGTGCCTAATAAGTCTAATAATTCGAATGCTACTAATACAAAATCTGCACCTAGCTCGTCTAATGCTAAGAATTCTAATTTGAACAATGTTAATTCTGGTCCACGACCTGAAGTGAATAAAAGTAGTGCCAAACAACATAACTTGGCAAAGGAATCTGGTATTACGCTTACTAATTATTTTGAGGCTCTTAATGAGGAGATGGAGAATGATTCTAAGGTTACTCAAACGGAGGATGAGCCTGATGGTGAGGATGATTTGCTACATGATTATGATGAAACTTCGGGTTTTATGGCTTCTACTTCGAAGGGTTTTACTAATACTACAGGGGCAAGCACTCCTAATTTGAATGTTTTTAATGTTTAGTGTTGCTTCCTGGAATATTAGGGGATTGAACCGTTCCCTTAAACAAAAAGAGGTTCTTCAGGTGGTTAATGAGAATAAATTGTGTTTATGTGCTATTTTGGAGTCTCATGTTGATGCGTCTTGTGTTTATGATACGTGTGCTAAGGTTTATCGTGGCTGGAAGTGGACGTCTAATGGGAGTTTGTGTAATAAGGGATCTCGTATTATTCTTGGGTGGGATGATGCGATCATTGATGTTTTACTTATGTCCCAAACGAACTAGGTTATGCATGTTCAAGTTAATGTTAAAGCTGACAATAAAGCTTTCTTTGTTTCATTTGTCTATGCTCATAATTACTATATTGATCGGCGTGTGTTGTGGCATGAGCTTGAGGTTCATGGTAGTCTTATGCGTGACAAACCTTGGGTCCTTCTTGGTGATTTCAATGCGTCCTTATTTCTGGAAGATAAATCGGGTGGTGGTTACGAGCCTACTATTGCTATGAATGAGTTTAAAGATTGTGTTAATAACATTGAAGTCTCGGACATAAACTCATCGGGTCTACATTTTACATGGAATCAAAAGCCAAAGGGTAGCAATGGTGTATTGAAGAAGCTTGATCATGTTATGGGTAACGTTAAATTTAGTGATGATTTTCCGGGATCCTTTGCTATATTGCAACCTTACCGTATCTCTGATCATTCTCCTTGTCTTCTTAGAATTCCCACATTATCTAAGAAGAAACCAAAGCCGTTTATATTCTTTAATTTCCTAACGTATAAACCTAGGTTTTTGGATGTTGTGCATGAAGGGTGGAAAAATGATATCCAGGGGCATAATATGTTCAAGGTGGTGAAGCGGCTTAAGAGTTTGAAATCGCCTATTCGTAAGCTCCTTAGAGATCAAGGTAATCTTCATACCTGTGTTACTAATCTGCGTGTGGAATTAGATGAAGTCCAAAAGTCCCTTGATAAGGACCCTTCTAACCCCGCGCTTCAGGAAGAGGAGGCTGTTTATCTTCAGACGTTTAGGAATGCCTTACTGGATGAGGAACGTTTTTTAAAACAAAAGGTAAAAGTGGAGTGGCTTCGTGAGTGTGACTCTAATTCATTTTTTTTTCACATTATTGTTAAGAGTATGAGTCATAGGAGTCGTATTGAGCTGGTAATGAAGTTCCTAATGTCTTTGTTCAACACTATGAGAATTTTTTTGGTGTGGAAGGTAATACTATTCCGCTAGTATATCAAGGTTTATTCTCTTCTTCTATTGAGTCGGATAGGGCTGATTGGATGGTGAGGGATGTGACTAATTTGGAAATTAAGAATGCTATGTTTTCCATTGGTGACAATAAGGCCCTGGGCCTGGATGGTTTCACGGCTGCTTTCTTCAAAAAGGCATGGGATATTGTTGGTACTGATGTTTGTTTAGCTATTCGAGATTTCTTTTCTAAAGGGAAGCTTCTAAAGGAACTAAACTACACTCTTATTGCTCTTAACACTATGGTTATCTTTGGATATTTAGCCTACAATTCCACTAGTAACTATAAGCTAAGGTTCAACAAAGATTAATCAAGCATTAAAAACACAACGGATGACCTATCGCAATACTAGGTCAATCACAATTAAGATAAGAGACAACCAATCAATATTCAATACCTAGGTTTCATAGATCTAAGCAAACACACAAGTAAATTAGCCGGACATGGGAAACATGCAAGCATACACACAAATAATTGAAGACATAATTGTATTAATGAAGTAAATCACTTATCTTGTTGTAAAATAGGGTATGGAACCCTAAGATACTGCCCAAGACAGCCTATGTTCGGTTTAGGTTTTACTCCACAAAACTACCTCTCTAAAATACTGAAAATTCGAATTCTATATATAGAGTACAATATGCGACGGCGTCACTCTTTAATTGTGACGCCGTCGGGTCGCCGCCATTAGGGTTTCGTCTTGGCCACGTCAACTCTGTGACGGCGTCATTTTATGCTTGTGACGCCGTCGGCTTCAACCTCTGACGCCGTCGGGATCCAAATCTAGGATGTCTGAGTTGCGACGCCCTACTCTTTTAAACCTGATTCCGTCACTTGTAAAATAGCAATTTGCTCTCTGAGATAAACATACATTAGTCTTGGTCAGTTCCTCCTTAGTCAACTTATTATAGACTGACAACGGCATTATGTTTACATCGGATCCCTGGTCGGCCAAGGCATTTAGGTTCTCTAAGTCACCTATGCTACATGGAATTACAAAGTTCCCAGAGATCTCTTGCTTCTTAGTTACTAGCTTTCTCAGAATCGACTCGTACATAGGTCCCATAGGCATGGTGTCATACTCTTCCTCTTATATTTCACCTAAGAGGGCTTTCCTAAGAATATCATTGCACCTAAAGTTTTTAACTTGGTTAACGATTGTTTTCTTATTGATCTCATGCTTAAGGTAATGCTTGATGAATTTGGGTTCATCATCAGTCCGAGCCTCATTCTTATCCTTACTATCCTTGCTGCTCTCAGGCTCCTTCTTCTCAACTGCACCATCCTCATCGGAAGCAATGGAAATGGCATTAACATGCAAAGTGGGGGTGGCGTGCTCATCGTTTCTCACTAACACCTTCTCGGGAATCTTCGTCTTAGTGTACTCTTTCAGTAAGTCCATCATCTCCGCCATTTTTGCCTGTATTTCATCCCTTTGTCCATTGAAGGCTTTTAAGAGGGTGTCGATCTTGGTTGTCATCTCGCTTTTTCGTTGCTTGAAATCGGCTTCAAGTTGCGTCAATCGAGCTTCTTGAGATGACATGAATTTGGATACCATTCTCTCAAGACTAGTGGAAGTTCCGGTGTTTAGAGGGTTGTTGCAGGATTTTCCTAAGTTATTTTGCTCGAGCTTAGGAGTCTTGTAGGAGCTCATTAGGAACTTGACTTGATCTTCAAGTTCGAGCATCCTACGATTGGAAGGTTATGAGTCAATGGGAGGCAAAGTGAATGCCTTAACGGTTTTGGGCAACTCATGGGGGTCATTCCAACATTCGTTTTCATAGAGGGCAAGGTCCTCTATTGTACCACACGATTCTTCCACGGTGAGTTTACTAAGTTTGCCACTGGCCGGCCGCTTGGTCGATGGATTGCTTAGTTGAGAAGTTGACACGATTGTAAAAGATTTGGACTTGAAGCCAAAGATCGATGCCATGATGAGGGACTTTGTGGAGCAAGTCCTTAAATCGAGTCCACGCCTCGTACAGAGTTTCACCTTGACGTTGTTGGAACATCAAGATGTCATTCCTAAGTTTGGTAGTTCTTCTCGGTGGGAAAAATTAGGCGAGGAAACGAGTGGTGAGATAATCCCAACTTGAGATGGATCCAGCGGGAAGTCGGTCAAGCCAATTACTAGCTTGGTCCCGTAGAGAGAATTGGAAGAGACGCAAACGCGTGGTCTCCCGAGTAGTAGCATCGAGCTCGATGGAATCGACGATTTTAAAGAAATCCTTAAGATGCTGATTAGGATCTTCGGAACGAACTCCATGGAATGCACATCCATTTTGCACCAACTGGATGGTGTCGGATCGAAGGGCCGTAGTTTGGGCTTGGTCGGAAAGCTCAATGATGTTTCTATAGCGTAGGTGGCTAGGTCTTGAGTATTCACCAAGAGTACGGCCTCTTGGTGGGTCATTTGGTGGTGGGTTGATGAGTGGTGGTTGATGATCACCTTCCATGATGAAAAGTGATGGGGTTACTTTCACACCCCGCCAAGGCGGAAACGCGAGGCGTAATAGATAGGAATTGTCATAACATATGGTTAAATAAATAGAGAATGCACTAAGTGAAAACAATACCAAATGTCATGACGACGCCAGACACAAGTAGGGAACTTGTATCATGGTTAGTCGGACCATAATCACATAGTCATATAATGTACCAAATAGTCTCCCAAACTGGGTAGGAATTACATCAAACAAAATGCAACATAATTCGAAACAAGTATGAATGTCTCAATTAGAAATAATAGTAATCCTTGAAGATAATGCCTAAGGTCTCTCGCTAAACCATGCAAGAATCAAACTTCCTTAAGTTGTCTTATTCATATCACCTGAAAATAAATACTCGAAAATGTCAACATAAAGCTGGTGAGCTCGCAGGTTTAAGAAAATATAAAGTATAAAACAATTTGTTGTGCATAGAGCTATAATTAAGACATGTGTATAAATAATAAGCAGAAAATGAAATGTAATCCCCATCATGAAGTCCGACCACCACGTGGTCCTGATAGAAATCCAAGGTCATACTGGGTGCCTCTACCCAAAGTCGTACTGGGTGCCTCTACCCAAAGATGTGTTGGGTGCCTCTACCCAAAGATATGCTGGGTGCCTCTACCCAAAGATATACTGGGTGCCTCTACCCAAAGATGTACCATAAATCCTTGGTCATGATTCACACAAATATGAACACACATAATACCAACAATATTGCATAACTAACACACAATTATATATACATACATGTCTAAAATAAATATTTAGCACAGCGAAAGAAATAAAGTAAATGAAATAGTAGTTGACTATTATTTTCCTCCAAGAAAATATCAGAAAAATGGGACCACGAGTACTCACCTTAATACGGATGAGGTAATGAAACAAGTGCACACAAGAAAAACGAAAGGATCACAAGCTACTCCTCCTTCCACGTGTCTACATAGGTTAATATTATATATTACTTAATAGATCATTAAAATGTCGTAATTGATGTTTAACACAACATGTTTTAGGGTTGTAATCATAGTTGTCAGGATCCCGATCCTGATCTTAGGATCTTACGATTTTACGATACTGCAAAGCAAAAACGATCCTGATCCTACATAGGATCTTTGCAGGCTTAAGATCTTATAGGATCCCGATCTTTACCATACGATCTTACTATCTAATGCGATCCGATCTTACTTTTCTCGAACTACAAACTAAAAAACTACAAATTTATGGGTTGTTTGTTTGTAGAATTCAAAAAACAACATGTTAATCTTTTTAAACATTTTATAATCATAATTTAGAACAACATTTATATGAAATATTCATAGTATTTTATGGTTATAATGTATTAGAATTTGTAGATTTGTATAAAATTACATAAACTATTAAGAAATAACATTAGAGTAGGATCTTAAAATCCCGATCCGATCTTACGATCACGATCTTGCAAAGACGAAAACGATCCTGGGTAGGATCCCGATCTTGACAACCTTGGTTGTAATGGTCCTTACTCAAATTATAATTTAATCTATGATTAATTTAGTGATTAACCGATGTAGATTTTTATTAAGGGTTTAATTAGGTTGAAAGTATTCATAAAAAGAATGAACGAGAGTTTTAGGGTTAGACCGAATGAGATTAAACGGCTAAGCATAGGACAAATGGAATAAAATGAAAAAGAAAAGAAAAGAAAGACCGAAGATAGGACACGACAAATCTCGGAACAATCACCACCCTACTACGAAACTAACAAAACCTAACTTGGTGACAACACTTAACGAGACACAACATAGCATAGCATCACATAACCCGGTTAACCAACGTATATACATTAAAATTCACAAGCCAATTGTTTTCCCATAAATCTCCCTTCCCCTGTTGAGACATGCCACGCTATACTATCCCAAAACACACTTAGGACCTATAGATTTCACAAAACAAAGAAATAAACTCGACACAAATATTACAACAAAAACAAAATATGACTTTCTTATACACATGCATGCCCTACGCACGACCCATGACTTTGAAACCTAAACTGACTCTTAAACCCAAGTTTTTAACAGGTTATTTACAATCTCCTTTTCTTTGACTCATGCATTCACTTGTTTGCCTTGTAACAGATTAATATTACTTAACCCGACGCACATACACAAATCATGCATACACAAACACGCTCAGAACATGCAAATGATTACTGGTTTTTAGGCACAAACCAGTATTAGAACCATGCACTATTATTTCCTTATGTTTCTGATTTTGAATACAGGTTTTTACTTATCTCGCTAATAAGGTTGACACATTGACAAGCATTACACCATGTATGTTCATTATTCGTTTGTTAACAGAAAGTATATATGACCTCGAATGAAATCACCATTTTACCATTCACGACACCACCATGATCGAAGCAAAGGTCATATATAAGAGACATCGACAAGCATCGCGAGATCAGAATTAATACCAGACTCTATTAGTTACCAATCGCGACATTGCCATGATCGAAACAAAAGTCAAACATGTGAGACAACGTAGAGAGTCGCGAGACCAGGACTAAAATCAAAATCCATTTTTATATTTGATTCATGCATGTTTCTAGGTGGCTTTCTTCCCTTTTTCATACAAATTCGAATAGCAAGAAGCTGAAAAGAGTAGACACATTCAGATTATACTGTAGATTGACATGTTTTAAATGAGTTTTAGATTCATGTTTTACTACTCAAGTACAAAAAGAATGGAAGTAAAAACAAGGGATAGCTTGGGGTACCTTTGGAGCAGTTTTGTTTTTTTTGACGAGACGATGAGGAACAAGGGACAGGGAAAACAATAAGACCCTAACACTCGTTCACCTTTGCGAGACCAGTATTTGAGTCGACTGCCAGACAGTCACACCTGGGTTTTAAAGGGGTTTAAAAGAGGAGCGTGATATAATTTTTTGGAAGGTCATAATATGATTGATTTCTTGTTAAATGTGATTGATATTTAAGTCAAATATAACGCAGGGTAGATGGACGTGATTTAAGGGATTTAAGTTTGGAGGTTAACAAATTAAAGGCAAGGTACAAAAGGAACACGCCTAGGAACTATTTATTTTTGTAACAATTATATATTTAGGAAGTAGCTTAAGTACTTTATTATTTTGTAATTACAAATGTAAAGGTTGTAGTGAAATATTTTTCTTGGTTTAGTTTTAAATAAATTGTACATAGGATTTAGAGCTTAAGGTTTCAAAATCTTTATATAAATAAAGTGGAAGAATCGGGTCAAGGTCTTCGATGACTAACCTGGTCCGATGACGGTTCTCACAGTATCACCCCGTCAGAAGAATTTCGTCCCGAAATTTCATTGGATCTACCGTTGAATCTTAGCTCAAATAGGTATTAGGTGGATAGAAGATGGGGTATCCTCTAATAGTAGAGTGTACCCGAGAAATATCCTAATAACGTATTCTTCCTTACCATCACATAATTGGGTTTTAAGATATTAGGTTTTATATCGATAAATTTCACAAGTGAAGTAAAAATGAAACTAAAATCGGCGCCTGAATCAAATAATACGGTAGCATAGTGATCGTTTAGAGAGAAAGTACCCGTCACTATGTTAGGGTCCTGGCGAGCTTCATTTGCATTCATAATAAATGCCCTTCCTCTGGCTGGATCCCTGGTGTTCCCCTGGTCTCGATTACCAACAATGGCCAACGATCTCCGTTTTGACCTGGTGCTCTGTTCAGTCGGGGGCAAGCATATCGATAATGATCAGCTCTTCCACACTCGTAACAGGCTCCATGTTTCACCGTCGGGTTCCTGGCATTCAACGGTGTCACTTGTCTAGCCCTTGATCGGCAGTCCCTAGCCAAATGCCCTCCTCGATTGCAAGTTGTGCAGATACGACAAGGAATATTCTGAAAATGATGGTAAACGCACTTTGGGAAAAATGGTGTAGGGCCTGAGTATTCCTTCTTCACCATGTTGGTTGCCACAAAAAATTTCCCCATTTTAGCTTTCTTGTTATCAGTCCAGGAGCCTTCATGCTTACTTGGCTCACCATTTCCCTTCCTCTTTTCACCAACCTTTGAAAGTGTTCCCCATCTAACCGCCTCATCAGTCAGTGCCCCTGCCTTCTGAATGGTGCTTTGGATAGTGGTAGGTTCAGTGGCCCTAACCATCCCACGAATTTCGGGAATTAACCCATGGATGAACCTGGAGATACGTTTGGACTCGGGAGTGACCAGATGTGGAACCAATCTAGCCAGCTCATGGAACCTATCAGTATACGCCGCATGGTCGGCGCCCACGATGATGTGGTTCCAGAATTCCGTTTCCAGCTTCTGCATTTCGTTATCGGGGCAAAATTCCTCCATCATCAATGCCTTAAAATCTTCCCAGGTCATACCAATAGCAGCGTCCCTACCTCTAGCTTGAATCTGGGTGTTCCACCATGTAAGAGCTTTGTTGATGAGTGAGCTAGCCGCATACTTCACCTTTTGGTTTTCAGCACAGTTGCTTATGTCCATAACGGCTTCCATCTTTTCTATCCACCGGGTGAGTGCTAGCGCACCGTCCTTGCCATCGTACTCCTTTGGTTTACAAGCCGAGAACTCCTTATATGTACACCCATTGGTGCCATTACCACCGCCCCCATTTCCAGTACCATTTCCGTTTCCACCACCGTTCCATTTCTGTTTCCACCACCGTTTCCATTTCTGTTTCCACCACCGTTTCCATTTTCGTTCCCACCATTGTTAAGGACGTGGTTACCCACTTGGGTGACAATTTCTGGGAGAAGAGCTTGGAGTTGTTGTGTTATGATTGCAGCAATGTATGGGTTAGCGCCAGGCTCGGGGTTAGCACCAGAGTTACGTGTTTTTCTTTTTGGCGGCATACTATAAAAGGAAGGTTATTTGTAGATGTCAGATGGAGGATAAGGTTACTGGATATTCACAATTTGAAATACAAATATGAGATATTATACTTCTTAGTCTTGTTAGCACCTATCAACACAACCATGATCACAAGTCCACATGTGTCGTGATGCATTCATAATTATGTTGGCCACCATAATTATAATTGCATCCATTCACACGTGTACTCATTACCAAAGCCGCACATCGAGGTATTAATACCAATATATAGAGTTATAAACCAGGAAGTATCACAAATAAATCCTACCAATTACTTCATAAAACAAAACCAATTCAAGGCAAACCCTTATAGCAGTTAAATTCCCATAAGCTAAGAGCAAATAAGGGCAAAACTAAAAGAAAATGAGTGGTCACATAGATAATTGCACACATACTTCCTATGATGCATACTACATGAGGAGTCCTAAGTTATAGTCTAGGCAAAGCAACCTAATTCTCTATAACCAAGGCTCAGATACCATTCTGTCACACCCCGCCAAGGCAGAAACGCGAGGCGTAACAGATAGGAATCGTCATAACACATGGTTAAATAAATAGAGAATGAACTAAGTGAAAACAATACCAAATGTCATGACGACGCCAGACACAAGTAGGGGACTTGTATCATGGTTAGTCGGACCATAACCACATAGTCATATAATGTACCAAATAGTCTCCCAAACTGGGTAGGAATTACATCAAACAAAATGCAACATAATTCGAAACAAGTATGAATGTCTCAATTAGAAATAATAGTAATCCTTGAAGATAATGCCTAAGGTCTCTCGCTAAACCATGCAAGAATCAAACTTCCTTAAGCTGTCTTATTCATATCACCTGAAAATAAATACTCGAAAATGTCAACATAAAGTTGGTGAGCTCGCAGGTTTAAGAAAATATAAAGTATAAAACAGTTTGCTGTGCATGGAGCTATAAGTAAGACATGTGTATAAATAATAAGCAGAAAATGAAATGTAATCCCCATCATGAAGTCCGACCACCACGTGGTCCTGATAGAAATCCAAGGTCATACTGGGTGCCTCTACCCAAAGTCGTACTGGGTGCCTCTACCTAAAGATGTGTTGGGTGCCTCTACCCAAAGATATGCTGGGTGCCTCTACCCAAAGATATATTGGGTGCCTCTACCCAAAGATGTACCATAAATCCTTGGTCATGATTCACACAAATATGAACACACATAATACCAACAATATTGCATAACTAACCCACAATTATATACACATACATGTCTAAAATAAATATTTAGCACAACGAAAGAAATAAAGTAAATGAAATAGTAGTTGAGTATTATTTTCCCCCAAGAAAATATCAGAAAAATAGGGCCACGGGTACTCACCTTAATACGGATGAGGTAATGAAACAAGTGCACACAAGAAAAACGAAGGGATCACAAGCTACTCCTCCTTCCAAGTATCTACATAGGTTAATATTATATACTACTTATAAATAGATCATTAAAATGTCGTAATTGATGTTTAACACAACATGTTTTAAGGTTGTAATGGTCCTTAGTCAAATTATAATTTAATCTATGATTAATTTAGTGATTAACAGATGTAGATTTTTATTAAGGGTTTAATTAGGTTGAAAGTATTCATAAAAAGAATGAACGAGAGTTTTAGGGTTAGACCGAATGAGTTTTAGGGTTTAGATTCATGTTATACTACTCAAGTACAAAAAGAATAGAAGTAAAAACAAGGGAAGTAAAAACAAGGGATAGCTTGGGGTACCTTTGGAGCAGTTTTGTTTTTTTTGACGAGACGATGAGGAACAAGGGACAGGGAAAACAATAAGACCCTAGCACTCGTTCACCTTTGCGAGACCAGTATTTGAGTCGACCGACAGTGCACACACCTGGTTTTAAAGGGGTTTGAAAGAGGAGCGTGATATAATTTTTTGGAAGGTCATAATATGATTGATTTCTTGTTAAATGTGATTGATATTTAAGTCAAATATAACGCAGGGTAGATGGACGTGATTTAAGGGATTTAAGTTTGGAGGTTAACAAATTAAAGGCAAGGTACAAAAGGAACACGCCTAGGAACTATTTATTTTTGTAACAATTATATATTTAGGAAGTAGCTTAAGTACTTTATTATTTTGTAATTACAAATGTAAAGGTTGTAGTGAAATATTTTTCTTGGTTTAGTTTTAAATAAATTGTACATAGGATTTAGAGCTTAAGGTTTCAAAATCTTTATATAAATAAAGCGGAAGAATCGGGTCAAGGTCGTCGATGACAAACCTGGTCCGATGACGGTTCTCACAGTTACTAACAAAGGTCACGAAGAAGGGGGATAGACTACAAGGAAGCGAAAAATAGGAAAAAACTTACTTGATAGGAATCAAGCAAAGAAACCTAAATGAGGTAGAAATCTAACTAGTTATTCTATTCCCGCACGCCAAAACTTGATACGGCATAACGCTGTTCGGTCAAAGGAAACTTCCTTTTCTTCGAGCAAGTTTTTCAACCACCTAGGCAGTGAATCTAATCGTTGTAATGTAGTATTAGGGTAAGCCTCGGGATTGATATCGTTCTCTAGGGGAATAGGAATGCTAGTGAGAAATTACTACGCTAAGGTTGGGGTTGAGGAAGATTATTTTTTTATCTTTTATTATATTTTTTAGGAAGTTGAAAAGTACGAATTTCAGGGTATTGGATTTGGGGGGGTGGTATTTCTACCGATTACTCCACTATTATCTAATCTAATTAACTTAGCTAAGGTGAGTGTAGTCTATGTCTATTTTTGTGTGCTCTTATGATGATTAAAAATGTGTTTACTTAGATGCTATTACTCCCTAGTTATCTCCTATTGATGGTTGAATTGTCACGTCCTTATTCTTAACGCGTTGTGTTTTCTAAGGTCGTAGGGTATGCGTTTATCCCTAACTCTTTGAAGCTACCTAAGGTTAATGACTACGAAATCTCTAGGATTCATAAACTTAACACTAAGGTTATCTTTGGATATTTAGCCTACAATTCCACTAGTAACTATAAGCTAAGGTTCAACAAAGATTAATCAAGCATTAAAAACACAATGGATGACCTATCGCAATACTAGGTCAATCACAATTAAGATAAGAGACAACCAATCAATATTCAATACCTAGGTTTCATAGATCTAAGCAAACACACAAGTAAATTAGCCGGACATGGGAAACATGCAAGCATACACACAAACAATTCAAGACATAATTGTATTAATGAAGTAAATATTATTTTCTTTTTGTTAGGTTTAAGTCTGACGAGAATAATATTCTACAACTAGTAATTCATTTATTTTCAAACCGACCCATTTACTATCTATTATTTGATTGACTAATCCTTTATATTGGAATGGTTATCTTGTTGTAAAATAGGGTATGGAACCCTAAGATACTGCCCAAGACAGCCTAGGTTCGGTTTAGGTTTTACTCCACAAACTACCTCTCTAAAAATAAAAATTCAATTCTATATATAGAGTTACAATATGCGACGGCGTCACTCTTTAATTGTGATGCCGCGGTCGCCGCCATTAGGGTTTCGTCTTGGCCACGTCAACTCTGTGACGGCGTCATCTTATGCTTGTGACGACGTCGACCTCAACCTCTAACGCCGTCGGGATCCAAATCTAGGCCGTCTGAGTTGTGACGCCCTACTCTTTTAAACCTGATGCCGTCACTTGTAAAATAGCAATTTGCTCTCTGAGTCATCTCAAGATGTGTCGCGACGGCGTCGCAATTAAGCCGTGACGCCGTCCCCTTCAATTTCAGCAGCTTGAGTGTCTCGATTCTTGACTTTGGCCATTTTCTTTGTATACTCACGCCTTTTCGTCCGAATAATTGTCATTCTAGCAATTTGCCTTCAAGAGACCTAAAAAGTGAAAAGGAACAAAATTAAGTAGTAACGGATACAAAAGTGATCAATTAAGGGCTTAAATGACCCCTCAAAAGTGTACCTTTTAAATCCTTATCAATTAGCAAAATTATTACTAATCAGATTAAAGAGGGGCTTGGAGATATTGTTAGTATTAACCAGTCGGCATTTGTTCCGGGGCGTAATATATCTGACAACATTCTTTTTACTCAAGAATTAATGCGTAATTATCATCGTCCTCGCAGACCACCGAGATGTGCCTTTAAGATTGATATCCAGAAGGCATATGATATTGTTGATTGGCGTTTTCTTGAAACTACTTTGGTTGGTTATGGATTTCAAAATAGGATGGTTTCATGGATTATGGCTTGCGTGACTAGTGTGTCGTATTCCATTTGTATTAATGGTGATATCTATGGGTGGTTCAGGGGTAAAAAGGGCTTACGACAAGGTGATCCTATGTCACCTTACCTATTTACACTTGTTGTGGAAGTGCTAACTCTCGTATTGTAGCAAAGGGTTGAGCAGATGGATGATTTCCAATACCATAATCTTTGTGAAAGGCAGAAGATTATTAATCTTTGTTTTGCTGATGATATATTTATTTTCACACATGGTGATGTTGTTTCAGCTAGTGTGGTTATGGATGCCTTAGATGAGTTCAAGAATTTATCGGGCCTCGTTCCTAGTATTCTGAAGAGCACGACGTTCTTTTGTCATGTGCCTAACCAGGTTAAGTTGTCCATTTTGAACTCTTTGTCTTTTAATGAAGGTACCCTCCCTATCAAATATTTGGGTGTTCCCCTTATATCTTCACGGTTATTGTATCGGGATTGCAAAGTTCTTGTGGAAAGGGTTCATAATAGAATATCATGTTGGAAGAATAAATTTTTATCGATGGCGGGTCGGTTACAGCTCATTACATCTGTGTTATCATCTATGCATATATATTGGGCTTCTATCTTTATCCTTCATGTTCATGTCATCCATGATCTTGAGCAGCTCATGCGTGGTTTCTTATGGTGTCAAGGTGATATGAAAAAGGGTAAGGCTAAGGTGGCGTGGGAGGATATTTGTAAGCCTAAAGAGGAGGGTGGTCTAGGCATTCTTAGCCTCTATGAATTTAACGTGGCACTTATAGCGAAACATGTTTATATTATTTTGATCCATAAAGAATCCTTATGGGTCAAATGGATTCATGCGTACAAGCTGCGTGGTAGGAGTTTTTGGGATGTTCCATGTACGGGTGATATGAGTTGGGGCTGGAAAAAATTACTTCAAATGCATCCAACTATTCGACCTTTTTTCTGGTTCCACATTCGTGATGGTAAGAGGGCTTTTATTTGGTTTGATAATTGGTGTTCCTTGAGCCATCTAAAGAGTTTGCTTACTGTTAGAGATATTTCTCGTTCTGGGTTTTCTTTAAATAATTCTGTTGGTGATTTGCTTATTGATGGTGCTTGGAGATGGCCTAGTGAGTGGATTGATAGGATTCCTGCTTTATTGATGATTAACCCTCCAACGCTTACTGAAGGTGTTGCTGATGAGTTGGTTTGGAGAGTGTCTAATGGTGAATTCAAGTCGTTCACCATATATCATGTCAGGGACTCTATCCGTGATAGTGCTAATCTGGTTCCTTGGTTTCATGTTGTGTGGTTCCCTTAGTGTATCCCTAAACATGCATTTAATATTTGGCTTGTCGTTAATTGCAAGCTGAAAACACAAGATAGACTGAGGCAATGGGATGTCGGTCTTGATACTGACTTAAACCAGCTTCGTTGTCTATTTTGTGATAACCAACCTGATTCTGATGCTCACCTTTTCTTTGAGTGCCCTTTTTCTTTACAGGTGTGGACAAGAGTTTGTGCTCTAGGTGGAATGGATAATATTCCTCCTAGACTGGATGATGTTGTTTCGTACCTTATACCTTTGTCTAAAGGATGCTCTGCCACTAGTGTGATATCTCGTCTTCTCCTTGCTGCTTCTTACTACTCTATTTGGCATGAACGGAATTCGATGCTTTTTAAGAAGGGGATGAAGTCATATACACTGGTTTTTGATGATATAGTTACTATTGTTCGTTTGAAGATCCTTTCGTTTCGATTCACGAAGAACTCTCTGCGGATTAGAAGGATTCTGGATACATGGAAGCTACATGTATCGGTGATCATTGCGTCTGGTTTAACGTCTTGATGGAAGTTCTTCAGTGCTTGTCTTTTTCGCGAGGGGAGTGCGAGGAATGGGTTGTACTCTTTTTCCCTACTCCAAGGTTTTTCCTTTCGGGGTTTTTCTTGGAAAGGGTTTTTAAGGAGGCAAACTTCCTGGGTCACCTTGCTCCCTTCGTGCTTATGGTGATTGCGGGATGCTCGCATGTTACAAGTTTTTCTTGTTTTATGCATGGTTAAGTGATGTAATTTATAGCTAGGTTTATTGTGTTTATGGCATGTCATAAACACTAGTTATCAAGCCTTTAGCTTGAGGTTAATGTGATACTTCTGCCACATTCCATTTATACTTATCATTATTTTTTGTTATATATTTACCGGGGTAAAACCCTTTACCCAAAAAAAAAATTCTAATTTTTAACAGCTTTGATATACATGTGTTTTTTTGAATTTATAAAATAATTGGTGATGAACTTAGACGAGTGGCTTACATTTTTGGAAAGTAGACTCAAAAATGATGAATCTAGACTTTTGAAACAAATGTCTTCTTTAGAAAACGAGTGAGAAATAGTCCAGTTACAATGGAAATTTTCTGAAAAAGTGCAACAGGAGGTCATAAGTCGTTTTAATATAAACCGACACCCAAAACTTGTTTTCACGAATCGAGGCTATGAAATAATGAAATTATGCATGTTCACCTTCATTTAGAGATTTTAACGAAGAAAATCAAGCTTAAATGACTTAGATACTCTCAAATGAAGTCGGGATAAACTTATTTCTAGGGTTTCTTTTAAAGTGTTAAACAAAAATGGAGTGACCACTTTCAGGCCTATTACGAGGACATTAGGCTTAGATTCACAAGAGTGTTAGTTGAACTTTTTATAGCCCTTGAGGCATACTTGACACTGGAATTCGAAACGGTCCAAACCAATAAAACATGAAGAAGTTATGAGCCTATAAACTTGAGGAAAACTCTTTCTGAACACTTTTGGAAAACTTAATATTAAAAGGTGAAACTTACGTTTTACTACGTTTTAAGTCATAAAACATCACTACAATTATATACGGGTAATAAAACTTCATAAAACTCATACGTAATTAGTACATGTTGCATTTCCCTAAAATGACTTATTATTTTAGGTCGCTTTTTGGATTTCCCGTCGTTACTCTACGTTATACTATTTCAAATACATTGATTACTTGAGGTGAGTTTCATAGCCCCATATTTACTCGTTTATAATTGATTTTGAAATACTTTGGGGTGAGAAAACATGCTCGCTTACTGAAACACATTACTCGTTTTACTTAAATACATGCTCATTTACTGAAACACATTACTTGTTTTACTTAAATACATGCTCGTTTACTAAAATAAATTGCTTGTTTTTACACACGGATACAAGTGCACAAAACATTTACATATTTCCTAAGTTACCACATGAGCCATTAAGTCCTCACATATCATGAGCTGTTAATTACTTGTAAGTGCGAATATTGTGAATAGATCTACTGGGTTGACAACCCCATTGGGTTATTCGCGCCAACTGGGAAAACGAACGCATACCATTTGAGAACATTGGGTGTTTGGCTAGACACCTACATGGAAAATCATATATTTGTGCAAATCGCATACAAAACAGTTAAGGCTTCGGGGTCATGAGCTTAAGACAACAATAACACTTTTTCTATGACATTTTATTTGATATAATGGTAATACATGGAATCTTGTGATCCGCACTTGAAATTTACATTACACAAACATATAAACTCAAGTGCTTAAGGTTTACTTGGTTTAGCATACATGGATTCCATGCATAGAGTCACTATTGACAGTCACATTCACGAGGATTTTACTACATGGACATCATTCATCACTTGGCTATATTTTTGCAAAAACTCTTATTATTTTGTTGTGAATTGATGAGTGTCTAAATACTCATCATTTTTGTACCATTTAAACTGCAAAAACATCTGAAAACACTCAGAAATGCATCAAAATGATAAAAATATCACAAATAAGTGTTTTATGTGTTTTAAATGCAAAAATATCAAAATCTGGTGAAAAACGTATAAAGTTTGCATAATTGGCAGTTTTAGTCCCCCAAGTTTCAAAAGTTGTCAAAAACAGTCCCTGGTGAAACAAAATAAAGAAAAAATGTTATTCAAGGTCCCTGAAATATTCTAATTTGTCAAAAATGGTCCTTGAATAAATCTTTTGTTAAATGGCAAGAAAGGCCCCTGAACTTTTGAAATTGTCAAGTTTGGCCCCTGGAAAATTGGAAAATGGCAAAATTGGTCCTTGGACTTTTGATGATTGTCACTTTTGGTCCTTAGAGCAACTTTGTTGAATTGGCAGAATAGGTCCTTCAAATTTCAGATTTTACACAAAAAGTCCTTGTCAATACTAATCTAAGCCTTGTCAAAAACCTTTTGACCCCCTTCCATTATCTCCTTTGTGACCCCCTGTCAAAACCAGTGACCCCCTTTCTCTTTTGGACTCCTGGTAAACAAAACCAAATAAACTCTTTCCCTCCACCTCATGCTTCTTCCACCTCCCCTCTGCACACCACTTGCCTGCAACACCATCTCCTCTCCCATCACCTTTTTCACCTTATTCTCCACCCCCATCATCACTCAACCCTCTACAATTAATGCCCCCCCCCCTACTTGCCTGTTACAGAGCCCTACAAGTCAAATGTCTGCTTCCCGCCAAAATGGAAAAATGGCCAAAACACTCTAAACTCTCTCATTGGCCAAAATGAGAAGTGGGATCTGCTCTAAGGACACGTGTAAGCTCATTTGAAGCATAAAAGAGAGAAAGAAGCAGAAGAAGTAGTCTTAGTTTTTTTAAATTTCATGAATGTCGTTTTTCTTTGAATGTTTTAATTAGTTCACAACTTTGTAATATCAAGCTTTATTGTATTAATACTAAACCTTTTGATCATTATAACTTAGTTTTAAAGCTTAATTGATGGTTTATTTATATTTAAAGTTTGTAAAGTTTCAACTGTAAATTCAAATGTTAAATTCAAGGTCCCTAATCACTCAAGCTTCCCATAGCTTATTTTTCGGGCAGTTCAGAAAAGTTTACTTGTGCTATAGCTTTTTGTAAGCTTGGGAAATCAATTTCAATCAGTTTCAAGCACAAATGGTGGAAAGTCAACGAAAGTTAACATTGGAGCAAAAATGGTATGAATTGGAAATGGGTTGAATCGTAAGTTTGGATTTGGGTTTTTACAATCAGTTGGGTTGGTTAGGTTAGATAATAGTCCTTGGGTTCATTGGTTCTTGTGTACAAGCCACCGTGGCTAAAGTTCAATTTGTAAGTGATTTTTTAGTCTCATCAACATAATCTGTCCTTACCATTTTAAGTAGTTAAAATTAGTTTAATAAGTAGTAATTAGGTTATTAAAAGTCATTTGATTGCCTCTTTGTTCATTGTAACAGTTAGCTTAAATTTGTTTGCACAGTTGATACGTGTGTTTGGATTTGCCCTTTAATCTGCCCTTAAGGCTTAGTCAGTGGTTGCTTATTGTTAGTTTATGTTTCTTAAGCTCATTTAAGCATACTTCAGTCAATAAATTGGGTCTGCAAACATCTTAAGTCAACATTTCATCTCAAGCGATTTAACGACACATTTGTGTTTTTGGAAATCAAACCACTTGCATTGTGTTTAAAATACATAGACATTGATTGCTTTAGGCTCATTACATCATATAACATCAACATCAGTAATAAAATTGGATTCAAAGTTCAATTTGGTCAAAGTTCTTAACTAAAGTCAAAAGTCAAAATTTGCAAAAAGTGGATTTGAGCTCATCTAGGAAGATTTTTCATGAGTTCAATTTTGAGCTACATCAAGTGGGATTTGGCATTTTAAAAAGTTCAACTGGTCATCTTTCTTATCATCATTTTATTAGGTTTTTGCAATTTTTTTAGAAGCTCCAAACAAGCTCTTCTTTTAGGCCCAAAGTGCCCTGCTCACTGACACTCAGTTGATACTGAGATTTCCGCTTTTGTGCAAGGTGCACAGGGCTCAATAGAGCTGGCCATGGTCTGATTTTTGGTTTGCTTACTCTCACCCAGGTCATCTTGAGGTCCTAACTTCTGTTTTTCCATTTGAGCTTATTTTGAAACTTGTGAATAAGCTACAACTTGGTACTGTGAAAGCTTTTAGTTTAAGTACTCAAATAAACCAAATCTTGGTAATTAGCTTATCAGAAGTTAAAAGTTGTTGAAATAAGTTGCATTTGGGTCATTTTAACATAACAAAGCTTCGTGATCGTTGGTTTCCATTGGGTACATTTTGGCTTTTTCAAGTGCTTATTTCATAAGCATTAGCATAGCGCTCCAACTTCTTCCAAACAACACCATGTTTTTCTATTTTTCCTAGATTCCTAGTATAATTTTAGAGTTTTCCTGAAATTTTCACATTTTTCCATAACAGTTTGCTATTTTTCTTAATTAAAAACAATTTTTAGGATTATTTAAATAGCTTTTAATACAAATAATTCGTGAAAAAGTCCAAAAATAATTTTTCATTTTTATTAAGTTTAGATAAATATAAAAAGTAAAAAAATTAATTTTCCAGATTTTTCATAGTTTATTTTGTAATTTTTGGTAATTTAATTAGTTTTAAATAGTTTAAAATCCATAAAAAATAGAAAAATAATCAGAAAAATACAAAAATAGTTTTGAAAATTCTTTTTTGTTATTTTAGATTTTTCCAAGACATAATTTTATTTTTCTAGCTTTATTTCCTATTTTCTTGTAATTTAGGTTATTATTAATTAGTTAAGAATAGTTTTTAATTAATAATAATTAATTAATTAGTTATAAAAATAATTTTCTTTTTCTAAAAAGTTTCTTATATCATTAGGTTTGTAAAAATATCATTTCCATATTTTTAGGGTTAATATTGTGTAAGTTTCACGTTTTTGTTTGTACGTCACGTAGATTTTAAATTCAGTTTTATAAAAACATAAAACAAAAACATCATTTTAATTATAGTGATAGCGTTTATTTAATAGATTTTAACTTTTTAATCTCCTTTAATCTTCTGTAGTTTATAAACAAATCAAAATCCCCCTTGACCACTATCCTTAGTGGTTATTCGACATCTGATTGTGTTAAACACCAGTCAATCCTCCTGGGACATAACGACCGGGAATCCACTGTATTCTCCTGATCTTAAATTGCATTTGTGCTCTGAGCTGTTTTAAGTTTCTTACAGTTGGTCATTCACAAGTGGCTAGCTTGCGTGAGATAACTTTACGGCTCAACACAGATCAAATTTTGGCCGCACTGGGGAGGCTGTAAGCGTGTTCTAAGCATTTTTCAGACCCGTACTTGCACATATACCACAGTTTGTAAAAAAGTTTTCTGTAAAGTTAATATAAATCAAAAAGTTCATTAACACTTTTCCTAAAGTGTTAAAAACACCAAACAAAATATAAAACAACAAAACAATCGTAACGTTTTCTAGCTTGTGTTTCTTTTAAGGTGATTCTTAAAGAAATACGATTTGGTTAAACGAAACGATACCAAAAATATTGTCCAAAAAGTTTTTAAACCCATCAGCACAAATCATACCTACGTCTTTTCAGTGATACTTAATATACATAAAAATCAACCACCGCAAATCAAGGCAGTGCACTACCTAACTGGGGATGCGACCATAATAAGTTCCCATATCGATTTAAAACTTGCCTTTGTGTCCTTGTGATTTGGTGTACCTTTTTCAAAGAAGCCATTTCATTTGTATTTATTGGTTAAGTTCACTTGTGTTTTGCCTCATTTGTTTTGAAAACTGATTTTTTTAAACTTAGTGCATCGCGCACTGTTCTTCCAGTTCTACAAGTCCATTGTCGAACTTGGAAAGACTTCAGACGAGGACGTCTCGCTCCTTCAGCCCGTGATCGAGGAACGCTTACCACCACCACCACCGTGATGGCGAAGATAAGCCGATGAATGAG
The DNA here is from genome assembly GCA_910596185.1 of Chrysanthemum makinoi. NCBI lineage: Eukaryota > Viridiplantae > Streptophyta > Magnoliopsida > Asterales > Asteraceae > Chrysanthemum > Chrysanthemum makinoi. The sequence goes on along the minus strand of OU343225.1, from coordinate 230,280,902 downwards.
CTTCTCCAAGCACCCATCGAGGGTTATGGAGATGCTATTGTTGTCCCGACCATCGTGGGTTGATACTTTTGAGCTCAAAACCGGTTACTTAATCGTAACCCAAAGCCAATTCTATGGTTTTGAGAGGGATGATCCTCATGCACACATTCGATGGTTTAACAAGATTGCATCTACCATCAAGTACAAGAATGTACCACATGAAGCTATCGCTTCTTCGTTCCATTTTCTCTAGAGGGACAAGCCCGGAATTGGCTTGAGAAACAACCCCCTCGTTCCATTGAGACATGGGAAGATCTAGTCACAAAGTTTGTTAACGAATTCTATCCTCCATCCCGAACTACAAGTCTTAAGAATGAGATAATGAAATTCTCTCAAAGATTTGATGAATCATTCTGGGAGGCATGGGATCGTTACAAAGACTTGCTCCGCAAGTGTCCGCATCATGGTTTTACCAAGTTAATGCAAATGGATACTTTCTACAATGGTCTGCACCAAGGTGATCAAGACTCTCTAAATGCCTCCAGGAGGTAATTTCAGCAAGACCACAAAGAAGCCTTGCAAATAATTGAAAACAAGTCCCGTGTCCGCCTTTCCAGCAAAGACATATCAATCTCAGTCTAAGGCTGGACCTTCACTTCATCTCCAGGTGGGTACATCTAGCACCGATGCTAAGATTGACAAACTCACGGATATTGTTCAAGCTTTGGTTCTTGCTAACCAGAAGAAAGTCACTTTCACACAAGCACCAACGTATGGTGAAGTGAAGAAAGTTGAAGTTTGTGTTACTTGTGGTGGTCCTCATGCATACTACAATCTGCTCGCCACCGATGGTAGTCCTTTTGAAGCTAATGCTATAGCCGGTACTTCAAATCAAGGAGGTAATCAATACCGTCCTCAGATTGAACCAAACTACCGCGGCTAACACTTATCGGCACCACCCTTTCAATCGAATCCTAACCGAATCGGAACCAACAAAGAATGAACCAAGGTTATCAAAACCAAGGTAATTTCTATTCCGGTCCCAACCAAGGTTTCCAACAACAAGGAAATCTTAATCAAAACACTTACAATCGAGGGAATCATTTCAGGGAATATGAACCTAATCAAGGGAATTCGCTATAACCGAACATAAGACCTCATTACCTCCACCTCCTCCCCGTGTCAACATCCGATGAGCTTTTAAGGCAATTCATGAAGTCTCAAGAGGAGACAACAGTGGTGTTGGTCACCGATCGCTAATTAAAGAAGTCTTTAAATGATCGACCCTCGGCTCTGTACTCTACCTAGCAACACGATCGCTAATCCGAGGGCTGCGCAAAGGCGATCACAACCAGAAGTGGTACTTCATATGATGGACCCGCATTCCCACTACTCTTCTTCTTCTCTCCGCGTAGTGGAAAGTGAACTGGAGGCGACAACGGACAAGGAACTTCCTACTAATAACGGAAATACCAACAATGTCCATCCTCAGGTTGTCCAGAAACCAAATCCAATCCGGAGTTGTTTTGAACCTCCTGAGCTCCCATTGAAAAATCCAAATCTTCTATTCCTTACCCATCACGTTACATGAGCAAAAGCTCCTGAGAAAGGGTCATCAAATGGAAAAATTCTTTCAAATTTTCCAAGAACTTCATTTTGACATAAGTCAGGATGCATCATGTTGATGCCCAAGTTTGCATCAACTCTCAAACACATGTTAAGCAACAAGGAAAAGCTATTTGAAATGGCTAAACTCCATCAACGAGAACCGCTTCAGCATCTTGAAGAAGCTTCCCGAGAAGCTTGGAGATCCCGGAAAGTTCTCTTTACCTTGTGTATTTCCAGGAATGGTTGAATGCTTTGCCTTAGCCGATCTTGGTGCAAGCATTAACCCGATGCCTCATTCAAGTGGAAGAAACTTTCTCTTCGGATCTTACTCCTACATGCATGACTCTCGAGCTTGCATCGGACGATATCCCGTCCTCTTGGAATTGCCGAGGACGTATTTGTGAAAGTAGGAAAGTTCCATTTTCCAGGTGACTTTGTAGTTGTTGATTTCGATGCTGATCCACGGGTTCCTCTCATTGTTGGAAGAGGATTCCTGAGAACGGGCCGCGCTCTCATTGATGTATTTGAGCAAGAAATCACATTACGTGTTGGTAATGAAGCTGTCACCTGTAACCTTGATCAAACTTCGAGGTACTCCGCAAACTATGATTTCGAGTCGGTTAACCAATAGATATCATGTTGCTTCAAGAGTACTTCAAGAAGTTCTCGGGTTATTCTCATAATTCTGTAAGTGGGAATCCCACCACATCTTCTCAACCTATCATAGCCAATTCTACTCCTTCTCTCACTCCTTTGAGGGAAGCGACTTCATCTTGGAAGAGATTGAAGCATACTTGGCTAGTGATTCTGCTCCATGGGAAATTGATCACGCCAATTGACATCGAGGGGACATACTTTCATTGAGAAAATGCTTAAAGATGATCATTCATCAACCCTCACATTAGTGATGCATTCTTGAAGAGATTAACCTCCATGAGATTAATCCGGGAGATATTCTTACTCTGAGAAGTTGTTAAATCAAGACACTTCTCCTCCACTCTCCCCGCCAACCTTCATAACAAGGAAATCAAGTCACGAGAAAATCAAGAATTTCCTGAAGTCGAACTTAGGACTTACCGCCATCTCGAGTATGCATTTCTTGAGGGTGATGATAAATTACCCGTCATTATTGCTCGAGATTTAAGTAAAAATGAAAAGACTGCTTCTATAAAGGTCTTGAAGTCACACAAGCAAGCAATTGCTTGGAAACTCTCCGACATTAAGGTATTAACCCCGAGTTCTCAGTACTCACAAAATCTTGATGGAGGATGACTTCGCAAGCAGCTCAACATCGAGAAGGGTGAATCCAAAAATCCATGATGTTATCAAACGAGGTTATCAAACTTCTTGATGCAGATTGATTTACCCTATCTCGGATAGTCCTTGGTTAGCCCGATTCAATCGTGTTCAAAAAGGGTGGCATAACCTGTTGTCACGAATGAAGAAAACGAGTTAATTCAACTGCTTGGTTACGGATGGCGGTGTGTATTGACTATCGCAAGTTAAATGACGCCACCCGTAAAGACCATTTTCCTCTACCCTTCATGGACCGGATGCTTGAGAGATTAGCAGGGAACGAATACTATTGTTTCCTTGATGGTTTCTCGGGTTACTTTCAGATCCCCATTGATCCACCGGATCAAGAGAAGACCACATTCACCTGCCCATACGGAACTTTTGCCTACAAACGTATGCCCTTTGGCTTATGTAACGCTCCTGGCACGTTCCAACGTTGTATGATGGCCATATTCCACGACATGATCGGGGAAACAATGGAGGTGTTTATGGATGACTTCTCAATCATCGGGGATTCATTTCAGACTTGTCTCTCCCATTTAGACAAAATGCTAAAACGGTGTGAAGACACCAATCTTTGTCTAAACCGGGAGAAAAGCCACTTTATGGTCAAAGAAGGCATAGTCCTTGGCCATAAGATTTCAAAAAATGGGATGGAGGTAGATAGAGAAAAAGTTGATGTTATTGCTAAACTACCTCATCCTACTACCGTCAAAGGTATTAGGAGTTTCCTTGGTCATGCCGGGTTTTATCGCAGATTCATACAGGATTTTTCCAAAATCGCTCGGCCTATGACCCATCTTCTTGAAAAAGAAGCTCCTTTATCTTCTCTCCCGAAAAGGCCGAAGCTTTGAAACATCAAGAAAAGGCTTACGGAAGCACCCATTCTAGTTGCCCCGACCGATTTCCCTTTGAGCTCATGTGCGATGCAAGTGATTTTGCTATCGTGCAGTCTTCAGCAACGAAAACAAAGCATTTTCAAATTTATACACTACGCAAGTAAGACTATGATCAGCTCAAACCCATTACACCACTACCTAAAAGAACTATTAGTCAGGTGGTGTATGGTTGAGAAATTTCGCCATACCTCATCTTGACCAAATGTTAGTGTATACGGATCACTCCTGGCTTTAAATATCTCTTTGCAAAACAAGATGCAAAGCCGAGATTGCTCTGCTGTTCTCCTCCTCCGTGAATTTGATATCATTATACGTGATAAAAAGGAGTCGAGAACCTAGTCGGCCGATCATCTATCCCGATTAGAGAACCCTCACCAAGATGTTCGAGAAAAAGGAAATAAATGAAATGATTTCTCCTCAGACACTAATGTAAGCGTTTCTTTTCGGAAACTTCTACCCCATGGTTTGCTGACTTCGCAAATTACCATGCGGGTAACTTCATAGTGAACGGGATGTCGTCCCAAAGAAGAACAAATTCTTCAAGGATGTTAAACATTACTTCTGGGACGACCCCTACTTGTTCAAAATTTGCGCGGATCAAGTCATCAAGCGATGTGTATATGGTCAGGAAGCTATTGACATTCTCAAAGCTTGCCATGCTGGACCTACTGGGGACATCATAGCCCCAACTACACCGCCAAGAAGGTGTTTGATTCCGGATTCTATTGGCCCACAATCTACAAGGATGCCCATGAATTTGTCAAAACTTGTGACGCTTGTCAACGCACGGAATATCTCACAAAGGAAATGAAATGCCAAAAACGCCATTCAAGTGTGTGAGATCTTTGACATCCGGGGCATTGACTTATGGGGCCATTCCCTTCTTCTCAGGAAATAAGTACATACTCGCGGGTCGTTGACTATTTGTCAAAATGGGTTGAAGCTAAGGCTTTACCCACCAACGATGCCCGAGTTGTAGTGAAATTCTTAAAATCCTTGTTTGCTAGGTTTGGAACTCCACGAGCCATAATCAGTGATCGTGGTACGCATTTCGCAATGACCGCTTTGAAAGAGTCATGCGAAGTATGGTGTAACTCACCGCCTCTATCGCTGCACCACCCACAAACAAGTGGGCAAGTGGAAGTTTCTAACCGATCAAAGAATTCGAGAGGACGGTTGGCGAAAAACCGTGCTCTTGTCGGATAAGCTAGATGACGACTCTCGGGCCTTCCGGACAGCTTACAAAACACCCATCGGGTGTACTCCATACAAGCTTGTGTACGGAAAGGCGTGTCATCTACCGGTTGAGCTTGAGCACAAGGCATACCGGGCCTTGAAACATGCCAACTTTGATATTCAGACAGCTGGTGATCACCGAAAAGTTCAAATGAATGAATTAAATGAACCCCGTGATCAAGCATACGAGAACTCTTTGATCTATAAAGAAAAGACAAAGAAGATTCATGACTCAAAGATCAAAAACCGCGTTTTCAACGCTGGTGATCGAGTCCTTCTTTTCAATTCTAGATTGAAGATTTTCTCGGGAAAGCTTAAATCCCGGGTCCGACCATTTACTATCACTAAGGTTTATCCTTATGGTACCATTGAGTTATCTCAACCTGATGGTCCAAATTTAAAGTGAATGGTCATCGAGTGAAGCATTACTTTGGAGAGGACATTCCTGATTGTCCAGGATCTACAAACTTTCCCCATGAACCAATGAATGCGGGGATCGAGTCAAGCTAGCGACTCGGGAATCAAAAACAGTAGCAACCATATGGGTTTTCACCCATATTTCTGACTTCTTTCTATTTTCTACCAATTCTAGGGGGGGCTGGCCATGTATGTGTATTTAAAAAAAAAAAATCCTTGCTAAATAATGGCCGTAGTATTTCCCTTTTACGTTCTATGTTTCGGCATAACCGCTGGTACTTTGAATATTGAGGGCAATATTCATTTCTAGTGTGGGGGGAATTCTCACGTATTTTATCATGTAATTATACCTAATTCCCAATTTTGGCCAAAATTTTTTTTTTTGGAGTAAGTGTTTTACACTTACTCATTTGGTTATCAGTCCGCCTTGTCTAATAAGCAAAAGGATTGGCTAATCCAGAGCAAACGCTCTTGGTAAAGATATCTCAAATCCGTTGACGGCTTGCAATTTGCCCAAAATTGTATGGTATTCATCTCACCATATCCTTAAAAGTGAAGAGTTGGCTAGCCCGCAAGTTTATGGCTTGTGGTAAAGGCAGAGGAAAAACCATAATTGGTAATCGACTCACCAAAGATAATATTGATAATTTATCTAAGAGTTGGATAGTCCAGAGCAAACGGCTTCTGGTAAAGACAAATCAAAACCGTTGAAAGTCGGGTTTGCTCAAAATCACATGGTTATCTTGTACCATGGTTCTTACTTGAATCAAAACATTTGGCTACTCCGAAGTAATGGCTTTTGGTAAAGAGATAAAATCCATTAATTTTTCTCAAAACATTGCTAGGGACTAGCAATATCTTAGTATGGGGGATTGATGAGTGTCTAAATACTCATCATTTTTGTACCATTTAAACTGCAAAAACATCTGAAAACACTCAGAAATGCATCAAAATGATAAAAATATCACAAATAAGTGTTTTATGTGTTTTAAATGCAAAAATATCAAAATCTCGTGAAAAACGTATAAAGTTTGCATAATTGGCAGTTTTAGTCCCCCAAGTTTCAAAAGTTGTCAAAAACAGTCCCTGGTGAAACAAAATAAAGAAAAATGTTATTCAAGGTCCCTGAAATATTCTAATTTGTCAAAAATGGTCCTTGAAATAAATCTTTTGTTAAAATGGCAGAAAGGCCCTGAACTTTTGAAATTGAAGTTTGGCCCTAGAAAATTGGAAAATGGCAAAATTGGTCCTTGGACTTTTGATGATTGTCACTTTTGGTCCTTAGAGCAACTTTGTTGAATTGGCAGAATAGGTCCTTCAAATTTCAGATTTTACACAAAAAGTCCTTGTCAATACTAATCTAAGCCTTGTCAAAAACCTTTTGACCCCCTTCCATTATCTCCTTTTGGACTTCACAAACCAAGACCCCCTTTCTCTTTTTGGACTCGTAAAAACAAAACCAAATAAACTCTCCACCTCATGCTTCTTCCACCTCCCCCTCGCAAACCACTCTGCTCCCGCAACACCATCTCCTCTCCCATCACCTTTTCACCTTATTCTCCACCCCCATCATCACTCAACCCTCTACAATTAATGCCCCCTACTTGCCTACACAAGCATGAGCCCTACAAGTCAAATGTCGCTTTCCGCCAAAATGGAAAAATGGCCAAACACCTCTAAACTCTCTCATTGGCCAAAATGAGAGGTGGGATCTGCTCTAAGGACACGTGTAAGCTCATTTGAAGCATAAAAGAGGAGAAAGAAGCAGAGAAGAAGTAGTCTTAGTTTTTAAATTTATGAATGTCGCTTTTCTTGAATGTTTTAATTAGTTCACAACTTTGTAATATCAAGCTTTATTGTATTAATACTAAACCTTTTGATCATTATAACTCAGTTTTAAAGCTTAATTCAGTGGTTTATTTATATTTAAAGTTTGCAGTTTTACTGTTTCAAATGTTAAATCAAGGTCCTGAATCAAGCTTCCTATAGCTTATTTTTCGCTTCAGTAAAAGTTTACTTAAGCTGCTATAGCTTTTTGTTTGGGAAATCAATTTCAATCATTCAAGCACAAATGGTGGAAAGTCAACGAAAGTTAACATTGAGCAAAATGGTATGAATTGGAAATGGGTTGAATCGTCGGATTTGGGTTGCTTTACAATCAGTTGGGTTGGTTAGGTTAGATAATAGTCCTTGGGTTCATTGGTTCTGTTTGTACAAGCCATTGTATAAAGTTCAATTTGTAAGTGATTTTTAGTCTCATCAACATAACTGCCTTACCATTTTAAGTAGTTAAAATTAGTTTAATAAGTAGTAATTAGGTTATTAAAAGTCAGTTTGATTGCCTGCTTTGTTCATTGTAACAGTTAGCTTAAATTTGTTTGCAAAACAGCTTGATACAAAAGTGTGTTGGATTTGCCCTTTAATCTGCCCTTAAGGCTTAGTCAGTGGTTGCTTATTGTTAGTTTATGTTTCTTAAGCTCATTTAAGCATACTCACCAATAAATTGGGTCTGCAAACATCTTAAGTCAACATTTCATCTCAACTGATTTAACAGATTACCTGTTGTGTTTTTGGAAATCAAACCACTTGCATTGTGTTTAAAATACATAGACATTGATTGCTTTAGGCTCATTACATCATATAACATCAACATCAGCAATAAAATTGGATTCAAAGTTCAATTTGGTCAAAGTTCTTAACTAAAGTAAAAAGTCAAAATTTGCAAAAAGTGGATTTGAGCTCATCTAGGAAGATTTTTCATGAGTTCAATTTTGAGCTACATCAAGTGGGATTTGGCATTTTAAAAAGTTCAACTGGTCATCTTTCTTATCATCATTTTATTAGGTTTTTGCAATTTTTTTAGAAGCTCCAAACAAGCTCTTCTTTTAGGCCCAAAGTGCCCTGCCATCGACACTCAAATATAATGAGATTTCCCGCTTTGTGCAAGGTGCATGTGGCTCAATAGAGCTGGCCATGGTCTGATTTTTGGTTTGCTTACTCACCAGGTCATCTTGAGGTCCTAACTTTGCTTTTCCATTTGAGCTTATTTTGAACTTGTGAATAAGCTACAACTTGGTACTTAAACTGCTTTTAGTTTAAGTACTCAAATAAACCAAATCTTGGTAATTAGCTTATCAGAAGTTAAAAGTTGTTGAAATAAGTTGCATTTGGGTCATTTTAACATAAAGCTTCTGGATCGTTGGTTTCCATTGGGTACATTTTGCTTTTCAAGTGCTTATTTCATAAGCATTAGCATAGCAGCTTAAATTCTTCCAAACAACACCATGTTTTTATATTTTCCTAGATTCCTAGTATAATTTTAGAGTTTTCCTGAAATTTTCACATTTTTCCATAAATTGCTATTTTTCTTAATTAAAAAGCTTTTAGGATTATTTAAATAGCTTTTAATAATAATTCGAAAAAGTCCAAAAAATAATTTTTCATTTTTATTAAGTTTAGATAAATATAAAAGTAAAAAAAGTAATTTTCCAGATTTTTCATAGTTTATTTTGTAATTTTTGGTAATTTAATTAGTTTTAAATAGTTTAAAATCCATAAAAAAAAAAATAATTCAAAAATATAAAAATAGTTTTGAAAATTCTTTTTGTTATTTTAGATTTTTCCAAGTCATAATTTTATTTTTCTAGCTTTATTTCCTATTTTCTTGTAATTTAGGTTATTATTAAATAGTTAAAAATAGTTTTTAATTAATAATATTTAATTAATTAGTTATAAAAATAATTTTTCTAAAAAGTTTCTTATATCATTAGGTTTGTAAAAATATCATTTCCATATTTTTAGGGTTAATATTGTGTAAGTTTCACGTTTTTGTTTAGACGTCACGAGATTTTAAATTCTTTATAAAAACATAAAAACAAAAACATCATTTTAATTATAGTGATAGCGTTTATTTAATAGATTTTAACTTTTTAATCTCCTTTAATCTTCTGTAGTTTATAAACAAATCAAAATCCTTACTAACCACTATCCTTAGTGGTTATTCGACAATCTGATTGTGTTAAACACCGTCAACCTCCGTGGGACATAACGACCCGGGAATCCACCTGATTCTCCTGATCTTAAATTGCATTTGTGCTCGAAAGGTTTTAAGTTTCTTACAGTTGGTCATTCACAAGTGGCTAGCTTGCGTGAGATAACTTGACGGTTCAGCACAGATCATGAATCTTGAAAAAAATTGTATTTGAAAACCTTATGTTGTTTAAAATTAATCAAATGATGTACATTTTAAACGGCTCATATAAAGGTCGTTCTTTATATTCTTGTCTTTGTGCTATGAAGTCACGCCCCAGTTACCTTTCTGCTCACAAGGATATTTTGGAGGTGTGACATATTTCTACCAAATTTCCACTTAATCTTTGGGTTTAGTTGCATGTTGAACAACTATTTTCCATAATCAAAATAATTAACAAAATATGTGCGAGATTTCTTGAAATATTGCATTATCCATCTTAGGCATTTGGTGCAAAAACTATGGAATTATCCATCTTAGGAATTTGGTAAGTAAAAAGAAATGGGAAGTTGCTGTTGGACTGTGTTTTAAGTTGTAGGTATGTACTTCAACTATTTGATGCGTTGTTTCTTGCAACTTTTAGTTTGTTGGTGCATTAGGTGATTTGTTTTCATATGGTTATGGGTTAAAGGAAGTGAAACTGGGTAGATGGTATCTTAGGTTGTGAATTTTGTTATTGATAGATTTATAACATTTAATCATTGGTGAAAATCTGGTCTGTTTTAGCATCTTCGGGCTTGCTGGAGTTGCACTATTTGGGAAGTATATTCATATTCCAAGTGATTTTATTCTCTTTTTAGAGATTTCTGTTGTTTTAAGCTACTTTCTAAATAGTCTCATGTTTGTTTTGTAAATTGATATACTGCAATGTTGTATAAATTTATAATGATATTTTATTGTAGTATTATTACACCATTTGTTTTTACCGAAATATGAAAGAAAACTAAATCATGAAAATAGAAATGATGAGCCTCAAGTACCTAATGACCAATTAACAAGAAATAATTATGTAACACCCCCAAATCTCGGTATAGCGGAAGACTTAAACAAGTTTTCGAAGCATTATTGTATTGGCACATCACACAAGTATAGCAACCAAGATAGTCATATGATAGATCAAAAACCAATCCCATAATTAATTATCCAAATACAATCATCCCAAAATACTTAAATGTAAGGCCCAACATAGATTATAAAATAGGTCCGCATAATATTATCAGAGTTTAAATATGATCCTTCAACCATGCCTCATTGCCAAGCCTCCACAGAACGAGCATTCCAAACATCAACTTTATTACCTGAGAAAAAAACATGTAAAAGTCACTAACGTGAGTTCATAGGTTTAAGTACAAATTCAATAGTGGACTGTAAGAGTTTATTTGCTATATGCAGACTAAGATAGATACATAATAAATACACCAATCACATACCAACAACACAAACCATATCACAGCAGCGCCCCAAGCGACTCTAGCCAGCACAGTTGTAGCAAAGCCTAAAACAAATGCTACCCTGGACTAGTTTGGAGTAGATATCTATTCTTAGCTAGGCAACAGTGTCATAGTAAATGATTGCTACCCTATACTAAGGCAACATCTACCACATATCTATCTAAACTAGTGAGCAGATAAGCAAATCGAAAGAGTTTAAGAAGGTCCAATAGAGTAGCATGATTTATAACCCCAATTTAGTTAAAAACAGAGATAAAAGTGGGGCTATGAAACTCACCTCAAGGGCAAAGCACAAACAAACACTAGAACGAAGATGCTAACAAAATTTTAACTCGCCCAAGAACTACCGACTTCTAAGACAACCTATTAATATAAAACCAATTTTAATTATATATTCCCAAATTCAACGCTATCTACCCCAATATATTCCATTTCTTATCTCCAAAAATGTCTCGTTTCACCATTTAATTACTAGCATTTGGTATCATCGTGTGTGTGGTATCGACTCAACAAGACACCATGAATGCACTCAAATGCCACAATGCGACTCATAACGCATACAATAAGACGCCTAAGCGAATAAGCTTTATAGTTTGATAAGTTTCGAATAAATAGTTAGATCTTATCAATTCGCTAATTCGATAAACTCAACCATTTATTCATGTCGCTATTATTCCAAAACCAATACAATCCAACGAGTCATAAGGATAATTCACCCATTAATAACGTTATCCTAATGACATAACGGGCTCTTATTAGATTCATCAACCTAATAAGTCCGCTATCCACGTGGATTGACGCTATTAATGTTAGGTCATCCGTAACCCATGTACAACACATAAGTAGTATTAAATGCTCATAAATTGCACTTTTCGATAAACGTGTCTTCGAAACATTTAATAACTCATTAATTACAAAATATATCCATTTTTAGACGTTAGTTTCTATTTAAAATAGTGAATAACAAGGCGAGTCTTGTTATCAATGTTTAGTATAAAACCATTTATTATTTATATTTCTTAGTTTTATTTACTTGTTTATATATATATATATATATATTACGCCAAGTTTAAATATAAGTTTCGAGTCGTTATCCATTTCGAGTTCACAAGCTCGAGTCATGACCTCTCAGCTTCTACACGTTCTATTGTCCAATATATACTAAAGTCCATGTTACAGCTTTGTTGGGGTCAACCAAGACTAAAAATTCAAGGTAACACTGACGTTGCGCAAAGTTGACATTTATAATATTAAGTCCAAAGTAAACAATCCCAATATCTCAAATCAACCTCCAATCAACTTCATATCAATCTCTATCCAAACAAACTACCAAACATACCCGTAACCAATGTCACGATCCTAATAGTCTTGACACGTCCTAAGTAAAACCACGCGGAACTAAACAAGCTCTGAAGCTCTTGGCTCCACGCATCTCATCTAAACTCCAACAACAACTACCAATATGTTACCACAATGACCCGACCGGACCCTTGGTCCATATGGGTCACGTTCACATCACCCAACGCCACCAACGTGGCCCTAGTGGCTTGTTCCACATATCCAACTCCATCCAAACACTCCTAAATGGCTCTTTCAATAACCAAGAACATGTAAAATGATAAAAATGCAAAAACATAAGAACGTGACACAACACACGATACCAGCACACTAATTTACATGTTTTATTAGTTTTAATATAATTTTAGACCCGTGTTCATCAAGACCCAACCATGGAGCTCACGTATACGTGCCTTATGATCACGTACGTGACTCACCAAGACTCAAAAAATTCATTACCAAGCTTCTTTTACCTTTATCAAACCTGATCTACAAATACACGAACAAACCCTAGAATCACAAATTGTTTTTGGATGTTTTGGAGGGTTATACGAAGGTGTTATGGTGCGTGCTATATATAGATGGAAAGAGGGAACAAAGATCTACAAGATGGTGGTGGTGGTTTATGGTGACGCGCCGTTGTGTGGCCAGAATCTAGCTGGAAGTGGGGCGGCGGCTAGGTGATACGATTAGGGTTAGGGTTTGGGGTGAGGAGAGAGAGAGATTAGAGAGAGAAAGTGGTGTGTGCGTGTTTTTTAGAGTGAGGAAGTAAAGTATGTATGTGTGTAGGGTGAGGGGTATACATAGGTGGGATTAGGGACTAAAATAAAAATGAAAAGGGTAGGGGTGGCCGGCTACACCAAAGAAGGGGGGCCAAACCCGCATATTTTTCATAAACTATCTCGTTTTCCCTTTACCAAGCTCATATTTTACCCTATGAGTGTCTAACGACTTTCATTCGACTTTCTATTGTTTTTATTTACGTTTTTCCACGAATTTTGATTATTTATGTGTCGCGTTTCATGTTACGGTTTATAAGTTACGTTATCCCTCGTTATAGGATTTTATTGTGCCGAATCAAATAGTTCCTAACGCAACGGGCTATAACTCATATAACAACTCATACAATAATAAAATAAATCATAAAAACCAATAACTATATCAAAACAAGTCATGGTTAACCAGAATAGCTCCTAAAGGCAACTACTCGGTCTAACTTAGCGTAATGCGGTTACCAAAAAGGGCTCCCTAATTGCTAGTTGTCACAGTCGGCCTCGAGAAAACCCGGGCTCGTTTAAACTGAAGGTTTTGATGATAATGTAAGAGTTTAGGTACTTACGGAATACATCCTCATGTTCCCATGTGAACTCTAGTCCATGACGGGAATTCCAACAAACTTTGATAATCGGAATACGGCTGTACTTCTGCCGCTTTACCTCAAGATCCATGATCTCAATTGGTTCATCAACGAAATGCAAACGCTCATCTATACGGATATCTCTCATAGGTACAACTAGGTTTTACTCGGAAAGACGTTTCTTAAGATTACTAACATGAAAGAAATCGTGTATACTGCTCAACTCCGAAGGTAGCTCAAGTCGGTAAGCTACTGGTCTGATTCTTTCCAGGAATGGAAAGGAACCAATGTATCGGAGGTTAAGTTTTCCACGCTTGCCGAAGCATATCACCCCTTTCCAAGGGGAAACCCTCAACATGACTCAGTCTCCCACCTAAAACTCTAAGGGTTTACGTCTTCTATCGGTTTAACTCTTTTGTCTATCACGGGCGGTTTAAAACGATTACGGATTTGAACTATCTTCTGAGTGGTTTATAGAACGAAGTTTAAGTAATTGTGGGCTCTCGCCAACTTCCGGCCCAACGGTCGAGAACGCATTACTTTCGGCCATACAACGCTTCAAATGGTGCGGCCTTAATGCTGGTATGATAACTATTGTTATAGGAGAATTCGGCCAAAGGTAGGTATTGTTAGGAACATGTTTTATTATCAAGTGTAGGTCATTTCATTTGTAATAGGTCGTTAATAATTATGGTATATAAATGTTTGTATTATTTCACAAATTTCATGTAGTAAGCCCAGAGCCGTATTAAGGTTCTTCTGAACCAAGGGGAAACACCCCTACTTATGAAGACTATAAATACCCCTCCCTAGAAGGGAGAGGGTTAGTTCTAATTGCATTATCATTTTCACTAATCATTCATTAGTTCCTTCCACTCTCTATAACTTTCTCTCTAGAAATACATATTGTTGTGATAAGATGGTGACTTAACAAGTGGTATCAAGAGCCAAGGGATAGTTTAGGTTAATATTGACTAGATTTAACAGAAATTTACTTAAAAACGTGTTTTAGATTGAAATTTATGGATTTTTGGATCAATACGTTTCTCGCGAGTTTCTCGACATTTTTATGAGTTTGGCGAAGTTAGCCATGAATTTCAGTTTCTACTTGAAGATTAGCGAAGTTTCTCTCTCTCGATTTTGCGAAGTTTGCAACATTGGCGAAGTTTCTCATCGATTTCTTGCGAAGTTTGCAAATTTGGCGAGTCATTCGATTTCTTAAGAAGTTTGCAAAATTGGCGAGTTTCGTCTCAACTTTTGCGAGTTTGCAAAATTGGCGAAGCTTCTCGTCGAATTTCTTAAGTAGTTTGCAAAATTGGCGTTTCATCTAATTTCTTGCGAAGTTTGCAAAATTGGCAGTTTTCTGCCTCAATTTTGCGAAGTTTGCAAAAGTGGCGAAGCCATCGCTTTCTTGCGAAGTTTGCAAAGTGGCGAAGTTTCATTCGAATTTTTAAGTAGTTTGCAAAAATTGGCGAAGTTGCCCCAACTCCGCGAAGTTTGTAGCTTACAGTTTCTTCCTATGGTTTGAAGTTCTCCGTGAGTTTCTTGTCTCATGAGTTTCTTGCTAGTACGCTTGGATTTCTCGCAACTTTGTTTCTTCTACTCATCTACTTAAGTCTAAACAACCTCAACTCCTAATTATCCTTAACGATCAACATCACTTCACAAATATGTCTCAACCACCATCATCCAACTATTTTCCTTACACTCATAATCAACCACAACAACAACAACTAAGTCCACAACATCAACAATGGAATCAACAACAAGCAATTTATCAACAACAATTTAATCAACAATATACTCCAAACCATCCTCAACAAGGACCACAACGAACGCCAATGGTTCCACAAATCCCTCAACAACAAACTTGGTTCTCTCAAATGTGCGAAGCTGTTACTAGTCAACAATCAATTCATGAAGCTGGTTCGATACTCGCCCCCAATGCTTACACTCGAAATTATGTGTAATGGTCAAGTCGATTTCTAAGGTATATGGAACTTAAGAAACCTCATGGTAAGTATCTAAAGAAGGTGATATTAGAAGGACCGCTTTCAAATGCCAATCGAATAAGCCTCTGGCGATCCTACGTTGTTCCACCGAGATTCGATACTATCACAATTGTTCCACTTAGTCGCTTAACACCGTAACAACTACTTCATCTTGAAGCCGATGAGCTTACTATGCAACAAATACTTCTTGGAATTCCTAATCCGATTTACAAAAGTATTGATGCACGAGCAATCGCAAAAGCTATGTGGGGAACAAATTCATCTTTAATGGAAGGCAATCTGAATCAATAAGATCGACATGGAGTCTAAGTTATATCACATCTTTGATGTGTTTACCATTGAGCCTGGGGAATCACTTGAATCATATTATCATCGTTTCACTAATGTGGTCAATGATTTGCATCGACATAAGATTGATCTTCCAACAATTGTTGCTAACACCAAGTTTCAACTCTTTAGGACCGGATTGGCATAAGTATGTTACGTTTGTTCGACAAGTCAAGGATCTTCATGAAGTCAAGCATGGATTATTGTATGATTATCCGAAACATCATCAATATGAAGTTATCAAAGATAAAGAAGCTCGTGGCACACATGGTTTCCCTACACCACCCATTGCTGATCAAATTGCTCTCATGGCCATGGTTATCCAAAGTCAAATCATTGATCAACAACAACGTCACTTTAGTTATGCTCCACCTACACCTTCTCATCAACTTACACCAAGCAGTGATTCTAACAATGCATACCGCTTCAACTCAATGATGATCAAGTTGATGCCTTTGAAGCATTAAATCATGGAATGGCCTTTATTGCTATAGCCTTCTCCAAGTTTCTCTACACAACCAAACAATCGCCTTCGCTCATCATCAAATCCCAAAAGTCATTTGTTATACAAGGTGGAAAAGTTGAGGGTTCAAAACAAAACTAGTGGTCGTCGCTTAATTTACAAGTGGGTATTCCTGCACTCGAAATGGTCAAACATCGCCAGGGGATCGGGTAATACTTTCACAAGAGAAATGTTCGCCGGGGGGGATTCACCGGCCGTGATCTAATATTTTGCTATAATTGCCAAGCATTATCTTTGCTAATGCTTGTCCTGAACCACGAACAACAAGAGGAGATTACTATAAGCAAGTCATGCCTTCATGGCATACAAGGATGAAGGTGAGGAGAACTCGATGAAACTCAGCAAGTTGGTTTTATGGCGTATACTCTCCTCGATGATGAATATGAAGATCCGGAAGCAAATGGCGCAGCTTATTTTGATGGCAAATATGCAAGAACATCACATCGCCAAACAGAATGGACCCGCCATGATACGTGACGGCCCATCTCGTGCACGTTAATCGGATATTTGTCTCATAAATGCAATTGTGTCTCGATCATGACCGATGAGGCCGCACCGTTCAACATGAATCATCATTTAATCATACCGAAGTTGATCAAATTAACCCGTGGTTACATTTTGATGACTTCAAGTGATGATGAAAATAATGAGCATATTGAAAGCAGTGAAGCAATTCATGGTCGCATTCGTAATATCGACTTCATTTCCTCGCCATTTCAAGCTCAAACTGCGAAATGCAAGAAATCATAACCTTAGAGCCGGAGATTACCTCCTTGACTGGCTTGAACTTGAGAGTTGTCACAACAACAACAACAACAACAAACCCAATCCCAACAAGGGTGGTAATGGGAGGTAAAATGTAGACAGATCCTACCCCTACACCAGGGTAAACCCAAGGTGTAGAGAGACTGCTTCCAACGAGACCTCCGGCAAGTGCAAGTGTGCTAGTGCTAGAACTTGAGAGTTGTCGAAAACGGATAAATGATTTTAAACACCCCAGAAACAAGTTTTGAAGTGGCTTTTCAAAAATCTTACGTTAACGAACAAAATCTTCAACAGCAAATGCATGAAATTGCTTACACAAATACTTGAAAAGATTTCTAAAATTGAACGAAAGTCCCAACTTGAAACACATCGACAATCTTCAAACGGAACTTTCAAATACTAAACAAGATTTTTCAACAAGTCGGTCAAATTTTTCGAACCCAAGAAGAAATCTAAAAGCGATTGATGATCAAATCGAGGAAATTCTTCGATTGGAAAGATCGGTTAAAAGATTTCGTGCGTTGTATATAAGATTGGCCACTCAGGTAAAGCAGATTGAAATGTCAACTTTACTTCCGAACTCATGACTCAAAACGTTTTGCTCTTGCATAATCACCCACGCTTTCTCCCACACGTACCTCAAGGAAATGCCCAAATTGTATAGTGCTCAATGTCTTTTAGATCCAAACATGCAACTTGTTGTATTTGAGTGTGAGGAACAATGGACATAAGATGATCAAGTCGCTAAACATGCGACAAAATGGAATTTACCTTATGATTACACAAGAGAAAATGCTTCTACAAACCTAATGTCATTTCAACACCAATTATAATCTTTCTAAAAAACAGAGGCATCTTGTGTAGAAGGTCCGGCTCACAGTTGTTGCACATTAATGGTCCTTATCAGCCCTTCTTGCAAAAGCAACTCATTGCCAAAAACTCCAAATCTTGTTTAGTATTTACGATACTTTCAAACGCTTATGGAAGATATTTCATTTTAGAAGCGGTAATTGAAAAAATTGAGTTAAAAGCATCTAATTTTCAATGGGCTATGCAAGAGAGCAAAGACAAATGTTTCAAATCCAAATATCACCTCATGTCGCAACATCAAGTCTCGTGTGCAACATACCTGAAAGGGAACTTCAACAAGAGGTGACTTCAATGATTGAAGCTTTTAACACACTTGAAAACTCATTTTCACAAGAACAATGCGAAAAACCAAGATCTTCAAAATGCCCTCGACGATTGTTAGAAGATGCTCTTCGCTAATATTGTAACGTGGTTATATATTGTGAATTTGCTTACGTAGGCATGAAAATGTGTTAACCGAGAATCTCAATGTGATTCAAACGCTGGAAATGGACAATCGATGTTAAGGCATGAAATTGAGAAATTGAAAGCGGAAAATGAAAAAGCATTTTCACAAAATGATGATGTCAAATTTAAACTTTCAATGGAGATTTCTGAACTTAAACGAAGACTTCAATGGTGTCAGTCTAAGACAATTGAATCTAAACTTGCTTTGCAAAATCACATGGAAAAGGTGTCTTTGGATCACCGCTAATTTCAAAAGTCAAATTTCTTGATGATGAAAATGCATCGTTAAAATGTCAAATTTTCAAATATGAACAAGAGATTGCACAAGTCAAAAAGGAATATAAAACCATTTTTGATTCTCTTAAAACTGCTCGTCTCTCGGCTTCAAAAGAACTTGATCACCATGTTGAATACACTCAACAAATGTTGGGTGAACAAGGAAGATTAAAATTCCACACCAGATCAAAACACATCATCATTGAGCTTAAA